>CM056998.1:28882881-29482881 GCA_029891345.1 Dryococelus australis | reverse complement strand
TTATCCTTTAACCACCTTTTAAAATGAATATCGCCGTATAAGTAATGGACACGGTGTGTGTATTCCACCGTGAAGTTAATGTCTAAGTATGAAATAAAATATGTTTATTGACTATTATTCCAAATGAAAAGGCTATCAAAAGTGTTCACTTTACCATGAATAGCCTATACAACAAAGACGTTTGCTGGACTATTGTAATGACAAAGCAAGGTTATTATAGTCATTGCTACATACACTGATAGACCAAAAAATATTTTTTCTTTGTGGCACGCCTACTTTGCAGTAGTTCATATTTAAACAAAATTTTCTTTGCAGTAACTGTGACGTGTAATGAAACGTAAAGCGTGACGACACGCCATGGAGGTAGTAGATGATGGAGTGGCAACATCCCATCTTTTTCCACGTTTATCAAGTGAAGCCGATGCCTTGTCTGCCTTCTTTCAACTGCGCATGCGCAGACCGATTGTTTACGTCAGCCGCCATATTATGTTACATAGTAAGCATGTAAAACATGCACCTTTTTGCCACTACTAGCCCTGGCCTTGCCTTTCATCTTCGGCTTCACTTTCACGTCTCGGCTTCCACTCCATAGACTAATACCTCCATGCGACACACTCGTACGTACTCGCTACACACAACAGTATACAACACTGTGAAGACACTAAAACGTTATTCAAAATAATAAGAAACTGAGGTAGAAAAGGGGTTCTGTACACCTCTACTCTACGTATATGAGGATGACGTTGCGACAGGGGTAGTACGTGTAATGAATTTCCTGGGTAGAGTGCCAGCGAACCAACCCTAGCTGCGCATCACGATCGTTCAAACTTAATACTAAATTTGTTTGCTTATTGAAAATCAGTACAATTATCCGTTGGACTCCTTGATAACCCAAAGAAGTGTGAGAACTGTGACTCAGAATCCCCTTAGTGACGAATGAAGGCAGTTTGGGGAGTTAGTTGTACCGGGCCCCGTCCAGACTGTGTAAGTACGAATATATATATATATATATATACACGCACACGCACACACTTAAGCTTACCAATATGGAGTGTACTGTAAACTATTCATACACCCAGCAACACAGCTATTTGCTAGCAAAAATACTTGAGGGCAGAATAAACATATAAAAAACACGTACACTAGGAGAAAATCTCGCTACTACTACGAAATGACAACAATGGGCGACTGTTGAAAAAATATTTATAGAGGTTTGATTGAACTCAGAATAACTTTACTTTTCCCAGAAAAACTAAATAATCCATCCAGATGGCAATACAAATTAGCAGATCTGTGGCTCCGAAAATATAAGCCATACATATAATTGAAATATTTATATTTTGGGTAGTGGCCTTCGAAATCTAGTGCCCTCGTGATGATTAAAAATTAAAATATTTGAAAATGTTCAGAGATTACGCCAAAATATCAAATGCTCCTTCAAAAATAATTACTTTAAACAAAACGTTTGCAATCAGCTAGCGGCAGAGCTAGGATTCAGTTCTGGTGTGCCGTAGTGAATGACGGAAACCTGGTGGAACGAAAAATGTTCTAGAAGGTCGTATGTACAGTGTTCGGTGAAAACTTTATTTTAAATTTCTTAGCTGGAATTAATGTTTAAAAATCAAATTTCGATGATCTTGAACTTCCCGATGATCAGGTACGCCACGCCGACAGGGCATCTCTCCGGATACACAGCAGTCCTGGGTGACATCATCTTGCCTATATGTAAGCACACGGCTTACAGTGCTAGCATACAGTTCAATTGCACCTTAGCGGAACGTCTCAGCTAACCTATCTGTAAGCTACGCGGAGGAGGCTCATACAGGTTTGCTTATTGTTTTAAACACCTAGCATCTTCGTCTCTATAGTGCGTTCCACTCTTAAATTGCGCGCATTATTGCCAGATTACTCCAGCTTTGCGACGTTACTGACAGGCTGAGTAACAAATGGATGGTGAAGAAAATGGCCTGATTAAGATGTTTTTATCTGTTTACCTCCCTGACAACCTTTAAGATAATCCAATACTTCGGCGCAAAGCTAAGCGGCTCCTTTGAAAGTGACACATGTGAGAAACCCTATCATTGTGACTGCATGGCGCGCAAGCAAAGAAAATGGCATTTTTTTTTTAGGCTGCATAAAGATAACACATCAGGCAACAGTGCACGCACGAACAAGGACAGAGTTAACGACAGAAACCATGTATTGGAAAGAGAGAGTGAATGTCCATTCCACCGCACACTGTAATCTAAGAGTGAGACGCTCTATAGTAGACGGCCTGCTATTTCAGGGCTGCGAACTTGGACTTCCTTATTTAAAATCTATATTTAATACCTCGTGCACAGCCCACCTGGGCTGGCTGCCTGACGTCACGTAACAACATGTCCGTCTTCTTCGTTGGAAACTTAACTTAAGAATGTTCTTTAGGCACTGGCCATTCACGACGGTTACAATTTAAATTCATAGTACTGCCACTTAAAACTGCTCCAACGTTCAAAATGCATAGTCATATAGCCTTTTAAGTACACGTACACAACGTAAAAATATAAATACATACAAATATGCGGCCAAATAAAACTATTATGGACTGTTTCAAAACAAATAAATAGATCTTGACACAAAATAAAATATTGAGCTTGTTAAACATAAAAATTCCGTGCTAATAACTATTCATTACTGTAGCTCAAAAAACGTGTGTTACATAACAAATTATGTGTTCTATAGCAAAGAGAGCGTTTTTTACAATGTACTACATCCAAATATGTAGCCACGTATGCATTGTAACTGCTTCTGAAAGGGGTAATTGTGACGTAATTAATTCGGGTATAGTGTGTAACGCATCCTTTCCTTTTTTATCCTGAACGAACAAGAGCAGTGACAATAGTAAGCACTAGATAAATTATTTGCCGCTACATATCTCAACCTTCCTACTTCGGACTGATAGAGTTAATTTCCAGCGGGGAAGCAAAATCAGCTGTGATAGCTGGAGACAATCTAAATAACTGCTGCAGAAACGAACGGAAGATAAAAAAAAGACCTGTTAAAATCTTTTCATCAAAAAGTTATGAATGCATCCTAAGGCTGTCGTAGATGCTAACAATAATACTATGGGGCGTGGGTTAATTCCGGCGAAAGGGTAATAATAATAATAATGATGATGATGAAACACGGTTTACTCTCTTTTCTAATACTACCGCTCAAGTGGATTTATACAGTGAACTGCAAATGGCTGAGAAATGAGTTACTTTCGCGCTCTTGAAAAGCAACGTTAGCTCAATGGCTATTCCACTTCTGAAGTTCCCGTCCGGAAGCCTAAATCCAGAAGGCCAAAACTTTAGCGAGCGGAAATTATTATTTTGACAATGTAGAGGATACTGCCGTGGCGATGTATTTTTTATATTTATTTTTAGAGGCACTCCCCGTTTCCTCTCCCATATTTATCCTGCTGTTGCTTCCTCCCCCCTCCCACCTAACTCTTTCTAACCTCTCATAACTCACTCATTGTCTTTGCATCAGGGAAGGAAATACCATGCAGACATGTTTAACATCGCTGGCGAACAAACAAACGCAAAGCATTCTGAGTTAACTACAAGTTTCAGCGTGGGGACAACTCGCTGATGAACCTATTCAACCGAGCAACTGTAGTAATTACTGGATTTCATCAGCTTCCAGCGGCCGCTCTCATTTGTCACGATTTTCCACAAATTTGGGGGGAAAAAAACCCCGGAAATATTAGGTTGCACTGACGTTAGTCACGATGTGCTTTGTTAAGCAACTGGTGACGTCAATGAATGTTCCCAAGGTGGCCCACGAATCCCACGAGGTTTTTCCTCTCTCTTCATGATGTCATCGTTAAAGTAACATATTACAACATCCACAAACAACACAGGCTTTAAAATACACTTACGAATATTTTAATCTGATGTTTCGAAAGAAAATAATTGGCAAGAAAAGAATTCGATCTCTGGAAAAGAAATTACGGTTACCATAAACACATAGCGTATCAATTTTTCGTAGTTAATATGCTACAAAAGTTACATGACCTTACTGCCATGAAGCGGCAGAGTGAATCCTCCCTCCCCCGAACCTATATAGGCTGTTCACGGTAAAATGAGCACTTTTGAGGCCTTAGTTACTTTTACCTTTCAGAACTTTTTTCCTTTAATCACCTTTTGAAATAAATATTGCCATTCAAGTAACAAACACAGTATGCATATTCCACCGCACTGGGAAGCTAATGTCTATGGCTAAAATAAAATATATTTATTGACTATTATTCCAAATGGGAGGGCTTTCAAAAGTGCTCGCTTTACCGTGAATAGCCTATAATCACCGTTAGCTGATGATACAGGAGACTCGCATTGAGGCGTACACCGCTTCTGCAGTATGCCAAAAATGCTATATATGTAAGTGCTTCCTAATTTCATTAATTTTTTTCCGTCGGCTTTTTACGTGCCTGTTGGTATATTCGAGGGGCCAAGCTCACTCTAGACAATTATTGGGGTGAGTAGGGAACACTTCGGCCTCTAGAGATTTGGTCAGCTCTTAACACCGAGGTCTTGAGAGCCGATGAGGGTGAAGCGACGTATGGAGCAGCGCCGGAATGCAAGAGCGGGAGAAACGGAAGATCCCCGAGAAAACTCGCAGACTAATGGCATCGTCCGGTACGATTCCCACGTACGAAAATCCGGGAGCGATCCCGCCGGGAATCGAGCCCGGTTCACCTAGGTGGGAGGCGAGGAGTCTAACAATTACACCACCGCGGCTCCCGAGCCTATAGTCGGTGCCTATGATGAAGTTGTACACCAGGAACACGAAGAAAAAATATTTACGCGTCGAGCAGATCGCTTCGAGCACGCCATGATGTGGAAGCAGGAAACTGCAGCAAGACTGGTAGCGGGTTAGCGGAGGGAACAGCTCACACCTGGCGGCTGTGTACGATCCTTGAGAATTTCGACGATTGTCTTTCCCATCTGAGAAACGTCTCGATGCAGAATTAAGTTATCTCTGGACGTGCGTGTAGGATAACCTGGGGAAAACAGTAAAGATTATACACAGTGCTCGGAAATTCCCCTTACAAACTCCTAGGACTTGTAGAGGGTACTGAGTAGACTATCTTTTGAATAGGAACCCATGTCCAGAAACATGCCGTTCCCGTGCTACAACCATTACAAATCAGGTGTATCACTCGTCCACTTCCGCTGAGGGAAAGAGCAATGTCCCGGACGTGACTGTGTTGGTATGCAACCGAGTCGGTAGTACATTACGTCAATCACCTGATGGCATGCGACGTCTACCCTGCCTCGAGCTCCATTCACGCGCCTTTGTGTCTCCGATTAACATGGCAGAGTACACATGAGTACACATGATCCTTGTGTATGGCACAGCTGAAGTTAATAGAAGAGGAGCTCGTCGGCTGTATCAAGAGCGTTATCCACAACGTGCGACACCATCGCTTACCCTTTTTGCCACATTTACGCAACGGCTCCGAGAACAAGGTACCTTCACAGCCGACAAGAACGACTGTGGTGCTCCAAAGGACGCCGCACTGTCGAATTGGAAGAGACTGTACTGCATCACATTGAACGGAGCCCATCAGCGAGTACACGAACAACTGCACGTGACGTCGCGTACCATCAGGTGTTTGTGTGGAGTAATGTACTGCCTACCCGGTTGCATACCAACACAGGCACATCCGAGACATTGCTCTTTCCCTCAGCGGAAGTGGACGAGTGATACACCTGATTTGAAATGGCTGCAGCACGGAAACTGTACGGTTCCCGGACATGGGTTCCTGTTCAAAAGATAGTCTACTCAGTCCCCTCTACAAGTCCTAGGAGTTTGTAAGGGGAATTTCCGAGCTCCCTGTATAAATGGAGATCTTTAACCCACCGAAAACAGTTTTTGAAGTGTTGAGAAATGTGGCGTCCGGCGAATGCTCTTGCGGATTCGTCGAATTACGAGGGCTACTGGCAGCGCGAACACAGCGACCTGTATGTCCGAAATTACAGAGGCGGGTGATCGGGGTGCTCCCGGGTCAATCAGAACTCTTCATTCTTGTAACGTCATTTCCCAACATTTTCTCACAGAAAGAAAAAAAAAAGCCTTCTGTTTCTGTTAATCACAGCTGAAGTCTTACTTATAAAGAAGGCAAAACAGTAATGTAGTATTTTCGGGGGGGGGGGGGGGAGTCCATTACTATAAACTCCAAACAAATTAGTGAGTAGTGAAACATTTTTTTTTTCAATAATAAATATTCAAATAAAGTCTCTTCCTATTACGCGAAGTAGCTAGGGTACTTTTAATTTTAAGACATTACTTATATTTAAAAATGTTCCTTATTAACATTTCGCGTTATGCGTGTTGGTTAAATGTGGATTAAGCGGAGGCTTACGCACATAGCTAACAATAAATTGAACAATAAAATGACAAAAACATACCTTACATGGGATTCGAACCCGGCTTCTCGTGCTGCAGCCCCGGTTCCAGAGTCTGACTAACCACGTTGTTCAGTACGACATCCACGCTACGACATCCAGGAATGGCTCGTGAAGAAAAACAAACCGCTGTGTCTGTCTCGACACAAGGTGTGCCTCGATGCCCCCCCCCCCCTCCTTCATCAAAATTAACTAAGTGCTGACCTTGAACCACCTTACGTCCGCTATTTACGGGTTACTTTTAAGTGCTGACAGCGCTTTTTTTTTTTTTTTTTTTTTTTACTTTTCACGCAACCGTTTAGAAAAAAAAAAACAAGCAGAAAAGAGAACATGCTAGAGTGGAAAGAAATAAAATGGTACGGCAAAACAAGGCAAAACACGTCACGACTACTTTAATTTATATATTTTTGCTATAGCTTTCAATTAACATCTAGTACTTTTTTTGGCTTCTTATAATGATGAAAGGCATATTTCAAATCTGATGTTTGAAATCGGCAAAGTTTGTATGCACTGCTGCAAAGTGAATACTCATACTGCGCCTCCCTTATTGTAACTAAAAAGTCGAACGAACTACTGCAACTTTACAAGCTAAATTTCGAGTAGGTATATTTATAAGTGTTTTTAAATTAACCTAAAACAATCATATTTTAGTATTACAAATCGTTCAATGCCAGTTGCATTAAAATTAATCTTCTTTTTCGAGGCACAATTTCTGTATTTATTTCTGGCAGCTTCTGGTATTCAAGGTTTACAAAATCGTAATGGATGGTTACACGGCAAAAAAGAACAAACAGCGTAACATCACACGCCATACCAAGAACGTTTCATAATAATTATAGTCAGATAACATTTACCGTCCTAACATAATGACATACAATCAGCTGTCTTGCAAGGACTACGACTGAAACATAATGACATGCAATCAGCTGTCTTCCAAGGACTACGACTGAAACATCAAATGAAAAGCTACTGAACATTAAAACGCAAATTTACAATGCAGTCTGCTTCTCTTTTTTATATCTGACTTTATTCAGTTCAAGTACCAATTCACGAACTAACCTCGACTATCGACATATGGATTTAGACATACGAACCTTCATTTCTGCAGGTAAAGAACTAATCCGAATATTACTGTATAAATTAAACCTATATCAAGTACAAGTTGTTGCAAAATTCAAATTTCTTTCTATATACTCATTCGCTAGGCCTTACTCGACAACTAGATTACACGAGAAAAGTGTTGCGGGAAATAAAATGGAACAAAGTGTATCCTTTAATAATCCCGAGGCCATCTCTGAAATTATTTCAATCCAAGCACAATCAACAGTACAAGAGATTTGTATCTGCACTACAGCGCCTCTATGCGAAAGAAAGACACGGATAAAATATGGCCTGTTTTCACAGAATAAACCAAAACACAATTTATTTTTTTTCCTTCTACTTTTGTAATCGTTAGTTTTTATGTCGTATACGCCGAAGCTTATTCACCATTGTGGGGAAGGGAAGCGAGGTGTATTAAGCAGTACTTAATTTTAAAACACGCTCTTCAAGCTTAAAAAAAGTACCATTTCTTCAAAAACAAACTGCGAGAATTTTGAACTCCTATTAATAACCACCCTTTTGTGTGGAAACCACATGTAAGTAATTTTTACTCAAATGCAGTATAGATACGTAAGACCAAAATTTATAAATTGGTATCTTTAAAAATAATATATTACCGTGGTTATGGTGTGCATTGCTACGGCATATACGAAAGCTATTCGAAATTTTCATGAAAAAACATACATTTATAGTTGCATATGGTTTTAAAACTACGATCAGTTAAATTGGTTTCCGTGAAACAATGAAAATATTATACAACTACGAAATAAGTCAGTTTTTTACACCGTCTTTTTTTTAAATTAAGAGACACTTCAAGGGAAACTGCTCTTTCCTGATAAAATAGTTCTGTACCAGAAGCTACACTCTAATCAGTTCGAGAAATCTTGTGCCGTTGATGAGATAATGTCTTTGTAAACTGAGAATGTCCACCTTTCGAAAAAAAATAACTTTAAGGCAACGCGGCACAATGCCATTATCTTCATTCACGACAACAGCTTCCAAAACAAACGCTCGCATAGTAAGTGTCACTTTTGATTTCAAATTAAGGGGGAAATACTATACTGTTAGTTTTTCAACACTGAAGGGATCTGCTCTTAATATATCCCCCAGGTCCCGATCCCACACCTCTTGGTAACCAAACGCATACGCGAGATGAACATGAAATACTTCTCCTATAAAGAAAAAAAAACTATTCCGTACGTACAGCTGCCTCACTGCTTATCAAGTACTTCTGAAAGTCTTAGTAGGCCTACTTTATTTATTGTACACCCTTCCACAATATCTACATAAATATAAACACTTTCATGTAACTTTAGATCATTAATATAATGTTTCAATTCCACTGCTCTCAACAAACAGACTCCTCAATTCATTTAATAAAGTTGCAAAAAAAATTGCTAATATGACCAGAAGTATAAACACCTCTATATTAATTTCATTACATAAAAATAATAGTTTACCCCCCCCCCCCTCCCCCCGTCAAAAGCGCAACGCACTGCCGTGATAACTGTTCGTCTTTAAAAGCGAGCAATATTCCAATTTTCTCCGATCAAACTGTATAAACACAGCGTGCTCGTAGATACAACAGGATATTTAAACCGTTACACAGTACTTTTTGTAACCATTGTCAAATTACAGAAAAGTATGTGTAATTTGACACTTAAAAATTAATTACAAGCCAAAATGTATTGCCCATGGTGGTTTTTAAGTAGGCTGCGTTATTTTATTTTGGTAAAAATGTCACACGACCCAACTTTATGATTGTAGCCATGTAAAAATGTAACAACATTAGAAAAGAAATTCTTACAGAAATGCTAGTGTGTTACGAGGATACATGTCTAACTCAAATTCTGGTGATCGTAGTTCGATTCCTACCTACTGCTCCGCCCGCGTTTTCTTCCCGAAGTGGCGGGAAACATTCGTCATGAAACTCACGGGGTATAGTCTATTCCCAGCATCTTTACACATTCTGAATCAAAGCTTACAAAAATCACCCAATGTATGGCGTGTTTGGTTGTTTCCTAAATACGCCATGTATCACAGATGTTTTATACTTCTGTTAAAATAAAATAATCTTAATTTGGTTAAATTTAACTGTTACTTATATCTTATTTATAAGTTACAACATTATATTTATAATTAATACGAACAAAAATTAAATAAATGCAATACGTGGGTTGGTAATACGTGGGTTGGTAATGGTAATGCATAGTAAGAAATAGTTCTCATATAAAATACTGAGAGCACAAAACTGCGGCGCGTTGTCTCTTTGGTGAAATCTTCTAGACTTGGTTAAGCTTTGTTAGCATCAGGTGGAGGAATATCGTGAAAGTAGAATTTTTGCGGGGCTTCAGAAAAGTTGTAGACTATAAACTGGATTTCTACACGTTCTGAAAGCCTTTTTTCCAAGGACTTCTTTCACTTTTTTTTTTAAAGGCTGAGGTTTAAAAATTTTTTTTAGTGAACTGTAAACGAAATCCTCTTATCTACTATTTTTTTTCCTTTGATTCCCACTTCCAAATGTATTAACATGTCGCGCGGTATATTTTAATGTCCACTAAAACTTAAAACGTAAAATTTTAGTATCACAAGTCGGTGTGAAGTTCAAACATACATTACATACATATATACATACAACCGGCCATTCGTAGACACATATACAGTAGGGTATGTAGCACATAATATGTTCACCAACTATG
This sequence comes from Dryococelus australis, assembly GCA_029891345.1. NCBI lineage: Eukaryota > Metazoa > Arthropoda > Insecta > Phasmatodea > Phasmatidae > Dryococelus > Dryococelus australis. Next base: position 29,472,647 of record CM056998.1, on the reverse strand, counting down.
GCTTTAAGTACAGAAACTAAGCCATGCACATAATAGAACCAAACCTAGTGCGCGAAATAAAAAGCACATTTGTGCCTCGCCTCTGCAAACTGACGGGGTACTCAGGCTAGAGTCGAAATGAAAAAGCTACACGCTGTGACAATGACGAGGAACGTGGCTTGATGATTCCGCAAATAAGTGATTGTTCCAGAACAAGTTCCTCAAAACCGCCTCCTAAACAGCGTGGCAAATTGCTGTACGTGCACAGAACGTTTCGTCTCAGCCCATGTCATGTCAAGGCCACTGCACGCATCTGGACACACTGTGGGAACAGTAAGGAAACACTTCACGAGTCAATGCAAATGTGGGAGCCATGAGTTGTAAATTACGACCAGCCCAATCTACAATGTGCTGAGGAAACTGCTCCAACATGATGCTATATTAAATTATAGACATTAAAAAAAAACGTAATTATCAAAGAATGTGAGCATTTTGTAATGAAATGCCAGACCACGCATAGTATGAAATACTCGCATCCGAGTTTTTAAAAGCAAACGTAATTTAACTCAATGTGCGTCACCTCATTACAATCAATTTTATGGTATAAGTATTTCAGATTTTTTCCTGACAATTTAATTACAAAAGTCAGGCATTAAGAGGGCACGGGACATAAATTAATGCTATTGAGGTTTATTGTATTTTACAAATTTTATGGAAGTCGATAGAGAAAACAAAGAAAGGGTAACAATACAGAATAGTTTTTACTAACTACGAGAGCAAATATTTTACCTGAGTGAGGTTATTCTGCCGAGATATTTCTAACGCCATCAATTTTAGTGTTTTTTTGTGGCGCAAGACATTATGCGAAATTGATACAATAATATTGCAAAATACTTGGTTGTTAAGTTGGCAAAACCTACTATCTAGGATTGCCATTTTTACTTTTTTCTATGTTGGCTTTCAAAAATCAGTATACATCAATTTACGCATTTGGTGTTAATTTAAGTCACACGCCCCCTTAAGGAAGATATGCCTCCAGGCCAGTTAAAAGTGATAAGGTAAGGATCATTGATGACTGAGGTGGGAAGAAGTGCCTTACCGTGGAACATAAATTTATAATTTTTTCATTGGACATATTTACGTCCCAGTTCTCATACTGCAATGAAAAACTGGGGACGGATTACTACCTTCAAATTAGATCTTAAATCATTACGCATATGCACGGGTCACCCAGGATTCGAACCCAGACGACAGCGGTGCGAAGATAGCACCTCGGCTACTTTCTTCACGGTGGTCCCTGCTTATGGGTGACCGTCACCCGTGTATTTACAATATGTACGGAAATAACAACTAATTATACTTTAATCAGAGCAAGATTTCCCTAAGTCATTAAGAAAGTAATCAATTTCATGTCTTGGGTACGTTATACGACGAGAAAAAAAATGTAAAAATGGCAACATGCTCATTTGTAACAATCTTACAAGTTGTTATGGGCAAAAATTTAATATATTACCCTGCTCACGCCAAGAGAATAACGTTTAGGCGGTCTGGTACACAGCGATACTACGGCTGTAACATTTCCCACAGTAAGTTACTAAATTAGTGAGATAAGGGCACTTTCTTTTCAAGGGAACTTTCATGCAGTATAATACAACTAAAATTAGCGTTTCCACCCGCTGTGTCTGAACAAGTAAACACTATACAATTTTTTTTTTTTTTTTTTTTTTTTTTCCCCCAGAAAACTTTAAGTTGCTGTGATCGGTACTTGCTAATTGTATTAAGTTAAAAAAGTTTTCTTAAGACCCAGGTTGTACAGTTGTAATGGTAACAATAAAAAATATGAATTGGTGGATACAATTAATCTACTGAGTGTCCGCTCCTTGTAATAATATATTAACGTGTTGCATATCTGCACTGTTGAGGTCATGAATTCTTACAGGTGCAGGAGAATGGCAATTCCAGGACGTACGCCACTAAAGGCTGTTCACGATAAAGTGAGCACTTTTGAAATCAACCACAGGAAAAAAGACACTGCCCAGTAAAGTTGGTAACGAAGGATGGAAAGTAGTTCCGGATCTTAACGTCAAATAAAAAGTGTTACGTAACCATATATAGCTTAGAGTATTTCTTTCACCTTGTTTTTTGTGTAAAAATTAGCAGATTTGTAAAACATTTACTTTTATAATATTTTCTCAGTATCACTTGACCGACGCATGAACAAAGTGATGACGCCCATGGCAATTTTAATTCTATACGAAGCGGAAAAAGACACAACGTGTATACAAGCAGATCTATCGAAAGGCTTCCAAAATAGCTCATTTTACCGTGAACAGCCTATAAATGATTAGCAGAGCTTCGGTATAGGATGCTTTATTCAAAAACAGTTCGACATTTTTCAGCTCTATCTGTTTAAGAATGATAATATACCCGAAAAAACGTTTTGAAAGACTTGTAATTTGGCCTCACATGAAGTATGTTGGGAGACTACAAAGAGACATCGTCAAGCCAGGTGTGGTAATACTATACAGGATGTATTCTCATCCCATACTTTCGCTTGAACTGTGAGCAACTCAGTAGGGCCTAACCCAGAAATCTCTGCGGTAAAAACTTTTTTGAGGCGTGGGGGCCACGGTGGCTGAGTGATTAGCATGCTCGCCTCCCACCAAGGCGAACCGGGTTCAATACCCGACCGGGTCACGGGATCCTCACAAGTGGGAATCGTGCCAGACGATGCCGTTGGTCGGCGGATTTTCTCGGGGATCTCCCGTTTCCCAACTTTTATCAGAAGACGTGCATTGAAACTATACACAAATTTAATCCAGAATAGAATATCAGCGACAAACTGGACTTACCAGGTTTTATAAGTAAGCCAATTTAGTGTATTATGCAAAAAAACTTCGGGTATAACCCCGCCGACTCGCAGTGGTGGGAGGCAGGTAGTCTAACCACTAAACCACCCTAGCCCCTATTCACGTGTAGTCTCAGGGGGGAAAATCCGTGGTTGGGTGAGCGGTTGGAAGGGCGATGAAATGGTGTATGTTCCTCGATTTTTAGAATTCATTTTCTAATTTTTATTAATGTCTTACTTTTTTATGACTGATGGTGGTGAGGGGTGGGTGTCTCAAGGTGGTGGGCTGAACGGGGCTTAAGGTGAGGTAACATTATGTTCCTCGATTTTTAGAATTTTTTTATTATTTTTGTGGTTTTTCTTGATTTTTTATGAATACAAAGTGGTTTAGTGCGCATGACTAGAGGTGGGGTATGGAGGACGGAAACCTGCAGGTAAAAAACTATCTCCCCGAATTGGATGAAAAGGGCTTTGGGGGTACCGGTACATTGAGGGGGGGGGGAAGGAACATTTTTAGTGAAATTCTACGGATTTTGAGTGTTTTTAAGGGAAAAACGGAAAACTTGGAGAAAAACGAGAAATTCGTGACGTCATTTAAGCTGCAACCTAAGCAATGAGGCCCTATTTCCACTGTATATAAATAACAATAAGAGTGCACGTGATGTTTTGTGTCGCGGCATAGGTCTAGATATAGCCCAAAAATTAGCTTTTATTAGAACCATTTGGAAAGTACGAATCAATCGTTTTAATAATTTACACCTCACACTGTAGCGGATGTAATAACTGAAGTATTAATGTACCAGTATGTCACAAAATAATACAAAATACGTGTTTACCTTCTACAACTACTAAACCATACATGGTGAAATTTAAGCGAGTAAATATGCGTGTCAACATTTAAAAAGCAAAGTCGCTACCAAGGAGAGATGGTTAGTAATGAGTAATTAACGTGGGACAAAAGATGGCACGAAAAGAAAACATTTCTGAGTTGTATAATTGGCGACATCTGCCCTAAAGATTTCCCACGACAAGTGCTGTTGACGAAAAACCGCGAAACTAATAGTGATAGTGCTAGTTATTCACATGTGCTAGTCCACCAACAAACCGCTTATTAATGGCGCTGTTCTGCAAAAAAAATGCATTATTATATATTTGTTCGAAACCATTCAACTTGTATATATTATTTATAAGCACAAATTTCCTCACATAAAATAATTTCAATTGCATAATTTTTGCTTTATGGCTGTCAAAATCACAATGAAAAAGTTCGATTGAAAAAGTGTAAAGAAACTGCGAATAGACCATATGTATTATGTTAGTGCATCTTTAAAATCACGATATGAAATGTTTTCCTATTTTTTAATTGCCTAAAGTAAATAAACTATTGCATATTTTGTATTTGTGGCAGTCTATAGTTTTATTTTTGTAATCGTTCCAGATTGTGTATTTTCACTTAGGATCACATAGTTGGTGACAGCCACACGTGACACTCAACTACGCCTTGTAAGCAAGGAATAATCCGGAGGAACATCATATCCATGACTTGATTAAAAAAAAAAAAAAAAACAGTATACTCTAAAGCCCAACTCGGTGATATAGGCTGTTCAAGGTAAAGTGATCATTTTTTTAAGGCCTTGCAAAAATCTTCCTTTTAGTCATCGTCTGTCTTCCGGCCACTTATTAATATAAACACTTCCATAAGAATAATAAACACAATGTACACATTTCACTATTCTCAAAAGTTAACGTCAGAGGATGTAATAAAATATATTTACTAAAGATTAAAGCCTGTTGGCAGGGCCTTAAAAAGTGGTCACAACCGTGAACAGCCTATATCAATCAGTGAAATAACATTCACTGAAAGTCAGTTGATAAGCTACCACCGACTGACAAATCCAGAAAATTAACTGGCAACAAGTAACTCATTGCAATGGAATTATCGACATTCAGTGGTAATCACAAATAAAACAGTGAAATTAAGCCATCGTATTAATTGGTTATCAGGCAGTGATGATCAGTAGCGCAATTTTCACTGTTTTAGGTTTAGAGTGTAGCTGCAAGGTTTGTACCGAAATATGGTTAGTAATAGTTTTATTTAGTGTGCTGATACACAAAACAACATTCTTCTCTCAACACAGCCACAAATCATTGAACTTGGAAACAACATTACGGAGCGTTGCAGTTAATGCAAGGCGAAACAAAGGTAAGTGCAAACATTGTCTTGGATTATGTAATCATCAAAACAAACGAACGTATTGAAATTACAGGAAATATGTTTTAAATTAATACTTTAAGCACTACATTATTGCAAAAGATTAACCAACGGTAACAACATAAAGAAAATCACAAAATAACTATTAATCCAAATCTAAGTTGTACATTAAAATACTGCGAATTAATAATCCTTGTACACTTATGATACTCTGCGTAAGTAGACAGTGTTGAAATTGTATGAATGAAAACAAACAACGCCATAAAGTCAGAGCTTAAAAGCAAGACAATCACAACTGAAGAAGTGGTAGAAATTCTTAGTTCGCCGTTGGAGTTTTTATTTACAATCCCTAACTACCTTGCCTCACAATACGTTTTTGATAGGCAATTTAAATATCCCCACACTCATAAATCACAAATCTTCTTGTACGTCGTACGTCCAACCACCATGGACTAAAGCCAAGTTTGACTTTTTCTTATTATTTTTTAACGTTTCCACATATCTCCAGGGCTGCCAATCTGTCGAGGTTCGTAAGCCATGGAATACGTCCAAACAGCGCGGGCAGTAAAAAAAGAAGAGGACTCAACCCACAAGAGGAGAATGCACATATAACGAGGTGATCAGACGTCCGTTGGAGGCAGGATCAACATGAATGACATGAAAGGAGGCTGGCGCCAACCAGAGCCAGCTGTTATACCCGAGGAGGACAATACACATGTCGTTCCAGCCAGACTGATTGCGGTTGAAAAGTTTAGGTTTGCAAACAATGCAAAGGCAATCGGGAGCACACCGAGAAAACCCGCCTGCCAACAGCAACGTCTGCCACGTCTCCCACATTCGAGAATCCCTGCGAGCCCGCCGAGACTCGAGCACGGTTCGCCTTGGTGGGAGGCGAGTAGCCTGACTGATCAAGTAATGGAACTTGGAAACGAAATGGTCAAAACAATAATCCAGACTGATGGACAGTAGCCCTTCTCCTAGCCTCAGTTCAGTTACAGATCGGAAGAAATTACTTCAAAACACGTGGACCAAAAGAAACACCCGTACCTCCTCTTGACCCACGATTGGGACAGCTGCGGGTGTGGCAAGGAAGCGTGACTGGCCTTTAGCTTGTCCCTTATATAAATCTGAACACTAAACCACCGCGGCCCCCTGAGACAACTTGGCGAATGCATGTGAGACTAGGCGTGGTGCAGAGGAGGCGGGAGTGAGTAGCTCGACAAGACCCAACGTCAGAACGCTCTAACATTTTCCCATTTTTCTTCGCAGTCCTTAAATTCACGTAACTGATTTAGTTGCGCGTGTGTAATCTGCGCTTGGTCTAAGATTTCATCATGAGAGACATCCCAATAAAGTATTTTAAGTAATACTTTGAGAGTAAGTTACAGTTTGAAGTAAATAAAGTCAGCACTACAGCACTGACCACAATATACCCCCGCGGTCCGACAAACTGTCGATCCACCAGGGACTGTGGTTTAAAACCGGATTCGGAAATCCAGAATATTGTAAATAAGCCTTATTATCTTCAGGAAATATTCTGATATAATCTATTTCCACCCACTAAAACTAAAAACCACTATATGCGTCAACTTGTTATTAAATGAAATGCAAGACATGCTTAGATACTAGTACCTTCCATATTTCATTCCCAAGAGGTCTTTAAGACTATGAGGGCCATCTTTGCCATTATGTCAAACTGCTTTTGAAACCCAATAAATATTAAATGTGATCTATCGAAGTTAATCAAAATCTTTATGTAAGGAGAGGGGTTGAGGAGGCACATATCTAAAAAGTGCTTTGAATAATACCTTACGGGGGCCGCCTACTAGGGGCTTGAAATGTGTTGTAGTGTGTTAGGAGATCTGTTCTTTTGACGAAACTATTTCATGTGCGCCCAATGTGCTAATTTACGAAGAGAAAACAAACTTAAGGCGATGACGGAATGTTCTTTCAAGACACTAACGCCATGTCAGTAAACCACTATTTCCAAGCCCTCCAACATAGCTGAAAACAGCATTTTCAGACTGCCGTATGTCAAAGTGTGCTGACGGGATCTACGTGAAACTCGGTTACAATCCGGCATTGAACTTTGGATCAGACGTTCCAACAGTAAAATTATATGGTCACTGCTTAAAGTCCCATAAAAAAAAAAAATTCGACAAAACGTTTGCGCGGTAGTTTAGTGCTTCACGCATAGTGGCGATGCATCAGGTAGGCAGCCCCCGTAAGAGGCTGCATCACTCTTTATAAATAAATTATTCGTTTTAATGCCATAACAGAATAGTCAGGGTCATTACTGGAAATGTTTCACTACAGAATGTTAGGCCTGTGCAAAAATTTTATATCTGATCGTTAATGTGTTCCCTGGTTGTCATTAAAGGATGAACATGATATATTATGTAAAATTTTGTATTAGTTAGTTGTTGCATAAATACGTGTTAGTACACTCTACATTCTAATTAGTGGGAAACCACTGATTCGCAGTGAAATTCAACTACTCGAATCAGTGGAAAACCACAAATTGTTTCAGTGAAAAAATTTCACTGTGATGTGAAATAATTTTACTGATTGAATAAGTGACGGCCGAATACAGTGGCGAATTAGATATTGCTTTTTGTTGAATGTAGCCAAATAATTACGCGAAATAAACATATTCACGATAGTTTACTATTTATATTGCGCAATTTGCCGTAATTTAAAAAAGTAACAAAACTTTCGGAGGTGACCGAGAGTGAACCCACACACCTTTCGAATCTAGGCCGTTGCATTACCAACTACGCTACCACGCCAATTTGAAATAATTAGAGGAATATATATATATATATATGTCTTAAAATTTCACCGCGACATTGTGAAGATTGAAATAGTGTGATCTTACTATTCATTTTTGGTTTAACTGGTACCGCAAAGATTGTTAAAACGAATAGTATATATGAGTGCCCTCTCATCACATCATATGTAGTTTAAACGTTCAAACAGAGCGCTGTGACGATTACGCGAAAACGGAATGAAAAACGTAAAAGCGGAATGAAAGACTGTTCCTATTACCTCATAAAATGGCGTTTTGAAAGACGTAACACATTTTAGAAAGTATTTTGTATTGGTTTATTAGTTGATTCGCTGTTATTTCACTTGATACACTTTGTTTAGAGGCGATTTTTAAACGTTGTTTGACGGCCATTTTAACACGCTGTTTTACTGATCAATCAGTCAAAAATAAACCACCGAGTAATGTAAGAAAAAAATTACTAATGTATCAGTGGAAATTGTCACTGAATCAATAAGTGAAGGAAATATAGCATTTTTTCACCGATTCATCACTTAAATTCACTGAAGTGACTGTTGAATCAGTCAGATACGTTTGACTGATTGAAATAGTGAAATTTACACTAAATTAGATTTATAGTTTAGTTTATATATTATGTCCGTAATGATGGGTATAGTCTGTTCACGGTAAAATGAGCACTTTTGAAAGCCCTGCTTAAGATCTACGTGAATAAACCTTTTGTATTCTTCCGCCTTATGTTAAATTAACATTGCCATGGGCTTCATCACTTTATCCATGCGTCGGTCATATGAAGCTGTGAAATTATTAATACAGTAAATACTTTACAAATATACTCATTCTTACATTTCGATGCATTAAAAAACAGAAAGCGAAAGAAATAATTTTAAGTTATCACAAATGGTTACCTAACACGTTCTATTCAACGTTAAAATATGGAACTACTTTCCATCCATCGTTACCAACTTAACTGGGCGAATGTCACTGAGTGCACCCATTAAAATATATGCATGCAGGGGCAGTGAATTTTTTCTAAGGTTCATTTCTAAAGTGCTCACTTTATCGTGAACAGCCTATAAAGCAATTAGCTAAGCTTCTGTCGTCGTATTTTCCGATAAATCCACCTAAATTTTAATTAGGAAGAAATAAATAGAAACTTCAATATGACGTTTGACATCTACTCTTAAACCTTCCAGGCAAGCAAGGGGCCGCGGTTCGCGTAGAGGCTAGGCCGCTCGCCTCCCAGCGAGGCGAGCCTGGTACGATTCCCATCGGGGACGCATCAGGATTCTCGCATGTGGAGATCGCGCCGGGTGACGCCCCTTTCTTGAGGATCGCCCTTTCCCCCGCCCTTGCATTCCGACGCTGCTCCAGACTCGCCTCGCTTCACCCTCATCGACTCTCAAGACCTCGATTTTAGGAGCCTCCCAAATATCTCTACTCCACTCCTTTCAGACACGGTGGTCTGTATGCTGTAGGAAATGGCTTTAATTATGTACAATGTACACAGCAGAACACGACAGCCAATAAGGTAAGTTCCTCACGTGGTTGGAGACATCATTCATTGTTTATAATCCATTAACGGTTTCTTCACACATTTTGGATCAAACCTTTAGAAAATCATCCCACATATGGAATTAAATTGCCAATGACGTTGACGTCATGAACTGCTACTGCTAGTTCTTACGTGTAGTGCACTAAGAAAAAGGTTTTGTTGACTCAAACAAGATTTTTTTGGTGCAACCAAATTATTTGTTTGTATAGGGACAATGAAATATTTTGTTGCCCAAACCAAATTATTTTGTTATTTTCATTTGATTGCCCCAAACTGTAAGATTTGGTTGATCCAAATAAAGATTTGTTTGGTTACACATACATTAAACAGTTTGGACGGATATAAAGAAATTTACAAGTTCAACCGAGTTTCGAACCTAGATCTCAGCTAATGTGACAACTGACAAAACCAGAAAGCTTTTAGATAGATATACGGCAAATATTGGGCAACGTGTGCAAACAAATATTTCACGTTTTACAGCTTTACTCGTCAGTTTCTTGTTGCAGTGTTTTATTAATGTGTTTATGCGATTGTTAAGCATTAATAGATGCACTAACATACACAGTAACTATCCTAATTGTCACAAAAATACAAACAAACTCTCGAGCTTTATTTTCGTACGAAGGCAGTAAAATGTGAAATATAGATTATATTTCATATAAATATGTAATATAGTGTGTAGGGAGCTGTGAAGAACACACACAAGGTCTCCTCGTTGCGATAGCCAATATGAGATATAATCATATTATATTCAAATAGATATGTGCTTTGTATGGTGTAGAATTAGCATATGCAACAGTCGGACAACATATATAACACTTGAGTGACCAGGCTGCACAGCTGACTTGCAATAAATCAGTGGGAAAGGATATGATCTTACCTAGGCTGCCTCTGTATAACTGCCCGGTGCAGTCCTGGGCCGGTAGGGGAACAAGTTTATTACTATTAGCACCCTCTAGAAACTAGCATTTGGCACGTACACCATTTATGTACGTACGTGAAAATAAGGCAGATAATTGAAAATACTCCCTGATGTAAACCACTTCCAGTTTTTTCATTGGTCATTTTTTTTAACTGTTGGGAATGGTAACGTTAATTTAAAACTTTTTCCTTCTTTCAATTTTTTTTCTTCTAAGTTGTTCTTTTGTTAAAAATTGATCTATATCCAAATCTCTTAATTTTAATTGATCAATGGGTACATCGAAAGTTAAGCTTTTTATCTTCATTTATATAAGTGAAAAGTGAACATTCAATTCAATAACACATTTTAATTCCAAAACCTAATTTTCTTTTTGAAAACGTTGTAGAGGCAACAGCTGCATAAGCAATTTTTTCTCCGATTGGAGTATCTTCATTTAACATGATTTCTTTCGCAACTTTTTGTAAAATTTTATCGGCTTCATGCCTATATTCTAAATCTTTGTGGTCTCTATAACCAATATCATGAAATTTACAAGCTTCATCTAGTTTATTTACTCCTGCATCTCCTCTTTCTAATCTTTCACTTAATTTTGTAACTGGCCAACAATAATTATAACCTGGCAAATGCATTTCAGGTAAATTTAAATTGTTTAATGCCCAGTTTATAAAGTCTTTGCCATGGTGTTCAGAATTCCAAAATGAGCGAGGAATAACATTTAAAACTCTTATTAGATATGGAATTCCTTTCGTGCTGTTCACAACAAGATCAGAACATTTATTGTTTAGCGTATTCATAATGTTTACTTTTTCATTGTAAAAATTGTTATTTCCAGCATGTTCTTCAACGTGAATAACTAACAATCTGTCAATTAATTTTCTAAAATTGTCCATCCAAATATATTCTGTCGGCAAATTATTATATTTTTTTATACCATCCCCAGATCTAGAAAAGTATGTAAAATTCGCTCTTTCTGGTGTGTTTGGTGCTGATATTGATGCTCTTATATAATTATTATAAATTAGCTTAATTATATTTACATACTTCCAACTTCTATTCGAGTTTGTTGGTTTTTAAGGATTATATTCTTCGACTGCAGCATTGGTTGATAAAACAATTTCTGTGTAGTTTTCATAGTCATTATCGGTGAATTCACCTTCAAGATACGATTGTATTTTTTTGCTAACAAATTAGAAAGTCCTTCTGTTAATGTATATTCTTTGCCTTTACCAGATAGTTTATCATTATTTATCTTTACTTCTGTATCTCCAATTTCAAATTTATGCCCACCTCCTTGTAAACCATATAGTGTTTTAAAAACAAATTTTTTCAAAAATTTCTTTCCGGGATTTTTAACAGAATCCGGATGTGTCATATTTTTTATGGGTACAATACCCATTCCCTCTTCTATATTAGGTAATCTTGGGAATAATTCTCTTTCAAAAGATGTTTCTTCTGGTGTTGGTGGATAACCTAAATTATTTGCAGCTACGGGTACTAGCGGTGTTATTAAATTTTTATGGGTACAATACCCATTCCCTCTTCTATATTAGGTAATCTTGGGAATAATTCTCTTTCAAAAGATGTTTCTTCTGGTGTTGGTGGATAACCTAAATTATTTGCAGCTACGGGTACTAGTGGTGTTATTAAATTTTTATTTTCTTCACTTACTTGTTCTACTTTTTTTCTTCCAATTTTTTGTAATTCACGAATTAATGGTAGATCTTATTTTTTTATTTTTTCATATTTTACCTCGTGGTTCTTTTTATCATTTATATATTTCTCGATGAGCAATTTCACTCGATAAACACCCTCTGAATCCTTCATTTATATCAAATGTTTTTTCTTATAAATGAGTTATAAAAGTATTGAGAGTTTTGAGAGACAAGCTTTTCCCCGGACTGATTAAACGAGGGGGAATCTGAATATTTACAATAATAGAATCGAGTTTGATATTCCCATACGAGATGGCTTTTCTTTTCCAAAATATGCTTACGTTTTGGAAGAATATCGCCTTGTAAAGAGAGATGAAGTTGGAGATGAGGCAAAATACGAAAAATTAGATAATATTAATGTTTGTTATAATTTCTTTCCCATTTCAGTTATCTAGAGTAGAAATTTCAAAACATGGACAGATTATTGAGGCTATTGATAATCCATGAATAACTTCACCAATGATGAATATTTTGCTAAGATCATCAGGTGAACAAAATTATTTAGAGTCTACTGGTGTTGATAATAAATTTCGAGTAAAATCTGTTCGTAGTGATAAAATAAATGAAATAATGTATCCATTAAGATATTTGTTTGGCTTTATTCGCGATAATAATGAAGTTTAATGGAAAGGTGGTTATAAATCACTTTTTTTTAATTCGTCTGATACGTGTATATTTGTTTATGAAACTAAAAAAGCAGATGGTTCAGTTGATAAAAGCTATGCTGATCCAGGTACAATTTTTATTGAAAAATTAGAAATTGTGTGGCTTATTGTTGAATACGAAGCTAACACATCAATTGCAATTAAAGAAAAAATATATAAAAATCCTAAAATTCATATTGGTTTTAAGTATTGGCAATTTTTACAAAAAGACGTTCCTGCTGGAACAACTGTTTTTAATTTTGATAAGAAAGATCAGTTTAATAATTTGCAATTTGACATGCCTAGTTTTGTAATTGTGGATTACCAAACTAAAAGAACAAATCGCGCCGAGCAATATGTGCGTGCTTCAATGTTTGTTCATTGTAATGTAAGAAATATTTTTGTTAAAATGGTAGACATGAAATTTTTCCAAAAGAAAATTGGAATCTAGATGTTGAAAATGATCTTTGTCTTAGAATTTTTCTGGCTTTTAATGATTTTAGAAATTCAAGAACAAAATTAGCTAATATATATATATATATATATATATAATGAACTTTATTATAAGCCAACTACAATCTATCATGGCGATATCAATTATTATTCATTTTGGGGGCGACGACCTCTAGATGTTATTGACTGACTATATAGAAAAACAGCAGTAGTTAAAGATGAAACAAACATAAAAATTAGTGTAGATTTTAAAAAAGCTGTTGAGGCTAATACAATTTGTAATGTTGTTTTAATTAGCCAACGAAATTTAAGTTAGGATTATTTGAAAGAAAATATCACTGAAGATATATAAATTTTTAATTTTATTAAATGGATAATATAAACGATTTTACAGAAACAAGAAAGTGTTTCGATATTTTAATATATTTTTTGAATATTTGGTTGAGTTGTTTTATCGAATAAAAATCATTTTTTAAAATCTAAGTGAATTTTTTTTCTTTCGCTTGTGTTCATATGTAAACATTTTTTTATATATAAAAATCAGTAGAAGACTTATTGCAGATATTGGCGCAACTCAATAATTTAACTAAAATTCATGCGAATTTCTCACATTCAAGTATAATTTCCATCATACCTTCTGAAAGCATGATTCATCTCTTCAATTTCACCCCCAAAAACAAGATAATTTGACCCAAATCTGCGTTCTCAATCAAGCGTACTTTTTTTGAAAACATACTTTGTTGACTCTTTGATCAGTGGTCCATTTTCAGGGTGAATGATGCTAAAATTAGATCAAAAAGGTAAATATTTGCTTAAAATTTTAATAATATCACAAGAAAAGTATGAAAATTCTTGGAATTTCATCAAAAATATGATGATTTAGCTTGAAACTTAGTCTTTAAAGAACCACACACAAAGAGTGAACACAAGTCGAAAACTGATTTTCATTTTGATTTTGAGTTGCGCTTTGAAAAATTTGACGAGGAATTAGAAATTTGTTTGGATTTAGCTTGGAAGTGGTTGAATTTTAGTTAAATTATTGAGTAGCTCCAAGATCTGCAGTAGACATTTACTGACCTGTCGTTCCTGGCCAGCCAGGAGAATAAGCGGCATGAAGCCGGACAGGTGTTGCACAACGGCAGAATGCAGGAGCGGGGGTGTTTCCGATACAACCCACTGGCAGCCGGCAACGTTTGAGAAAATAGCGCAAGATATGCGTGTAGTCACATGGATATACTTATGAGTTTAAATATAGAAAATGTAAATTCTAGCCAGTTGGAAGTAGTATTTTGTATTTTGGGTGGTTGCATGAGTTTGTAACGTGTTTTTTTTATATAGAAACCTTTTCCCATACAGTGCATGCATTCCAAATTTTAAAGAGATATTATGCGTTTAAACTTCACTTCTAAATTGCTGTTGGTTTTGGACGACTTATGTCGTGTTTTGGTTACGTGGTGTCTCACGTGTCTTCCTGATTTGTATAAATAAAAAATGAAAATGCGCTGCTTATTGTAAATTTTGTATTAATGAATACTTTATCGATTAAATTGAAAATATATTCGCTTGTAGCAGCGGAACTGACGATATTCGTTTTGTGAAGAGCCAGAGTTCCGTTCATTTATCCTTTTATGCGTGTTGGATGCTAACAGAAGTCTTAACGTAACAGTATAGGAAATGCAACTTCGTAGAAACTGGCAAGGAACTGCAGAGGTGTTCGCCTAAAACACTCAGGTAGAGCACACGTGGGAAAATGTCGCCGCTCGCCCAACCGGTTGGGATCGAACTGCTATCCTCGGCAATGTGAGTCAGCCTCTAGGATCGCGTGGCCCAGCACATTCGGACCTACGCCAAGTTATCGGAGTTCACATACGCTGGTCAAGAAGTATTGGGCTCCGTCCTGAGACGTACCTATGTTCCATCCTTACCAAGGACCTCCGACTCACCACTTAGCCTTAGGACAGGTTAGTACAGAACCCGAAGGGCCAGCTTCGCGACGTTACAAGTTCGGCATCCTCGTCGTACGAGCCATGCGCCTTGGCATGCATGACAAGTGAGTACTCTCACTAGGCAACAAGCACCAAAACATACGGCAAGACGGATGGCGGCAAATACATGGATTAAAAACCTGTCGTCTCCGGTGTTACTTTCATCAATTATTTGCGCTATTGTTCCATAGTTACATAATTTTGAAAACCAACTGAATCGATGTAGTTATTCTTTTGTTCTTTGCTCATATTATTTTTTTTTTGGGGAGAAGAGTTTAAGCACAAAAAAAAGTGTTACATGTTTTTACCATTATAAACTCTACGTGTCTGGTCTTCACGAAGATTGCATTATTCTTGAAATTGTTTCTCCCAGCGATCTCAGTGTTCTTGAATGCTTTGGTCTGCCATTATTACATTTTCCTATAGTCTTAAAGTCACGTTAGTGTAGCGATTTTTTTTTAAGTGCCCATCCTATGCGCATGTGAATACCGCAAAATCCATTTGTTCAATTCTATTGTATTACTGATTTTCGATTAGTTTCTTATGCCTTCATTTTTTCCTTCAAATCAATAATCTGCATTTTGAAGGTTGACAGAAACGTACTTTATTAGCTGAAACTGTTTCATTGCACGAGTCCACATTTCGGACACCTATATCAGCACTCAAAACAGCCATGGAAACTTTATAAAAAAATTATTTCAAAGCACACGCGTTTTTAACTGTTGCTTGCTGGCTCAAGTTTTTTGTATATATGTATCAATTAAATTTGGTAGCTGGGGTCGCTACGGTCTTACCTCCGAACAAAGATGCTGCACGTTCCAAACCAGATCTATCCAAGGGTTAGTGTGCCAACTTTAGGGATAATTTTGGTTAGTTCAGCATATAAGCACCCTTCTCTTCCTCTTTATTTCCATCTTGCACTCTATTTATTCCATTTTCTTTATCTCTTTTTCTCTCTTTCTTTCAACTTCTTTTACAGCTCTCTCTCTCGCTATCTGCGATATTACAAAAAAAGATGACATTCTGAGTATGGAAGGCGCACTGTTAACGATAATTTTTGAAAACGAAGTGTGCTAGAAGAAGAGAGCCAGCGACACTTCCCCAGACCACAACTCCCACTGACATTTTGCCGTCAGTCCAGCAGCATGGCTCCGAGACAGCTCGTCACTACAACCGACATCCCCCCCCCCCCCCACCAACACATCCGGCATCGGCAAGGCTGCTGATACGAGAACCAATTTTTAAACTGCAACGAGATTTCGCCCTGTCGATGTCTTTCCCAGCGACACATGTGGTATTGGCCGGTTTATTTTCCGATAATTGGAAAGAGGGGGTAGGACAGAGAGATTAAAATAAATGCCATACACACACGAGACTACAGAATCCTTTCCATCCGCGCGCAGTATCGGTATACAAATACAACAGATTCATTATACTTTTAATTAAACCTATTTTCACTACTCATTGACTCACAGATGCTCCTACGAGATTCAGAGAAATTATTTAATTCTACGACAGTCTAACAAAAAACAAAAGATAACTTGAGTAAGCATCACTTCACATGTAGATGTAGTAGCGGATATTTTTCATTACGCTGCACATAAATATTTATTAAATATTGTTATAACCCTGGAATATGCAGTAACTTTCCAATTTAACTAAATGTAATGCATAAGATACATACACATATATCAAGCATGCGTGTGTGAATCTTGGGTTAACTTTTGTTACCGAATGTGTGGACTTAAATTCGAACATCGTTCGTAAGTTTCCCCGCCACCAAAATTTAAATCCTGTATTGTTTAAACTATGCATACCAATCACAATCGTTTAGTATACGGACTTTACACAACCCCGAATAGCTCCTGAATAACAAATTCACAACGAATGACAAGTTTAACGAGTGATGTAAAACGTTTACCTAAAGATTTTATAGCATTTGGTTTTGCTATATGTTCCAGTTACAGATAGAGAGATGAAACTGATTATATTCAATTCGATCAAACCAAATTTACGGGACTTCTGGTAAAGGGAGATACGTGAGGTGACGTGTTCGTAAGTTCGATTTTTACTCTCAGCTCAGGCATTATGTGTTCATGTGTGCGTGTGTTTGTATGTGTGAGGCGAACTGAAATTATTTTTGACAGCAAGATTCACAATGATTTAATACTGTCTGATGCTCAACTTCTGAGTATAAACACTGTCTCTCGTATTTCCGACAAATATTTTCTATTCGCGGAACTCTCCGGTGGAGGATGGGGGGGGGGGGGGGGGGGGGGGAAATCTGTTGCACAGTTTTTGTATAATCAGTTACCACTCAAAGTCAAAATCCAGAGTTCCGGAAATAAATTAAACCAAACCTTTTGATAAAACAGAAACGAAGAAGCTAAAAGGTGATTGTCTCATAGTAACTTAAAACATTAGCATCTTAATTTCATTTTACTGAAGTTAAGAAAAAATATTCAAACAAAAATATGATAAAACGATTTCCTTACGTTTGGCCAATTCAGAGGTACAAAGATACGTTTGTGCACTGTGTGTGTGTGTGTCTATTAAAATATATATATATATATATATATATATATATATATATATATAATATATATATTATATATATATAGTGAACAACCATAGGTTCTGTTTGCTCTGTCTGTTTGGTCAGGCGTTGTGGAGACACACAGTTGTTTCAGTGGTTTACACTACAGAGTAAAGAAAGGAGTAAAGACGGCAGTGTTGCTGTCCTTATTTAAACTGAATCTGGCGTGGTGAGGGTAATTAAATATCGTATGGTCGTGGTACAAACCACACCAACCCATAAAAAAATGATTACGCTCATTCACATATTGCGCATTCATTTTTGTACCGGAAAATGGATTTCGTATGCCAGCTTGTTCGTCAAACTGCACAGGTTTTAACTTATATTCTTTTTTTCTCTAATTTTTACTGAAAGTAGTGTCGCTTCTTCCAGCAGTGCAGCGCCCGCTATTTTCGGTTTTAGAAACGTGTAAACAGGTCGTTCATTATTTATCACGTAGTACCTTTTGCCGATAAGTTTTTAACAGTAATGGCATCCATCATTTTAAAATTCTGTTTTATATTATTTAATCCATCGTTATTTCAAAAATGTACATTGAGCACGCGCGCGCCAACGTACACCATACACGCACGTATTATCAGGTTATGCCACCACAGAAACCGGACTAAAACTCACTAATATAAGAGCAAAGAACTAATAAAGCGAAAACTCAAATGCAATACGCAGAATTTGATCAACTAAGTACAACTGTTAAGACTGGCATTATTTAGACGAATAATTATTATTGAAATTTTATTCGTATGAATAATGAAAACGTTTGGTATAATTGTGTTCATGCTGGTATTTTCAATAACGCCAGCGTAGGGCATATTCAGTGCCACCTCCCTAGTTTAGACTAGTGAGGATCCTTGATCAGTTCCCTGGCCAGACGGGGTGGAGTAACAGGGGGAGGCAGGGAATTTTCGGTCGGGAAATTTCACGTGGGGGAGGGCGGCGCTCTGAGAGAAAGGCCAACAAAATATTTCTTTGTATAGAGTCGAAAAAAAAAAAAAAAAAAAAAGAAACTTAAGAAACATTTTGTGATCTGATTCGAAACAGGATCCGGGTGGTGGACCATCCCCCCTTGTATTTATTGGCCGCTCAGTTGTACCTGTCGTGTCGAGGCTGTCCAAGAGTGACTTCGGAGAGACGGGATACAACGGGCGAGGACGTTTGGCTCCGCAGTGAGTGATTGTCTGGAGAGCATACACTTTGACTGACTTGTCGGACTGCAAGAAAATGGGACTGATTTCGTGAGTGACTAGCATTTCTATGATGTAAATGTAGGGTAATAGACCTTTTGATGGCATATGTGTAAGTGAGTGTAGATTAAATTACTGATAGAGGCATTGGTTAAGGCTGGAGAGTGGCATTAAATTACTGATAGAGGCATTGGTTAAGGCTGGAGAGTGGCATTAAATTACTGATAGAGGCATTGGTTAAGGCTGGAGAGTGGCATTAAATTACTGATAGAGGCATTGGTTAAGGCTGGAGAGTGGCATAAAATTACTGATAGAGGCATTGGTTAAGGCTGGAGAGTGGCATTAAATTACTGATAGAGGCATTGGTTAAGGCTGGAGAGTGGCATTAAATTACTGATAGAGGCATTGGTTAAGGCTGGAGAGTGGCATTAAATTACTGATAGAGGCATTGGTTAAGGCTGGAGAGTGGCGTAAAAATTGCGCTCGCTAATAAGCAAAGGCTGTGTCCGGTTTCGGTGCAATGTGCCCTTGATCACTTACCCTTGATCCCTTCCTATTTCACGGGCCCTTGTACCCTTCCATATATTCATTAGTGAATTCGGACGCTTGTGTTCGTTTCCACCTCGAGTTTTATTGTGTCGATTTTCGCTCTATGCGAGTTTCATTTGTCTTTGTGACGTTTGCAAAGTGTTTTCCGCGGCCGTGAAGAGTTCTGAACACAAAACAAACACAAACAGATGAAATATTTCAAACAGTTGCGAATCGAAAACTATCTAGGGCTCGAGAAGGACAAGTTGCTCGTGCCCTTGGCTGAAGGGGACATTCTAGGGTGCATACTGCGCCCTTACTGTGAGTTCGGACAGCGGCAAAATAACGTCACATCCGGGATGTACTTTTCAAGGGCACGAAGACAGATAAGGTCCCTTAGCTGGCGAATTCGAACACAACCATAGTAATTTCAATAGTAGGTATAGAAAGTTGTTTGCAAATAATAGCTGCACTTGTTTGTATGGCATTATAAATAAATTAGGAAATTGAACTTAGTTTTATATTTAATTAATACTGCCTTCCCTCGCAAATCTGGATATTACGTAGGCGAGTTTTTTTATACAGAGTTAAAAAAATTGCAAATATGATGACGTCTTCAACGCAAAGACTTCAGAGGAAAAAATTTACAACCGGAAACAGCACCCCTGACTCGCAGTAGCGAAAGGCAACATTTTGAAAATAAAGTTTTAAAATGATATTTTATTAGGTTATAGACGAATTTACTAGCGCTACTTATCTGGCCATAATATGCTATCATTTGCAATATGTGTTCGAGAGATCTATTTCTTCTTTCAAAATGGCAGATGAAACATGTTAATGCGTTTATTAAACGGTCTCGGTAGTTACTGTTACAATTGCCAGCTTGGTTCATAACGGCCCGACCGTTCTTTAAATAAAATGCCACATCAACTTAAAATATTTTACGGCCGCCGTTTTGAAAATAAGCGTACGAGACAACTAACAACCAAATCAAGTACAGTTTTCTTACACGGTACTATGATTGCACTAAGTTTCGTAAAATTCAATGTAAAATTTTAAAATAATATCTTGACACTGAAATATAGCTTATATTTCATATAAATATGTAATATAGTGTATAAGGAGCTGTGAAGAACACATACAAGGCCTCCTCGTTGCGATAGCCAATATGAGATATAATCATGTTATATTCAAATAGATATGTGCTGTGTATGGTGTAGAATTAGCATATGCAACAGTCGGACAACATATATAACACTTGAGTGACCAGGCTCCACAGCTGACTTGCAATAAATCAGTGGGAATGGATGTGATCTTACCTAGACTGCCTCTGTATAATTGCCCGGTGCAGTCCTGGGCCGGTAGGTGAACAAGTTTATTACCATTAGCAGACTCTCTAGAAACTAGAATTTGGTACGTACGCCATTTATATAAGTGCGTCAAAATAAGGCAGATAGTTGAAAACTCTAGTAAACACATATGTTAGACCCTGAGTAAGAAATAGTTTAACTTGACACTACAGTAGAGAAAAGGACAAAACAGATATGCCCTTTGAATGAATTTCATTTTTTACAATTTTCATTTCCTTTTGTATTGAAATTGTTTAAAACAGAAATAATTAAAAACCCTGATGGCAATATGAGAAAGGCTATAAAGACAGCACACTATCCTAACAACGCTAAAAGTGGTCATGCCTAGCCTACTTGAACCCTTTTACGGTTACGTGTAGCTTGCCAGAGTCTGGATATACTGGCTTCAAAATCAAATTAATTAAACTGTTCTCTGCAGTAAATATTACGTTAAAATAAATTGTGCTCTCACCAAACAGTCTAGCTCTGGTAGCAACTACTCTTATCACAGGTTTTGCAGTGGGCGCATGTGTGCCGGAAATTTACGTACTTATAAAAGTCAAGATGGCGTCGCTTGTGTACTGATGCTAACGGACATAGAGCTGAATCAAACTGTAAACAAAATTACGTCCAGATGAAAATGTCAGATCTTTTTGTAGGACTTATCTTTTAATCACCAAGCAGATTGAAGGTATGATTCTCTTTTAGGATTTGGCGTAGCAGGATTAAAGTGGAGATACGTGGAGCTCCGCTCTACACGTACGTAGACGGCGTGTTTAAACTAGCTAGCTCCTGACCACTTAACCTCGCGAATGGGCGACCTTTGACACAATCTCCATTGCTGGTTACAAATTTACTTAAAAGTTGGTTCAGGGACACGTCTACACACCCTAAAACTAATTTAAAGTTCTACCTCTCCGTCCACTTCAGACGGGAGGTCCTGCCCTACGTCTGACGTCGTTGGAGGCTGCTAGCGAAGAGAGCGTTAGTCTCTGCAGGCTGACGCTAGCTTAAGGGGGCCTATAGCGTCAGCCAATCAACAATCAGGATTTAAACCTGCGGTCCAATGGGGATCAAAACTATTCAAACCACACCCATGAACCACTTCTAACGACCCAAATGAAGAAAAACCAAAGAATACGTGATCTCGGAATTGAGATATAATATAATAAAAATTATAAAACACTTAAAGATTGAGATCACAACTAAAAATAAACATTAATTATATAAAAATAAATACAGAATGAAAAATGAACTAGCCTATCACAATTACACATAGTTGTTATTGCCACCATACATCTAAGTTTCAAAAATCTTACGAGCTAAGAAAAATAAAATCAACAAAAATAAATAGAATTTACATAGGCAGTTGAAATCACATAAGTGAGGTGTGAAAAAAAAATTACATTAACTCTTGCATGACAATATGTGTAGCAATAAGAACAGTAAAAATAATATAAGTTAATTGTATGCATAAAAACCCTATTTTCATGGGTGTTACAATACATACAGTGAAGCCTTTCTCTACAAAGGCAACTATGACAAATATTTTTCAAAACAGCTCCGCGTAGTTTCCTAAACTGGATTCATCTTGTTTGGTGTCGGTCCATCGCGTTTTATTTTAAGCACTGTTATTTAACTACGCTTGTATACTTGTTTCTTTACAACAGTTGCATTTTTATTCAGACACGTGGCGAATAAATAAGTTTATCATGCACATTTTCATAAAAGATTATAGGACTCCTTGAAAATATAAATAAAAATATTTTGCTATCGTTTAGAAAAGGTTACATGAGGGAGAAGCAGTGTGAGGGAGAGAAAATGTAAATTACTTGTTTCTCCTTTTACTCTACTGCGCTCTACTGTCCGACTACACTACAACAACTTATATTTTCAATTATTCGTTGATGTCTTAAATTCAGTTCATATGGTTATGGATCTAGGGCCCAGACTTCCACGTGAATGAGTCAGATAAATAATGAACGTGGCAAGCAATCACTGTATATGTACGGCGCCGCCCACGAGAATGGATGGAGGGGAAGGTAGGGGAAGTGGCGCATGCGCAGGTGCCACAGACGTCACTCGAGTTATTCGAACAAACTTTAAAAAAATACTTGAATGTGATACCCATTCAGGAAAAACTCAGCTTATCCTAGGGATTCAAAGACTGGTTACACATTACACATACAATTAGCACTTCAAATACCATTGTGCTTACCGGAATAGTAGAAAATGCATGCTTGAGCAAGCTACTCACTGAAACAGATCCAAACACCATTGCCCTGTTTGCTTTATAGAGCATTTCACACTTTCATTTGGGAATTTGTGTATCGAATACATAAAACCACTTCTCAGTCTATGAATAAGCAACACTACCAGGAAATATACTCAATGTTTCAACAGAATGCTTAGTTTTATTCCAAGTAGGGAAGTGTCAACACAAGACAAAGTTCGTTAGCATAAAATACACAAATAAAAATTGAAAAATCCCTTTACCCAGATTAAAATAAAAATTATATTACAATATTATTTGTGTAAAAATTCAATTTGAAATAAATGTATAGGTGTTAATGTAATGAAGCGCTGTCGAGATAACAGGGGTTTGTAATTTGTGAATAGGCCTATATCCCCACTAAGACACCACATCAACTAAGTGTACAACTTTATATGTGGCATTTTATTCTGGCTCAGCTTAACACTGTCCCAAACCAATATAGTTTTCAGTTACATTTCTCGGCGACGCTTCAGAGGTAGGATTGCACAGAAATTCGAGACTCTAAATCTTTTTACCACTGGGATTAAATGTTTTTTTTTTTTTTTTTAACCTAGATCGCTGTGATTCTGCCAATTAAATTAACTGTTCAGTTCATTTAAAGTAGTATTTAATCAAGTTCGGCGAATAACTAGACCGGAAGTTACCCGATTAACAGACAGTCGGCCACCGGGTCCCGCAGCACACAACATCTGCGTCGTCAACAGTTAGTTTTCACTCAAACCACACTGTAAAAAATTAGTTTAATTTTGCATAGCCAGTGTTGGTGTATTTTGACATTTTTGTCGTGTAATCCGAAAAACTATCGACAGTTGGTGTATTTTTGACGCAAAAGTATACTTAAATTTCCTAAAAGCGACGTTTTTTAAACACATCTACAAAGTGTATTACTACACAAAAATTACGTGCGCGGAAGAAAATCACTAGGTACATGCATAAAAACATAAAAATTATGTATTAAAACACACGTGTGTAAGAATATTACACACATAGTGTACTTGTAATAAAACTCACACCCACACAGGAAAAAAAAATACTACAGTTCTAGCATAAAAACCGCTGCAAAGTAAATGTATTTAAACAATAACCTAACGTGAAAAAACAACACATATATTTAGGGTAATGTTATTCATGTGTGGCTATTATGCCATCTTGAAGACACCATGTGTTTTTGCCAGGAATGTTGGTATACATTGAAGAACTAGATGCACGTGTGTAAAATTACACGGTAATCATGTGAATGAACACACGTAATTAGTATATATATACACAAACTATGTAGGAGTAAAAATAAATGACATCTTGCAAAAAATACACAAATTTATAGTAAAATATACATATACATTGAAGGTGTATTTTAACATCGACTTTCTGTGAATAATAACACTTGTATTTATGGTAATTTTACTCACATGTAGGAGAACCTTATAACTGAAAAATTTTCCATATGTAAACTAACACAAACACTGTGTATTTTTACCAGGAGTGTTGCGATATTTTGAACTACAGGTATGTGAGAAATTACACTATAATAAGGTAAATAAATACCGTGCAATTAGTAAAATTACACAAATGTCAGTATAGTTGTACATCTTTATTTGTATAATTTTACAATGACCATGAGAGTGTAAACTTGCATTACATTCTGGAGTATCTGTGAGCGCATATTTACACAAACAAATTTTTGGCAAATGTTACATTTTTATGTGTAATTTGCTAAAATGAGTACAGTATTTGTAATTTTACACTAATGTTCCTGTTAATCCAAATATAACTACCGTATTTGTTTAAACATGCGATCTAGCGACAGCGAGTAGAACTAGTTCGATATCTTTTTGTGTGTTCAAAAGAAAATCATAGCTCCCGTTGATTGAATATGCTGATTTTTGTACATAACTACCTATTCTATATCTGAAGTCAATTACGAGCTAAGCTGTAATGGGATGAACATCGCGCTCGTGGCTGCTCGCTCGCTGGGAACTGCCCGCGGCTTGAGGACCAGCGAAAGCGAGATACATCCGCGAGTGCGATGGGACCATGGCAGCTTGGATGTGGCGACTATCCGCAACTCGTCGCGTCCCCAGGTGGTGGATAGGGGACCCCCAGGCTCTGGGGTGGCTGGAAATAATCAAATACAAGCCCGCGAACCAACTGGCCGGTGAGAGAGCGCCGTCGTCGTGGACATCGGGAACATGGGCAGCTCAGTACGCGATGGCGAAGCGCGACTGCTGGAGGTGGCCCAACGTATAAGACGGGGAGGGGGATCTCGAGGTGCTGAAAAATGCGAAGAGTAGCGATCCTCACTGTTGGATTCTGCGGGCTGCCGACTGCGGGTGCGTGATGAATGGATTGGAATGCAACGGACCTTAGAAGCACCCCGATGGGCCAGAGGATTCGCCACCACCACTGGTAGGCCTCCGATATCTCGCGTTTCCCAGACCGACGGGATATTTTAGAGGGAGGGAAGGAGGTGGCTCCCCGAAAGAACTCTCCCCACCTTCACCCATGGAATGGAGATCCTGGCATCGGCGCGGAAGGGCGAAGATGGAGTCGGTGTCATGACTGAGCTGTAAGGTTTGCCGACGCACTCGACGAGAACCAGGGGGCCCCTGTATCCTCAGTTGCTGTCGGTACTGCAGTGCCTGCGCCCACACGATGGCTGGCATCGACACGGGGGCTGTTCCGTCCCCCCCCCCCCCCCGCAATACACACCAGCTGCGACCTCACTTCATTTCACCCCGCATCAAACCAACAGAAGTCTTTCTTCCCGAACTAACAAATACCCTACTTTATCCAGCCCTAATCCAGCTAAAAGGAATTATTTTATCCTCCGCGACTGTTGCATAGATTTTCCACGGCCCTCTCCGCTTTGCCTGGTTTGCTATGCTCTTCCATCTAGACACTTCTTCTTTCGGGGCGTGCACATGGCTATAATTGCGGCCATGGCACTATAATCCTGCTTAGCCGCGATGCATGCGCCCACTATAAAAATTAAATCCGACCTAAGGCGTAAAGGGCTTGCCCTGAGACGCATCCCATTCTCCAACCGTCTTAGCTACTAAAAAGCATGCCGGAGGGCACACAGAACTAAGGTGCTCATTCTGGCGTGGCGGGATTTGGGGGCTCGCCAGAATAATAATAATAAAAAAATCTAAGTCAATTGTTACCTATATTTTGGAGATAATGTTTTATAATTTATAACTCTGTTGTACCACAAAAGGCAACAATTATTTACACATACAGTGTTGGTGTGATTTTACTTCATGTATGTGTAAGAATGCAAATTGATGTGGCACACTTACATGTACAATGTCTGGGTACTTTTACATGGTACAAGTGTTAAAACACAAAAATAAACGTTAAACTCGGAAAGTGCCTGTGGAATTCTACACAGTGTATGTGCAGAAATACGAAATGGAACTCTTTCTTGACACTGGAAAAGTTGGTGTTATTTTACAGTTGGTAGTGTAAAAAGACTAGCCCATTGGCTATTTTTTTTTACACAAACAGTGTTGTTATATTTTTACAATATGTTATTGCATATTTTCCTCTACTGTAGCGGTTTTAATACACCTACACGTGTTGGTGTAAAAAAAAAACAACTGTTCTGGAGATTCCTGCTGCCACCTACATTGGTGTAAAATTACACTTTTTTTTTGTGCCCTACTGCTAAAAACAAAATCTGCCAAATAAAATTAAAACTTTTTTTTCAGCAGGCACACACAATTTTTCGTGCCGGTTACTGCGGGTACTTTTGCATGAATGTTCACGCTTTGAATGATGGGGGCAGAGAGGAATCTTTATAGCCGATTTACACTTCGAATAGCGGAAGTCCTATGACGTCACGACAGCCGCGATATTTAAATAATTACGAAAAATGTTCGTACATAGAAAACATTAAAATAATAACTGCACTGTGTAAGATGGTTTTAAAAGCATTACTGAGTCATTAAACTAAATAAAACTGCCACATAATAAAATATCTCATAGCCAAATACAATTAATAAAGTTTCGTAAATAATTATCTGTGGTGTAAGGTAAACAAGCTATGCTATGATCAGGGCCGCAAAATTAAGTGTTTTTAAGTTTCGAAACAGTAACGTAAATAATAAAAGTAATAAAAACACAAATATGACACTTAAAATGTAAACAAACCTAAAAATCTGTCATTCTATCACAAAATGCAATAGGCATATTATATTACACGTGTTCTCTCTCGTGGGAGTCATTTTACGTCAAATGGAGCACCGCGCCTCGTGAGGTTGAACAACACTGTGGCTATAAAATATACATTACATGCGTACGTTCATACGACATACGTTCATGTAACCTTACCCTTTCACGGGGCAGGCGGGATGATTGTACCAGCGCTGGCAGTAAAAAAAAAAGAGTAACTACAGCCATTTTGTATTCGCTATTTATTTACACGTAATGAAAGGAAAACTTTCGACTCCGCTTACCATTGCGGCTAATTTTGGTCCCAAAAAGAGCCACAACTATTAAAATTAAGAAATAAATATTTACAAACAACCTAGTAACATTTTGGTAAGGCTTCATATATAAACTATGTGTACGAATGCACCAATATCCACTTTGTCATAGTCTAATGGAAGAAAACACTCGTCAACGCGAAAAAAAAAAAAAAAAACTTCTAACAATTTGTAGCGATACATACATTACGTAACCTGTTCGCACGCGCTTATTTTACACGCACTGATGCGATTACGTTACGCGCGCGCGCGTACATGTATGTTCATGTATGAACAGCGAGCATCGCAAAACACTCTCGAGTCTGTATCTCTTTCTCGTTCATTTGGAGGCAAATTATTATTGAAATCGGCGTCGATTTTTAATTATTATAATTTGTTTAGTGAGGAATTTGTGGTACAGTTCTGTTTAGAATTTAAATGTATTTGGAATGTTTCCTATACTGTCTACTAAACTGTACCAAGGAAAAACTACACATCAAAAGAATACAATATTTCCAACCAACGCAATTTAAAAAGACAATAATGCTAACAGAAAAACAAAAATAATTACGTACACACCAATAACTTCGTCTTCAAAGGCAAACAAAAAATTAATAAAATTAAAAATCACAAAAATTCAAAAGCGACAAAATCACAGGAAAATAGACAACAGGAAGACAAATTTCCATTATCAAAATGTTTAGCAGAGAACATACACAATACATACGAAAAATCCGCTCTAATACGAGGCAAAAATCGATTAGAACATAATATAGACCAAAAAACGAGAATATAAAAAGATATGGAACAAGGGACTATGATCCCACCAAACAAAATAAAAGTAATTTATATAATATTTGAAAGTTATGTGCACTAATGGGAGTTAACTTCTCTATAATAGGCATGCCCTGAAAAAAAAAAGTTTCTTACTGGCCCAAATGTGCGAATCAATGGGAGACAAGCTTGTTTATGATAGATGCCCGTGAGAAAAAAAAACTGAACTCTGGCTCGAACGTCTGGCTAATGACAAGAAATAGAACTGGTTAGTCAGTTGGTTTTTTTTTTCTTCTGTAAACGTACCTTCTGGTTCACAACTGGTGGTCAAGAGTTCCTTATTTCAATAACTCTGTTAGATAATAAGTTTATTGCAAGCTATATTGCCTTCATATTCTGTCTAAGGGTGTTCTGTTCCACTGCTGAAAGTGTCGCATTGTCCCAGAGTTTGCGACATTTGGACTTACGCGAATGTTTTTTATTTGTTTTTTTTTTTTTTTTTTTTTTTGCACATTTCAAACGATCATTTCAAACGTTTAACATATGTAACAGCTGCCACTCTTGACATATTTTTAATGTGTTTTGTTTTAGGGGTGGGAAATTTTCTTCTTTGGTTTTAGCCCAATCAAACTCCGAAAGTAAAAGTAATGTGAATGTACACGGGTATTGTTCTACACGACAAGAAGATTTTTATTTCCTACAGACTGTTTGTAAAACGTACAAAAATTATTAGTGTGTAATTTCTTTGGAAAACAGTTGCCTAAAATATTCTTGGTAACACTGCAAGTGAAATATTTTATATATACGACACAATGTTTGATGAAACATACAAAACTGTTAATGTATGCATGACTGCAGTAAACTTGTAACCTACAGTAGTTGTAAGTTAAAATGAAACATTAATTTTACGAATTGCTGAGCAACGCGTTGTTAAATGTATTCTTAATTATTTGTGGTGTTACAAAAATTGTATTGGCGCATATTTTCTAAAATAAATATTTGTAAAAATTATTTACAGTACATATGGTTCTTAGCAGTAGTGGTCGATAGTGGTGGTCGACGATAAACGTCGATAAACTTGTAACAAATCTGAACGTGCGATAGTTATACACCCACCAGCGGATTCACTCGGTACAAAGGTCGCTAAACAGTAACTAAATGGTTCAATGCATACTAAAATATACTGGTCCCGCAGTCTTACCAACTTTCGTTAGCCAACAGTGCGACGTGGAACCAGAACCTTACTCGGTGCACCAAAAAAAAAAAAAAGTAGTAGTTTTTTATATTTATCCTTGCTCACTGGGAATCAATAGGAAAATGTGAAATCAAACAACATTTTGTATTTTGTCTGCTTCAAGATTTGAGGGAATGCAAAGTAGGTCTACTGCGATCGTAGATTACCTTACCTTTCAGAAGCCGAACACAAAACAGTGACATGTATTGCAAATATGTGCACTGTCGGGGCGGGTTTTATTACAACATTAAGGCATGCATGAGCATATCAGGAATCAAAGGCTAAATTCGGACAAAGATCTCTCAGTCGTTTTTCATGGTAGTATTTTCAACTAAAGATTTTTTGTTAGAGATTAAACTCGCCTAGATTTGTAAATCTTTCACATTTTAATTTGTTGGATTCAAATGTACGTTTTCATTATTTATAAAATGGTGACTTTTTACAAATAATTAAAAAATGCATTTAAAATTTAAAAATTAAAATTTGAATGGTTTACGTAGATGCGTCCAATCTTGAAAAAAAAAACCTTAGTTGAAAGTACTATCACAAAAAATGACAGAGATCTTTGTCCGGATTTAGCTTTTGATTACCCGTACGTCCATGCATGAAGCCTGGACTTAAACAACGTGTGCAATACTATACGTAATCCTCTATATACCGTAGCACCGTGCACGATTCACTCGATTAAGCGCACGGCATGAACAATTCACGTCTTCCTTTTCCGGAAATAGGGGGCGAAGTCATTAAAAATACACGATAATATGCACGGGTAAATGGCTAAAATTCGGGCAAATTGAGAACAGCGGTCGGACAGCGCGAGTGTTTGCGCTCGCGTTATATGTTTAGTACGATCACTGTTTCCGCAACCACGCGGGCCAACCTCACGCGACTGCGAAACAAGTGGGAGGCCCCCATCCACCCACACGCGGAACAAGAGGACAAAGGGGCGAGATTGTAGTAATAATTAGCAGGGGCATATTTCATAAAATTACTTTTATTATAAGCTTTTAATGTAAGACTACTAGAAATAAAACAAGAAGTTCCAAATTTTGTGTTTCATAAAGAAAGAAAATTGTTTTGTTTCATAACAATTAGCAAACACTTTTATTAAGTTTCCCACACCTAATACAAGTATATTTTAAAAGTGCATTGTTTCATTCATAAATATAAAAACTCATACAACAAATTAGCAGTATCAAGTATCATTTTATAACTTTATAATATCATTAAAACAGAAATATTGTTTTAACAATTGACTTGCCTCACAATATATACAATTAATATAAGTACAATTTTCATCAGTTTTAAGAGCATGTTAAGATGTTCATAAGTATTTTAGGTTTTGTTGAGGTCGTGTTATTTATAGGCTGTTCACGGTCAAGTGAGCACTTTTGAGGCCCTTATTACTTTTTTATTTCAGCAATTTTTTTTATCTTTTAACTATCTATTTAAATAAATATTTCCAAGTAAGTAAAAAACACAGTGTGTATAATTCACCGCACTTGGAAGTTAACGTCTAAGGCTAAGAATAAATATATTTCTTGACTATTATTCTAAATGAGAGGATTTCCAAAAGTGCTCACTTTACCGTGAATAGCCTATATGTTTTTGTGTTCTTTGCTCATGTGAGAAAGATAATGGTTGGTACAGGTGACAGTAGTGAGGATAAGTAACAGGTGATAAAGACAGCCAAGAAATGTAGGGTTAGGGGTGATAAAGACAGCCAAGAAATGTAGGGTTAGGGGTGATAAAGACAGCCAAGAAATGTAGGGTTAGGGGTGATAAAGACAGCCAAGAAATGTAGGGTTAGGGGTGATAAAGACAGCCAAGAAATGTAGGGTTAGGGGTGATAAAGACAGCCAAGAAATGTAGGGTTAGGGGTGATAAAGACAGCCAAGAAATGTAGGGTTAGGGGTGATAAAGACAGCCAAAAAATGTAGGGTTAGGACCAAGTACAATAATCGATACAGCATAATCATGAACTTCATTCCATGCTTCTCGACGCGCTACTTGTTTTGTGCTAAACCTCTCAAACAGTTCACATGTCAGTTCATACATTTTTCTTAAAAAGATAATGTATTTTATATTTTTATCTTCTCTCTTGCTTGTTTTGGAAATGTTATAACTCAGTTTACTTCAAACATAAACAATAGCACCCACTGAAATTCATTCCAAAGTGATTTCAAAAGTGTTGCAATTTCTCTATGAAACAGATTTGTTCGGGTTACTAAAACTGATTCAATAACTTATAAATTCATTAGACAAATTTTTTACTTTATGAAACAACCACCTGATAGTATTAGTTATTATTATGACGAAACATCTTATATTACAAGTCTTTTACTTTTATGAAACAGGGCCCAGTCCGGCTTTCAAGGCTTGTGCCGCCCAGGGCACAGATTAAGTTGCTTTTATGTTGAAAGAAGTATAATACGCTTATGACACGTCATATATGACGTGATTTTTCGAAAGTTTTATTCAAAAAGAGTGAACAAACCGCGAATAGACTAAGCAATGTTGAGTGATTTCTTGTGATTTCACTACCTCAAAGTAGCTTAATAAAGATTGGACATTTACAAGAATTAATATGACTGCAATTACCTCTGCATAACTATAATAAGATCTCATTTTTGTGCTAGTTAATCTACACACTCCACTGATTGTCCTGACGCATCTAAAACTGACTTACCAAGATTGAGTGCCTGAACTATAAAAATCAATTTCATTCTATTAAATCGCCACCCATAGCCAAATTGGAGCTCCTGTAGGTAAGTGATTCAGCTACCATTACTTCTTACGTTGCAAGAAACACTGATGTAGATACTGCACCTGCATGCGTACTCCTCGCAGCTAGTGGAAAACATCTTACATCTATTATTTTTTAAATTATAGTGTTTTTACACTCTCACTTTGTGCCTGGAGGCTAGTCGAAGGACACTTTTCACAGTAAATAGACAAACTTAATATAAAAACAAGACACACATATCAGTGGCTCAACCGGGATTCTAACCCGAAAGTCACCTTGGAGGCAGCCTACATGATCGGTGCTCGATCGTGCATTTACATCTCAACCATATGAATATTAATTAAGTGATTGCTGTAGAATACGAGATTTTTGTTCCAGGAAAGGTTAAATACACGTCCAGTAGGGGGAGCATAAACTTCCCACGATCAAATTTATTCAAAAGACGGGTTACGCCCCCTCCCCCACTTCCCTCACTCCACTAAGAGGTGTGCTGTGATTGGCTGATGGGTTCCACCTCCCCCTCGTTCCCTCCTCCTGTGGGACTTTGTCATTTTTGAAGGGTGTATGATCAATCCTTGGTTCGAGACCCATACACGGCACAATTGCACAGTTATTAATTGCGCAATTGTGTAATTAGCAATTACATAGTAAGTACACATGTTGACCCTTCAGCTGCCGAACCAAAAGCGAGGAGGTTGGAAGGGGAGGTTAGGGGTATACAATGTTCTTTAGAAAAGAAATATTCTAGGGTTTAAAATTGGTAGATTAACCACTATACATATCATCCTCGATCATTTACTGGGGATGGTGACCTACAATCCTTCAAAAACCTGTATTTGTGTGTGTATGATACATAATCCGATGATATTTACTCTTTTCATATCTGCACTCGCGGGCATGGGTTACGTTAAGCAATAGTTCACGACTGTTCCAGCCACATGTAATTGCCACATGAAAACATGCACTTCAGTGTTAATGACTCGAGATGTGAAGATCTAAAGCACAAGGCTTGTCATAAGAAAAACTCTGAAACATGGATTCAAACGCGAAATACTAGAACGCATAGTCGAGCGTCTTTTGAGCTGGAAAGGGGGGTAGCAGAAAGAGACATGCAGTGGTTGCAATACGTCTAGTTTCCATGGTTGTCACAGCAAACAAACGGCTTGGGCGGTGACGTCAAAGCGGATTGCACGTCGAGGGCGATCAACTGATATAGTACAAACACGAACTTTCCTCTCATAAATAAATCACCCAATATCGGATGCTTTCACAATCTACAACTAAAAATGGAATGTTCGTGTACTTGCTTCATGTGCAGTGCCGATAGAAATACACATTGAAAAGCCTCAGATTGCGCACCTCCGTAAATTTTCTCATAAAACAAAACTGCGAGAAAAAATTACACCACTTCAATTCTGAAGTTCAGACTACTTCTGAAGGGGAAAACGTGATCAAATAATCTTCCCTTTAAAAAAATACTTGAAAAGGACCTATAAAAACAGCCTACCTTATATATGTATATGTACATAAGATTTACCAATACAGTAATAATTATTTTATACGTTATAATACATTCTAGGTAATCGGAATACTTTTAAATGATAGAACTCGATAAAAACAGCAGAAAAAAACCCACAAATTCAGCGATTAGGCAGTTAAAAAGAGACCGGAATAGATAACACGCAAATCTTCAATCAAACAAATTACTTATAATATTATTTTCAATTCTGAATTACATTCTTCGTTCCAATACATGCAGCATTTATAAATAGTGCATATATAAAAAGTACAGTTTTAAATTAAACAACCCGAATGACATCATCGTTACATTATTTCGAATAAGAAACGCACAGTGTGCAAACATGTGTGAAATTTTAGGATATGAGAACAACAAATTATTCAAATAGACGCCCACACTTCCGTATAGTGGATCTATTTGTAGGCCCTAGGAAAATTATAGGGCCAGCCAAAAGGGCGGGCCAGGCGGACCGAGGAAGGGACAAAAAAGAAATCAGACCCCATTTTCTGCGAGTGGGAAAAAGGAGGTGGAGAAGAAGGAGAATTACGGTGCGATGTACTTGATTAAAAAAAAAAAAGGGAGAGAGTACCAGTCTAAAGTCTCACCACTTGTTTTTTAACTTAGTTTACACTTTAATTTATTTGTTATTATTATTAATTTAATAACGTCGTAGGTTACGTAGCGTTGTATTAATGTGGGGTGGAAAATGCAAGTATAACAGCTCAACTGGTCAACTGGGGGAGAAATTACAAATTTACAGAATTTAAGTGGGAGTCTGAATCCTCCCCACAACCGACGTAAAATTTGAATGTTCAAAACACTATTTTGAAGTACATATTTTTGGTCAAAATCCGGCATATTTAACTGACATACAAATATTTATATTTTAAGCTGAACGTGTACGATTTTGTAAAATCTTCAAAGCCACACAGAAAAATTTTAATTAAGTTCACTCAACATCTATGTTTTGAGATGTAGGCCACACTGAATTGCAGTGGGATAAAATGATTTAATATATCTATGTTTACATATTTATTGGCAACACATGTTTTAAAATTATTATTTTTAATAAATTACAATAAAATCATAATTACCGTTAATGCAACTAACACATGATTCTTAAAAATAAAAAAATTATCTTAGCTTTATTTGTCAACGAAAGCAATGCCTCATAATTTTAGTCCACCAAGTAATTATGTCAATATTATATGAAAGACTAAGTTAAAGATACGGGTCAAATTTTCAACGAAGATCGCAAAATACTTGTTGATACTTGCAATGGATTATTCAAATTTTGAATAGAATTTTGGGAGTCAAGGTCATTAAAGGACATGGAATCTAGGCCAAGGTCACGTGCATCCAATATGCTGGCAGTAGTCGGTAACGCAATATGTTTGCTGATTTTTTTTGAAAATTACATGGCGAATACAAGACGTTCGATGAATTGTCCAAATCTGTTCTTCCTGCTTTGAACTATAGTAGAAACAGTGAAAGAATAGAAATAGTATTTAATGCGCATCGAAAAAACTCTTAATAGAGTTATTAAAACAGCTGAGCGCTTCTACAGAGGATCAGAAGAAGGCATACATTTCAATAATATTAAAGGTGGTCACAAGGTCATTAATTGGAAAAGGCTCTTGAGGAACAGTGAAAGCAAGACCAAACTAGCAAAATTTGGCAGGAAGAAAATCGAAGAAAAATTATCAGTAACAAGGAAATGTTTGTTACATTTGAAGACAAATGTGTCAAGATCACAGCTGAGGGCTCGCAACCTACAGAAGACCCAGCTTCATCACAGGAAGAAGCAGACACGCGAATTATCTTACATGCAAAGCATACAGGTTCTTTCTATTCAGCAGTTTATTGCATTTCAAATGATACAGACGTATTAATTTTGGCTATTGGTCTCGTAAGCTTCATCAAAGCGAAAGTGTACATTGTCAGGGGATTTAAGAACAATATTAGGATTGCTGGTGTGGCTAAGATTGCTACTACCCCTTGGATCCAGACATTTCCTCAGCTGTAATTGGTTTTCACAGTTGGTCGGGTTGTAACACTGTATCTGCATTTTCTGGACAAGGTAAGATAAAAGATTTTAAGCCACTGTTAAAAAATAATGAGCATGTGGCTGCATTCAAGAAAATAGGACATGACTGGGTTCTCTCAGATGAAGTATTTGAGCACATTGAACATTTTACTTGTGACGTGTACTCCAAACGCACAAAAATTGAAAAGGTGAATGAGATGCGGTTCCAGCTATTTTGTATGAATAAAGGCCAAGTCGATAGTTGTCTTTTACCACCATGCAAGGGCACTTTGTATGAACACACAGCCCATGCCAACTATCAAGCTGGGATTTGGAGACATAGCCTTGGCAACTTTCCTGATATACCAGATCCTGTTGGACATGGCTGGATTAAAAACGACGAAGGAAATATATGCATCCGATGGATGACAGGAACTGCTGCACCCGACATTGTACTACAGCTTTTAAGCTGTAATTGTTCAAAAAGGAAATGTGAACTCCCTACTTGCACTTGTGTAGTGAACAAACTTACATGCTCTACAAGTTGCAAGTGTAAAGGTTGTCAAGAATCAACTAATGCAGCAAAACATTTCAATTGCGGGCAAAGTGATGACGATGGGCATGACAGTGACTCTTCCAATGGGAGTACATAATATATGAACAGATCTGTGTGATGAAAAGGTAAGTAGCTAAATGCAACAAGTTATCATAATTGTTATGTTATACATACATCATTACCTTATGTGTAAATGTACGTATAGGGGATTTCTAGATTTAGTACTTTCACCAGTTTCTTCAGTTTCACGCACGGATGTGTATAACGTACAACAAAGTATAACAATTTGATCCCGCCGTGAACTTTCATACTGAGCCTGCTATCATCAATGGCCGTCACGAGCGAACATTATAGACGTATAGTACATGTTTTTTTTAACATCAATATCACATTATTTCTGTCCCATATTTATTAAGTGAAACATTTTAAGTTGCTGTGAGAGGGACTAGGCTATTATATTACTGATGCACCCACACTACGAGAGGTTTTAGGGTGCCTATGCAATTATTCTTAATAGTAAATGGCCTTCATGTAGTATCGTTGAAAAACCCACAAAGTAAGGAATATTTCATTACATAACAAATAATATCATATTTCAAACCAATTTCGAGAAAAAAAAAACCAAAACATGGGGGGAGAAAAGTGTAAAAAAAAATTTTTTTTTTTTTTTACTTTCTGATAAAACCACAGGATACACGGGACATATGGTATTAACTAAAAAGTTTGACATATAAATATCTGTCACAAAAAAAAAAAAAAAAAAAAAAGCAAACGGTTGTCGAGATATCAAGCTTTCAAAAATACACTGTAGTCGCCATTTTGAATGGCCGCTATAATGTACAGCTACGTTTCCCAGATGGCTATCACCTATTTGTATGTTTTCCATGTACCAATAACCATGTCCTAGAAGTTTCCCCGATTCCCCACATTTTCACCTAAATTCCTCTTTTTTGGCCTCTGGCTCATGGATTATTATCCCCTCATGTTTCTAAGTACTGTTGTTTTTTAATACACCTCGGCAACGTTACAAAAATATGTTCTTTTAAAACAACATTTCTAATATCTAGCACGCGTGTCATACTCCTACTTGTATCTGGACGGTGTTATTTCGAAACACACCTCGGAAAAGTAATTTTATTACTTTAAATATAGGTTACGTTTATAACAAGGGCAGTATAGCACGAACGTTTTAAAACACTATGGACTGCCACTGAAATTAATCCATATTGACAATAGGAACGCAAAAAAAAAAAAAAAAACAGAAACAAAACCTCAAATGCCTTCAAAAACAAGTGTAATTTTTTCAAATCCCCATGAAATTACGAGCATACTTGTTTCTTTGTCTGCCATCTTGCACTCGCTCACTACCAACCAAGCTCGTTGTTCAGACGGACGCATCCAAATGGTTAAATTTATCATGTCATGTCAAAATAGTTTGAAAAATATATAGTTGATTTAAATAAATCGTTTTGTAAAAGCAAGCATGTGCACGCATTTTAAAAACAAATATATGTTTTTTTTTTTTTTTTTTTGCAAAACTGATATACATAAATAGTTGAGCATACCATACATGAAAAACATTCGTGTGATAAAAAAAAACACAGAAAGAAGAGATGAAGGGAAGACTTAATAACTACTAATTTTTAACACAACGAATCAAATAAACGTTTTCTAATTTACAGTTACATCTCTTTCCTATTGGCATGTTAAAATACGAACTTTGTAGGCCTATAGTCTCACAATAAATTTCTAAAGGTTACAAAGTTGAGGATGGAAAATAGCACTAGTCCAATAATAATTCAGCGTTGGCACTCGAACCGAAAACATTTACAAAC
Organism: Dryococelus australis; assembly: GCA_029891345.1. Lineage (NCBI taxonomy): Eukaryota > Metazoa > Arthropoda > Insecta > Phasmatodea > Phasmatidae > Dryococelus > Dryococelus australis. Next base: position 29,434,467 of record CM056998.1, on the reverse strand, counting down.
TTCTCAAACAAATGCCAACTGCTGTCCCAATGCGTGCTCCTACTACTAGCAGTGTCAAGAGAGAATGCATGAAAGTGAACACAGACAACATCAATTTTATTCCACGCACCTGCTCCTCCACTTCCATTCTCAAGGACCTAGTTCTTAAAAAAGAGGGGATGTGGAAAAAAAAAGTGTTTATGTCTGGCGGCGTGTCTGCCTGCCTATTCCCACAAAATAAGAGCCTGAAAGTCTAACGCGCAGGAATTTTTTTCAGATGGACATATTTATAGTAAATATGATTTCTAAATGCTTAGAAATAAAATCAAGGTGCGGGCAAAAAGCTGAAACTAAACGTTCGTCAAAAATGTTCGTTTTTTTTAATATGGTCTCTTAGAAGAGAACCAGAATATGCTTAAAGGCACGGGACTGATTCGCTCATATTCGTCCAATCATTTATGACAAAGGGGCCGGGGTGGCTGAGCGGTTAACGTGGTCACCTCCCACCAAGGCGAACTGGGTTCAATCCCCTGCCGGGTCACTCCCGGATTTTTGCAAGTGGGAATCGTGCTGGACGATGCCGCTGGTCGACGGGTTTTTCGGGGATCTCCCGTTTCCCCCGCCCTTTCATTCCAGCGGATCTCCGTACTCACTTTACTTCACCCTCATCGGCTCTCAAGACCCTGATGGTAAGAGCCACCCAAATCTCTTGACTTCCTCATTTATAAAAAAAAAGAATCCCACCAGCTTTGTATGATTTCTATATACGTCTAGTAATATCCTCTGGCCAAGCGATCTTAAACTTTGAGGCAACAGATCTGTTCGGCGAAGGTTCGAATTATAACCTCGTACCCCAGGTTTCATCACGTTTTCACAGCACGCTGTTAGCGCCACACCACTACTCCAGACCACCTGGATTTACATGTATCAGAATAAAATCATAAGGGCTGCAAAATTGCGCGGCGCCCGATAGCAAGCCAAAGGACGACCAGGAAGAAGGATATGAAAAGGAAAAGTAAAGGCTCTTATACCTCCGCATACCCAGAAAGATCACAGGAGTGGGGAGTCTTAAGAAAGCTTGTAAGATCTTTTGGTTGGCCACGAAAAAAAAAAAAAAAAAAAAAAAAAAAAAAACCTTGTTAAGAGTAAAGGTGACTATACAAACACAAACAAAATCCTCAAGGCGGCAGCTATAAAGGAAGAGTAGTTTGCACCAACCCATCAATGGTCGAAGCACCTGATTAAGTTAACTTGATGACTTGAAATTTCGCTAAGGCACTGGGGAAAGAAAATGAGACCCCAAAATGTGGCAACATTTTGCCAACCATCCGTGCTAGTTTCTTATTCCACAGTACGGAGTACAAAAAATAATACTCCTAAAATCACGTGTCCACAAACATCTCCTTAAATCGCCAGACGCGCTCAAGTTCCCGGGAACGTGTTTTTTTTTTTTTTTTTTTTTTTTTTAAACGGAATATCTGTGAGTATAGGCTCACGATTGGTTTTTGTTCCTCTGTTGTAAATTAAGAAACTCGTAGACCTTCCAATTTTTAAGCAAGTATTACCCACTTTCTTGGACCACCCAGCCCTTTTCTTCAAGGGGAATTTCAGAACGCCTAATGGCCAGTCAGTGATAGGTATAGGACATTATCTGCAATGAAGTAACGCCAGCTACTGGTACAGTTTCCAACAATATTGGAGTGTTATAAGTGATGTTCGTTGCTACAGACAGCTCTGTTTCGTAATGTTTGAAGGCAATAGTTTGACGTGGTAAAAATTTCCCAACTGCCGTAAAGCCCATGTCACACTACATTTTCCCATCAAACTGCTTCCATTAAGTTTGGTCAAACAAATCAAGACAGCTGTGACTTCACCGAAAAGTCATAAACGCCGCCATGTTTGTCTGAATAAGTTGGATACCTAAAATTTTCATCAAACATTTCAATATTGGACGAGTTCTAAAATTTCTCTGATATTTGATGGACTCAACCGATCAGAATCGTGCACGACAAAATAGCCTTTCCAGACGTCACGAAACTTAAAAATAAAGAAGAATTTCTGGAAACGTAGACGAGGCAGTGTAGGGGAGGACTATCACGAACTATCGCGGCTGGAGGGAGGGGAAACCACGTGACTGCCGGCGCTATACACACCAACCTGATAACATTGCTCTCTACTGCCACGCTGTTACATACCGCGCTGCGCGACTAACTTTTTAAATTTTTTTTTTTATTATTCAGCATTACTTGTTTGTATGTACGGTAGGTATCTGTCCGGCACCTATTGAATTACTAGCAATCACGATATATTTGGTGGACAAGTTGTCGATTATTGGTGGCGTGTAGAGTCGAACAGCCGTAATAAACTTTACTACAAATTAATATTTCTTGTTTTGATACGTAATACGCACGCGCGGAGCAGTTCTCACATGACCTTCCTCGACCTGTCACTACTGAACTGGACCCCACCGCATCGTGCAGCGACAATGGACTCGCCCGACGCTAAGAATTATTTTCTCATTTTCTCATTTGGATTACACTACAGACACAACAGTGCAGGTACGTACACGAGCAACTAATTATTGTATGCCTCAATAAAACGGAAGGCTTAAACATTAAACTTCGGGCACATTTCAAAGCAAAAATAAACAGCGAAAGTGACGTAAGCGCTGCCGTAATAATTAGTGCCGGATACACGCTTCTATACAGCAGGAAAGTACTACTAAAAGCCATTCACGATAAAGTGAGTACTTTTGAAATCAACCTTAGAAAAATGTCACTTCTCCTACTTGCATACACTTCTCGGGCGCACTGAGTGACATGCGCCCAGTTAAGTTGGTAACGATGCAGAGAAAGTGATTCCACATCTTAACGTCAAATAAAAAGTTTTAGGTAACCATTTGTGATAAATTAATTCTTTCGCTTCCTGTAATTTTTAACACAGCGAAGTGTAAAAATGAGCAGATTTCTAAAATATCTATTTGTCTAATAATTTCACAGTTTCGTTTGACGGACGTATGAATAGAGTTGTGAGAGCCATGGCAATGTTAATTTTACATAAGGCGGAAGAATACACAACGTGCATTCAAGTAGATCTTAAGCAGGGCTTTCAAAAGTGCTCAGTTTACCGTGAACAGCCTATAAGCTGTGGAGTTTTGCCTGGCGGAGGGTGTGTGGGGGGGGGGGGGAGGAGCAGAGAACTTTGCGTTTAGATTATCTCTGGCGAGGAAATATTCCCCTGTCATCTACAGGCTTCGTCACTTCTACACCAGTCCCCTTCACAGGCTGCCAACATCATCAGTCGTAATAAAGTCGCCTTTCGACGACTGCTCAAACGCACGTTCGCCTTTGTCACCTCGAGGTGCGAAAAAACACCGCTTTAAACGAGACATTAGGACGGTGACATTTTACAAGGAAAAAGAGATACTGAGCGACGAAAATTCTCTAAAGTGATAACATATTAAATATAAATATAAAATATAAAATTGATGCTAAATATTTGGCTTCCTTATAATTTATTGTGAGGAAATAATAACGGCACATGTCAAAATAACTGATTTTGAAGTTCTTGGTAGTGTTAAAACTCTTCCAATACACACGAGCGGTGATATACCTACAATGGTGACTACTCCAGTGGCCAATGCCGCTTATGTGCCCTTAGATTACAAGGTACTGGGTTTGAATCCTGGGTACGCCATTTGCATCTGTATAGTATTTAGACGTAAAATTAGATTAAGGTATGTAAGATGCGCCCCGATTGGCCTCCAGATACAAACAGGGAGCATTAAAATACCAATACTGTTACACGTTGCTCTGCATCGGTTTAATTGCCCATCACGCTCGAGAGAGATAAGCAATGCGTCAGGGGATGAGTAGTAACCCGAGGAGTGCGTGGAGATTTACAAAGGAGTGCTGCTGTCGCGATAAGCCTATCGGAGCCCGAGCCGCCCTCTGTCATTGAGCGGATTGAATGTCTGAAGTTATCGTCGAGAAAATGTTCCGGTTATCGCCTCTCTCAGCTCGACTCGGGGTGCGGGGAACCTTCTCGATCGGGCCAGCGAGACTATCTAAGCCGCGATGGGCCTCAGAGCTGACAATCTAGAGTTTGGAGCATTGTACGGCATTAAGAGCGAGACTGAAGGGATGCGTGAGTGACAAGCATTTGGAATTATGGCAATAGAATGATCTAATATATGTAAATAACGAGTGTGAATTAAGTGACTGTAACCAGAAATACAGTGGTAAGAACTTCAATTAGAACTGAGACAGACAATACATATTGCGTTTACTGAGAATACAAGAGTATAAGCTATTCACGGTAACGTGAGCACTTTTGAAGGCCCTGCAAAATGTTTCCTAAAAATTAATTTCTACCTTCCCGCCACTTTTTAATGTAAACATTGCAATATAACTAATAAACACAATGTATGCATTTAATCATCTCAGAAGTTATTGTCTGAGGCTGCAATAAAATATATTTATTAGGGGTTAATGCCTTTAGGAAGGTCCTTAAAAAGTGCGCACTTTACCGTGAACAGCCTATAATAGTGGAGCTAGGTAGTTTAATGATGTTGTTATACGTTCGCTGCTTCGCATCCCTCGCGAGCGAGTCGAAGTGAAGGACAGGTGTTATATGATAGCGGCAGCAGCAAGTCGAAGAATTGTTTTGAATCAACAAGCGAGCGATACGACGGTGGCTGCGTATCTGTTACAGAAAGCGAGCCTACACGAGAATTATTTTTGTGGGCCGGTATTTCCTTCGTGTGGAAAGACGTTGAGAGCTGAAGGTCAAATTTGTAATGTTAGACGAAGCGAGCAGTCTATCATAAAGGACGCCGCCGCACACACCGATAAACAAATCGCAACTCGCAGACCCTGAGAAGCTCATATTTCTCCATTAATCATGCAGGAAAGTCGTCGTCATCACCATTATCTTTCCCAGAACAACTTGGATGCCGAGAACGTTCTAGACGGCACCTACCTCCACGTGCGAGCCTCTGATGGGGGAGTTATTAAGAGCCAAGAGTCTGGCGTCTCGTGCGACCTTAAGCGACAGTTGGGTGATTCCGGAGCGGCGAGGGACCGACTGCAGCGATCTGCGAGAGTGCGTTGGCGAGCTTGTGTGCAGTGAAGAGTTAGACTGATCTGCGGGACTGTAGACTGGATATGTGAGCGGAAAGACATTCGGGACTATGGACATACAGGCTATTCACAGTACAGTGAGCACTTTTGAAAGCTCTCTCATTTGAAATAATAGTCAATAAATTAATTTTATTTTGGCCTTAGACGTTAAATTCCGAGCGTGGCGGAATACACACACACCGTGTTCATTACTTACATGGCAATATTAATTTAAAAAGGTGGTTAAAGGATAAAAATTAGCTGAAAGAAAAATGTAACTAGGCCCTCAAAACTGCTCACTTTACCGTGAACAGCACATAGGCAGTTCTAACTAAAGGCGTGGAAATAATTGGAGCAGTTTAGGGGAAAATAACAAAGCAAAGACTGTGATAAAGACTTTAATTGAATTGGAGATAGTAATTAAATATTGCTCTCAATAAGAATAAGAGTGTAAATAACAGAAGTTTGACTGTTTGTAGCGTTGAGAATAAATTAAGTATTCAATTTAGTTCTTTAATTTTTATAAAGACCTTCATCCCTCAGGCATTTCTTGTAACACTGTTGCCAGAAGTGGGATGGAGGCATGTTTGCTGTCGACCATCCTAATACCGCAGCCACAGCGCCAGCGATGAAGAAGAAGCCGCCGCGTTCTTTTTCACCCGCCGAAACATGACAACGTTTCGCAGCGACAGGCGGGCAGAGACCGAAACTGCTCGCCTGGGGCGAAGCTGGCCGCGGGGGGGGGGGGGGGGGGGGGGGGGGGTAAAAAAAAATAAAAATAAAAATAACACGAGACACGCGACGTCCGGCGTCTCATGACTTGCCCGACTAATTTCCCGCCTCTTGTTCCCGAGGTGGAGCTAAACCGGCAAGGGGACGTGGGGGAAAAAAAAATCTGGACAACCGCCGTCGAAAATGATAATTACCGGACACCGCCGGCGAACGAGGTCAACTCCCACGACAACCGTCAACCTCGCTTTTCTCGCGTCTGGTCACATCGCCGTCTCGGGGTCAACACTGTAACTGACTCCCACCCCCCACTTCTCACTCCATCACGAACAGAACTGGTGACTAGCGCTTTCGTCACTGCCAACGACGTTCGTTTCTTACAGTCCGGGACATAAAACAGCAGCAAGGGGAAGCAATAAAACGATTAAAACATTTAATAAACGAAAGTGACGTCATAAAGAACACCAACAAAAACGGGAATGAGAGCTTCGAAATAGTACAGACAAAGACAGCTGACATCCTGCGTATGTAATAAGGCCTTTTCACACGATCAAAATTATTGAATTTAATTATTTTAATGCTGTGTGGTCACTCGAACGTCATAATCGTGGCCAGTCTGCCTTTCAAGCCATTGCACGACTCAAATTTCTTCAATGATTCTCGTTTGGAGCATGTTCTGTGCATTCTTGAATCCAATTTTTCAACTAGCACTCCGAATTATTGAAACAGTTTAAGTATAAAATGCAGTGTCTTATTTAATTAATTTATGTGAATTTAGGCTACAAAAAATTTGCATCGACTAGATTAATTTCATGCAAAGTAAATATATCATCTTAGAAATAAATTCGTTTGTTTTGATTTTGATAAATTATTTTCGTATAGTATACGGTTTATAAAGGCTTGATATATATATATATATATATATATATATATATATATATATATATATATATATATATATATATATATATATATATATATATATATATATATATATATATATTTCGTGTATGGTATTGTTTGTAAAGGTTAAAAAAAAGTTAGTAAAAATAATTTATTAATTGAAGTATTTGCGAAAAAAATTTCCAGTTGCCACTTCAATATTTACTGAATACCGTTGCATGTGTGAAAACCGTTTAAAAAATTTGAAGTAATAAAGCAATTTCTATTGAATTCGACCCATTGAAGTGCGCAAGAACAGTTTCTATATTCAATAAGTTGAAATTAGCTGGTTGGATTCTATCAAATATTCAATTGTATGAAATAGCCTTTATTTTTTCTTTGGAGGTATGTAACTGCATAAACCACGGATATTTGAGAAAGTTTTGAAAGTAACTTAAGTTGGCAAAACTAGCTTTATATTTCCGCGAGAATCTATAAATAACATATATAAAAGTACGATTCCGTTGTAAAATATGCCCCTTTACCCACCCGATCATTAAGTAGGGAACGTTGTTAGGACTTTATCATCCCAATATACAAAATTTCCCTCATTTTAAAAAGGTTATTAAAAAACAAAAACATATCCGAAGGTTGGTACCAGCAAATGACTCCGGATAATTAACTAAAATGCTATCTCAATAACATAACATATTAGGTGTAAATGTTCAAGTTTAAAGTGTTTTTGTCCTTGTTCGACATCGTAGAGAACGTCTCCCTGAATGTTGACTATAGACTGTTCACGGTAAAGAGAGCACTTTTGAAGCCAATTTACATCCTTCCGGCACTTGTTAATGTGAACACTGCCACGTGAGTAATAAACAGAGTGTATTCAGTTCACCATACCAAAAGTATTAGGCCACAATGAAATGTATTTATTGTTTACTAGCTGACCCGTGTGACTTCGTTCGCACGATTTCTTTTTAAGTTATTGATATAGAGCCCACCATGGTTTCATGAATGTTTTATGTTTAAAATACTAATACTTCTTCCTTCAGGTTTAATGGAGTTGTTAAATTACACCCTGCCATCGCTCCGCACATGTTTTATGTTAGCATAATATTTAGGACTTAGAATTGATATAATCACTTTTTTTATTGGATTATCTAGCCACTGAGCTACTGCGGGCCCTTTTTTGGGCGCTCTAGCCACTGAGATACTGCGACTCCACTATTGGGTTCTCTACCCACTGAGTTTCTGCGGCCCCACTATTGGGTTTTCTACCCACTGAGATACTGCGGTCCCACTATTGGGTGCTCTAGTCCCTGACCAGCTGCGGCCCCACTATTGGCTTCTCTACCCACTGAGTTTCTGCAGCCTCCCTATTGGGTTCTCTTCCCACTGAGCTACTGAGGCCCCCTTCTGGATGCTCTAGCCACTGTGCTACTGCGGCCCCACAATTTGATGCTCTAGCCCATGACCAGCTGCGGCCCCCCTATTGGGTGCTCTAGCCACTGTGCTACTGCGGCCCCACTATTGGGTTCTCTAGCCCTGAACTTCTGCGGTACCCTTATTGGTTTCTCTAGCCACTGAGCTTCTGCTGCCCCACTTGAATATATATCCACTGGGTCACTGCGGCCCCACTTGGAATAACTCTAGCCACTGGGCCATTACGGCTTTTTGGAAGGAAAGGTTTACAGCCCATAGACAAAAAAGAAAGGAGAAATGGAAAAAATTTTTAACAATGCTTTTTTTTTTAATGCAGTTATCCTAAGAACAGCTTAATCCAGTGCTTATTTATATCCCTGATCATTTTTCCGCAAACCGTTTGAGATATCTCGATGAAACCAAGACTAAGTTGGTCCTGGGGTTATTATATATATATATATATATATATATATATATATATATATATATATACATAAACCCACATACATACACACTGCGTGAACTTGACGTCAATACTTTTAAGTTGTTTTTGAGTTAAATCCGTTCGGACTGACAGACTGACACGAAAAAAAATTAACATTAGATATAGCTTAGTTATCAATTATACTATATGAAAAAATTATTAAAAGTGAAAAATTCGAAAATCGCAGCAGACACTTCTATTTTATTTAGTAGTATAGATTATGTTTTATGAGACTTCCTCATAAAGTGCTCACTTTACCGCGAACAATATATATATATATATATATATATATATATATATATATATATATATATATGCGTTCGAAAAGAGCACGACTGCAGGGACTCATAAATTCGACCATTCCATAAGACTTATCAGTAGTTCAGCGTGCCTTGGTTCACTGTCAGCCATGCCATTGTTGAGTGAGTAAGTGAGCGAGTGGAGAGATTTGGGAGGCTCTTAACATTGAGGTCTTGAGAGCCGATAAGGGGTGAAGTGTGGTGAGTATGGGAGGGGGGAACGGGAGATCCCCAAGAAAACCCGCCGACCAGCGGCATCGTCCGGCACGATTCCCACAAGCGAAAATCCGAGAACGACCGACCGGATTCGGTTTGGTGTTTATGGGCGAGTAGTCTAACCACTACATCACCGCGGCCCCCTACTCTAAAAAAAACTCTCTCCGCGCGTTATTTCGGTATTTCAAGTCACACTGCGACAAGGCAGCGAAATTAGGGCCTGTAAAAGGAACTGAATTGATCACAGAGGCAGAGGAACGAAGATGAGACGCCTTTGTAACTTCACTAATTTGATCCAGCTGAAGATGGCATGATTGGGTGAGTCTAACTTCCCTGTCCCTGTGTGTTACCACTTTCCTCTTCTTTTGTCTCCCCTCCCCCCAGTCAGGCGGACAAGAATTTACTTCGACTCAGCGCTTCACAAAAGGAAAGGCGGAAACCTGACATCGCACGGTTATACACAGAAATTGTAAAGGGATCTAACTACTCTCCGTTCCCGGCCGGGCGTACATAAACCCACCTTGAACTTCTCCTCCCCCCTCACCCACCTTTTTCTCGGTTTACAAAGAAAAGGATTGTAGGAATGTAGGTAGAACTTACCGTCGCGTCGACAGCGAGGCCATTAGATACGGAGCAATCTGCTCAGAGAGTCAAGTCACCGGGAATGAATCGGACAAGGCCTGTATAAGGACTGCCTACCACGCCTGCAAACATTCAGTTTAAATTGGAAGGAGGTGGAGGGGGGGGGGGCAACGTTAAGAAACTCCTGAAAAATATGTTCTATGTAACTTTCTCAGATAATATTGCCGCGTTAAGAAATTTTCAAACGTTTTTATTCATCTATTTTTTTTTTTGCAAAATGTAAATATTTATGTTGAATTATAGAAGAAGAAAAAAAAAACACTAAACATAACAGTCGGCAAGCTTTCTTAAGGTGTCAGTAGACAATTTCTTAATAAATGTCACCACAGAGAATACTTTCTGTTTGAAAAGGTTTTAGTTAAAAGTGATGCATCGAGACTCCGTGGCTGTAGGCTCGGGTAGGCAAGGCCATTAAGGAACTATTCCAGCATTCGCCTGGAGTGATCTCGGAAACCATGGGGAAACCGGAATGAGAATGGCCGGGCCGGGATTCGAACCAAGGTCGCTGTTTGTATTACATGTGTTTCAACCCCGGAAGTCGAAATTACATACTTGGGAATAACTGAACGGATTCTTGCAGAAGTGACTGATAATCTAAAACGAGTTCACAATTGAATAGTGCTACATAACTGTAAGTGCAGTACAGTTCCCTTGTTCTTCTCTACTGTGTTAAAAGCGAAGGAGACGAAAGCACATGATCGTTTAAATTTCAACAGTTTCTAAGAGAGAGAAGCATGATCTTGAAGGAGAAGCTTTGTTTTTAATAAATATACACAACGTTGTGTTTTTTTTTTTTTTTTTTTTGCAGCTCTGGTGTCCTGTGTTTTAAACAGGGAATTCGAATTCACATTTACAACGAACATACGAAGGTTTAAACACTGCGCCACCTTGCTCGGAGGAATGAAAAAGACAATGCCGCTGCAGCAGTTAAGAACACATATTCGTGGTCCATAATTTTGAAACTCCAGCTAGTCCACTAGTCAGTTAAGTGTGGCCAGGAAGGACAGCGTAGTCGGTCGGTTGGTTGTTATTCGGTCGCTTATGTACAGACAGCTGCCTGTCGCCTGAATCTGAAAGATGTGCTGTCCAACTTCTCCTTCAACCATACATTCTTTGCATTAAGGTGAGCGAAGAGATTTGGACGGCTCTTAACAGCGAGGTCTTGAGAACCGATGAGTATGGAGCGGCACCGGAATGAAATGGCGGGGGAAACGGCATCGTCCGGCACGATTCCCACATGCGAAAATCCGGTGACCCGGCCGGGGATTGAGCCCGGTTCGCCTTGGTGGGAGGCGAGCGGTCTAACCACTCAGCCACAGTGCCCCTCCCCCAAAAAATGTATAAAGGTATTTTTTTACTAGAGCAATGGGAACAAAAAGAAAATTAACAAGTTTTGTTCTGAAACTGAACTCGTTACGAAAATTTTGAGGGATTAAATTAAAAACGACATCAAACTTTCCGGAAGGCGTGAACTCTGACATTTGACGGAGCAGTGGAAATGTTTGCTATACGAAAGAAATGAGAATGTTTCACCAGGCATTTCAGCCCGACGCTATCCCGTGGTACTGATTATTCGATTATGCCAGTAATAAACATTGTAATTATCCAGTTTTCTACGTCTTTTATGTACAGCCGGTAAGGCCGTTTTGCACCAAAGAATAAATTGTACAATAAATACCAATGCAGATGCACACATGGAATTGTTGCAAAAAATGTCAAGAGTGTAAGGTTTATGCAATAATTAATACAGACGTCGGCAATTATTACGGGAATACAATGACAAAGATGTGTTTTGTGCGACATTCTACTTGTATTTGTTAATATTCAATTACTAGCCCCTGAAGGCAGAACGATTTTAGGAAAGTTACCATTTTGAAAGAATGCAATATCAATCATACCGATCCTAAGTGTTACACGAAGTTTTGAGCTCATATGTGTTTGATAAGATGTGTGTTTTGCTCGGTTGAAGGCGACGTTAGATAATTTGACCGTGTGTGCTCGTCGAGTGAACGCTGTATTTTTTTTTTTGTTGTCCCCACTAAATTTTTGTGGCCAGTAAAAATTTATTTTGTGGTGGCTACAAAAACTGTTGTGCTCACTACAAAAAATTTTGGCAGGTTGAATACCAACAAAATATTTGGTGCCGTCATGATGGGGGGTTTTTTTTCAGTGTATGGTTAAAGATGAGGATGTACTGAAACATTTGTGTGAAATAGTTGTTTGCGCGAATACACATATATTGGTAAATAAACGTTCTGCAAATACGACTTTTTGTCAGAAAAGATATTTAAAAAATCATATATGCGCTTTTTTTTTTTTTTTTTTTTTTTTTTCCCCATATTAAGTGTATTCTTGGAGAAAAAAAATTCGTGAATGTCAAATATCGCACTTTTAAGCTTACCTATGCAGTTTCCTTTAGAAGCAAGAGAAAAGTACAAAGATACGCGCGTAGTTTAATCTGTGGGGTTTCATTGCGTGTAATGAAGTCCCACCGTTACACATCTAATCTACACAGTACAGCGTTACGGCGGAAACACTGCACGCCTTGCGCGTAGGAGCGATGAGGCGCTCGGCGTGCGTGTTAGTGTCGCCCGTATCGCTCCCTCGTTTCTTGACCTCGGACGCGCGGGTCCATCCCACACTTACGGTTGAAGTAAAGCAACTGCCTATGGAGAACTGCACCCGACTATACGATGTGAAGAACTCATCAAGTTGTACAGACACCATAAAAAATGTCAGAAAAGTGCGCTTTATGCTCTATATGAAAGAAGAGAGTATGTATTTTGCAACATTATGAAATATTTTACTCAAATATACTTTTAATTGCAAAAAAATAATAATCTATTAAAATAGTCCGCATTCATAACCACATTTTAGCGCATTTCCATTCTGTATGCTTCAGAAAGTAGAGTTTGCAAGGAAATCTTCGTCATAGAATATAGTCATAATGTTTACTAAGATAGTTGTAACAATAATGTAGAAAATAATTTTTATAGTTATTTTTATTCGTGTACATTTGTTACAAGCATTTATGGCTGAAACTGAAGTAAATAAAGTAATTATAAAATTGTTATCATACCACTGAACATGTAGAAAATAATTTTAGACTCCTGAAAGCCCTCAACGTAGCATACCTCCCTCATTACCCATTGCGGATCACAAGTGTGGTTGATTTATATATACTTTTGTATAATGATACATCCGACAGAGGAAGAATCTCTAGTTCAGAACAATCACGTATAAAACAGCACGCACAAGTATATACTGACCGTCAGGTTCGCACTTGCTGAAGCGAAGAGATATGCTCAATGATGTTTCATCACTTTCTGTAGCTACTCTTTCTTTCACCAGCGGCGCAGAGCCTTGTAACTATAAAGTACAGACAATACCTATATCGATCCAACTACTCCCATGGTACGGGGTGTCTTCATCTCATTAACAGCTGCATCCACGAACGCAATCTGTTCGTAAATAGATAAACGATTCAGCAGTCAAGTTTACTCTGGTAGAAGCCATTTTCCGGCGCACAGAATACCTCATGTACTCCAACAAATATGTGATACACTTCGTGTAAATAATACCTACTCAGTACGATAAACGTATCTGGTAACCGCTCACTTTCAAGCAAGTAATAATATTTTTAAATCAAATCGAAGAAACGAATAAATATTACTTAATTTTATGTAGTATGTTTTTAATTCCGAACCAATTCCCGTATCTCCCCACCCCAGTTTTTTTCTTCATAATTTGCATCATACTTCCAAACTTCGAAAATATATTTTTTTCTTTTCAATTTGCTTACTGTCAGCATAATGTCTGTTATGTCATGTGTTATGTAAAAATATAATAGTAAGTGGACAACACACGCATTTGATAAACGTAGACTTAATAGGCGTTACCGAGTATGGTGTGATCCGCATCAACATTAAAGATATTCACCATTTCAACACTGTGGAACCAAAATCCACATGTGGTTCTCATCTGAGATGTACGAGAGGAGGCTGGCACTAATCGGAGCTGGCTGAGGGACAGAACTGTCGCTTCGGCCAGCATGAAGAACGGTTGAGTTGAGAAGAGTGAGTGAGTGAGTGAAGAGAATTGGGCCGATGAGGGTGAAGTGAGGTGAGTGTGAAGCAGCGACGGAATTTAAGGGCGGGGGAAACGGGAGATCCTCAAGAAAACCCGCCGACCAGCGGCATCGCCAGGCACGATTACCACTTGCGAAAATCCGGGAGTGACCAGGCTGGGGATGAGGTGAGAAGGGATGATGGGGGAGACGGAGAGGAGTGAGGATGGAGGGAGGAAACGGGAGAGCGTCGAGAAAAACCCCTACACCAAGACAGCGTCCATCGCCCTCCCCACATGAGGCACCTGCCCCTCTCCCCCCCCCAACTCCCCAGCGGGAAATCTGCAGTGCGGGATGCTCTCTGGACCATGCCGAAACAACACTGTACACGTGCGCACGCACTCTGTGTCTGTTGGTCTCAGCACACCCACATGTTTCCCCAATAACTTGCTCTAATTACACAAGCCCGTCTAGGGATCAAACAGGTGACCAAAGAAATGGATGGTCAGTGACGAACATACTAATCTGTGTGTCCTTTGACATAATGAGTTGTTTGTTAAACTGCCTTAGCAGTTATGTGCTAAAAACATTACTTGCCATATTAAAATAATGTCATTTCAGGAGAGTTTAAAAGGCGTTCTCGGCGGTGTGCGGGTGTGTGCAATATCTCACTGATAGGCAAATGACCAAGTGGGCCAGGTATACAATTTAAACCTGACTTCTCTCACCTACAAACTTATTTTACTTCATATTTAGAGTTATAAGTTATGTTGTCAATAAAAATGGAAGTATAATTAATTTTGGCTTCATTTTGTAGCAATTACCGTATTAATGCTTATATTATATGACCTGCCCACAATTCCTTCAAGGTTTTGTTTTAAAAGGCCGCAGGGACATGTATAATAGTTAACACATTTCAACACAATATTTGCTCACAAACTCGGCAAAACTGTTATGTATTACTGAACTTGCTTAATTTTTTTATATGTTGAATTTCAGAATACTGTGGAGTTCAAACAGCGTGTTATGAGTAATTTACGTCACACGCTGTTAAAGGTTCAAATAAAGGACGAATATGTACTAGTCCTAGCCGCAGTTTTATGAAACAGTATTGCACAACTACTCTTTACCCTCACGGCCAAACATTTCCGTCTTCCTGTGGAAGTAAATTTTCTCGCTACGTAACTACGTATTCATAGGGTTCGAACATCATCTCCGTCTCGTATTGTGACACCACAGAGCTGATTCTAAACGTAAGCCCCTTACAAATACACCGCCCGACGACCGTAAGTGTCTGCCATACATCCCACCCAACACGCTCCTTCCAGGCTTACAGCACAACATTTCTCCCTGCCCCTTTTTTTACTGTTACTGCCTTTCCCGAAAATCCGACGGCCCATGCCACCACAATTCTCTTTAAACACCCTTAATTCAAGGGCGCAACCGTTTTCCTTAGCGGAAACCAAATGCGGCACAGAGTTTGCCCTTACAAGCGATTCTTTAAACGACTACTGCGGAATTCTGAGCAAAGTATAAATTTGCATTGTAATGAAGTTTTAATCAGCTCTGGCGCTTGGCCGTTCGCGACTGCTGCAAGGGAGCTTAGGCATTTTTTTTTCCCTCAAGAGAATAACTGCACGTCTTTTCAAGAAAACTGCCCTGTAAGGCCTAGTCCACAATAGCTGGTCCGCAGTTGAATGGTATGGGGACCTACTTTGTCCGCAGACACATGTCCCAGCTTGCGTGTCTACAATAACGATGTCCGAAGCTAAGCTTTCCAACACTGGCACCAGAGTGCACCAAATTCGACGCCGTCCAAAGCTAAGCTTTCAGACACGGAAACTACAGAGCACCCCAATCGGCGCGTCAGTAAATTGTATGCTATTACTCATAAATATTGATATTTCCAGCTTATTTTATTAATTTTTCTAATTTGAGTTATGCGAATGAGTACGTTTTGATCTTGCTTTAATTTATCTTCACTTGAATATTTTTTTTTTTTTGTTCTAGTCAGTGAATTTTTGTATTTTTACTTAAGTTTCGTTTTTGCTGTTACGAGATTGAAGGCTATTGCTCTGAATAAATAGCGAAAGTTTATTGCTTTGAATAAATAACGAGTTTTAGTAATAAAAACTAATACACCCGCTATTTACTTTTACCGTTTGCGCGCGATAAAATGTAATAAAAACAATTTGGAAAACGTTCGCGGACCACAGTCCGCGGACGAAAGTTGAAATTGGTGAATGATCTTGGTACATGGGACATTGGGACGGCGAACTATGACGTCAGAGGGTCACGTGCACCAATCAGCAGTTAGGCGTCCGCGAACCAGTTATTGTGGACTAGGCCCAAAGCACCAAAGCTATTATGTTTCCTGAGTAAGCTACGATACAGAGAAACTGGAAATTACGAAAATAACTAAACTAGCCTACTATATCCTACATTCATATTAACAAGTAATTCTATTAAGAATGTCCATTGGTCTAAGAGAAGAGATCTTAGTTCAAAATCGATTAAGCGAAGAAAAAGACCGCGAAGATCGTGTACGTAGTTTCAACCAACAAAAATAATTCCAGCAAATGTTATACACAGTGAAAAATTTTTGTCCGTATTACAAGCAAGTCTTTTTAACTGGCTGCCAACATTTTTCTTGCAACACAACTAAAATATTGTAATCTCACAACACGCTGTTTTATGAAACACACAACACCTTCTCCATGTTTATAAGAAAATTTATAGTCTACTTGTTTGTTAAAATTAAATTTTTACAGCGCCAGCATAGTCCTCCCGTCTAGCGGTTTATGATCAGATGCTATTATTTTATTGGTGGAAAACAAAATAATTAAAAGTAGTTGCCCATAGAGTTGAAAGTTTTCATAACATAGTATCTAACCAGACCACCGTCGAGCGTGCAGTCTGTCCTGAAACGAGGCATTTAAATAGGAAAGGAAGTCATTCCATTAGGAAACAAACAAGAAGTCGAGAAAGAGGGGGCAAATCAACTCAAAAACATATGGTACTGAACACCCCGCGCGGGCCCGGAACAACAGTTTTCGCCTGCAGCAGTAGAGATGAATACAAAGGACAAAGAAAACAAGTCCATTGCTTTTTCTATATTTTCTACAGATTATTTCCTGGCTGGACACGCGCCGTTCTGAGGTAGACTGCATTCGATCACATATTAGGGCAAAAAAGAGAGTGCATAATTTATTGCGAAGCAATAATCAACACTACGGCAAGGTAAACGTTACCTGACCGTAATTAACTGCAGAAAGTAAAAAAAAAAACTATCATTGGAGCACTTATATCAAAGTCGTTAAAACACTACTGAAATGTTATACATTAAATACGGAATAGCATATTCCTTTTTTTTTTCCTTCAGATATTACGTTCAAAATACGTAGGCGTATATCCTACACTTACAGCGATGTAACAGCAGATGTAAACAAACTCACACTTGGCGCAAATAATTAATAACAACTGCAAAAAACCAACACAACATAATCGCTATAGTGGAAAGGACCAGAAAGTTGTTCGAAACAATTTCATACACGACTGCATTGCAGCAAATGGCTAAACTTCGCCAAAGAGCTTCACATCAGCTGATCGAGATCCTGGTTCCACAACAGAGATCACTAAAACAGTAGTCGAAAGCTACACAAGTGTGTGTGTTTTTGTAATGCTTTCTGATTGGTTCCCGTTGAGCACTGAGGCGGAGTCTGCCTATAGTTTTTTTTTTATCTATGCAGGAATTTTTTGCTGTTCTCTTCATTTTATCATTTGTGTTCAGAGATTCAGATCCATCTCGCTGTTATAGTTATTTAGTTTTGTAAACTTGCCCATGGCCTCGTATTGTTACGACAGGTTGTGCACAAGGGGACCGTGTATAACAGGAGTTATTGTCGCGTATAGACTATTCACGGTAAAGTGAGCACTTTTTAAGGCTCTGCTAATATTTTCCTCTCAGCCAATTTCTATCTTTCCATATGACTAATAAACAGAGTGTATACATGTCTCTTAAAAGTTGACGCCCGAAGCTGCAATAGAATTTATTAGTGGTCCATGCCTGTTGGAAGGGCCTTAAAAAGTGCTCACTGTACCGTGAACAACCTATATCTTTACTTACAGAAAAAGGGACTACGGTAACTGAGCGATTAGCACGCTCGCCTCCCACCAAGGCGACCCGGGTTCAAGCCTCGGCCGAATCACCGGATTTTCGCAGGTGGGAATCGTGCCGGACGATGCCGTTGGTCGGCGGGTTTTCTCGGGAATCTCCCGTTTTCCCGCGCCCCTTCATTACGGAGCCGCTCCACATTCACTTCAATCACCCTCATCGGCTCTCAAGACCTCGCTGTTAAGAGCCGCCCAAATCCCTTCTCTCACACGCTCACTTATAGAACAACTCTCTTATATGCGGAAGTTCGTATGGTAGTCGGAATAACTACTAGCACAAAAATGCACGTAGGAATAACGCATCTAAAAAAAAACCCACCTGTGAAGGCATTGGTAGCAACCCAAAGAGCACACATTTTTCACGAGCATCAATTATCGTGTGATAGTAGACAATAATTGGACCTACGTGCAATTTAGTTAATACAACCTCGCATGCCACCTTCTGGGTTTATTTGAGTAACTAGGTCTGAAAAACCAGCAAAATTTATCCAGCGATGCATATTATTTACAGCACGGTGCGTGGAAATGTTCGTGGCAGTATTTTTCTTTTATTTTGTGCGGAGGGAGACTTTGAGCAAACAGAGGGATCTCGGAAACGGTAAACAGTGCTAACACTGGCTCCGACCAACTCGACCAACCAGCAGTCTCTGGAGAAACCCGGGAGTTAGTTGAGTCCATCCGGGAGTCAAACACGAGCGGGCAGACACGGCGTATCGACCCACTCCTCACCGCTCGAGCCTCCTGCAGGACTTGACCGACGATTCGTGCTCCGCTACGTCGGGAGAAATTAAAACCTGAGCTGCCGCGGATACACCGGCCAGTTGTCTCGAACTCTTTCCTCGAATTACGGACTCCCCCGTAACGCGAATTTACTGATCTCCGAGCAAACAGTGTCACTTGGTACACATAGGGATAACAGTCGCCAAATAGGAAGTCCATGTCTTAGTTTACTGTTACACTCAGAGTAATAATACACAACAGGCGAAAAGAGAAACTCGCAGAGGAAAAAAACCGGACCACCTACACAGTAACACAGATTGTAATTTTGTACGTAAACTTGTGGCAAAAAAGACAATCTCTACAGAGTTCAAATTTAATCGCGACGTGTATACATAAAGCTGGTATGTTTGTCGCATTTTTCAGCCATGCTGTGTTGCTTTCGGCTTCCTACATGCTACTTCGAGCGAATACACAGGACAACAGATCTGCACGAACAACGCATGTAAGGGCGAAAAAAATAACACAGCGACGAGAAATGTTACGACAGCGAATCTTGAAGATTTTCAAGGCACTTATAATTATCATATGTACGCATAGGCCTACGTTTCCTCTTAAAACACATTTGACGTATTGGAG
The DNA here is from genome assembly GCA_029891345.1 of Dryococelus australis. NCBI lineage: Eukaryota > Metazoa > Arthropoda > Insecta > Phasmatodea > Phasmatidae > Dryococelus > Dryococelus australis. The sequence continues at coordinate 29,415,096 of CM056998.1, read as the reverse complement.
TTCTGTTTTCTTCCGTGGTGTGATTTTCGTACTCTTGGAGTACAGTTGCAAATGCATCGTGTTTGAGGAGTAAAGAACTACTAGGGACGTCTGTTGCGATACATTTTATTTCTCCAAGACATATTTATCTAGAAATAAAGGAATCGCACCTAGAGTTAAGTGAAGTGATTTGGACAGCTCTTAACATCGTGGCATTGAGAGCCGATGAGTATGAAATGAGGTGAGTATGGAGCAGCGCCGGAATGCAAGGGCGGCGGAAACGGGTGCAGCCCGACGAAACCCGCCGACCAGCGGCATCGTCCCCATCCTGTTTACGGATTACACCGACCCCGAGCTTCGCCTGGCTGGTACGGCAACCAGCAACATCCCTGGTACCAGCTGCGCTGAACGCAGGTCTCCAGCCCGCTCGCCTGGGATTCCACTCTAAGGCTTCAGCTGCCTGACCGGGGCCGAGTTACATTTTCCTTTCGGACATTTTTTATACTTTAACTACCTTTTGAAAATAATATTGCCGTGTAAGTAATAAACACAGTGTGTATATTCCACAACATTCAGAATTTGACGTCTACGGATAAAACAAAAAATATTTATTGACTATTATTCCAAATTAGAGGGCTTTCAAAAGTGGTCACTTTACCGTGAATAGCCTATAATTCACGATTACTTCACATCTTTCTGAAGCCCCGGTAAAGTTCTACTTCCAGGATATTCCTCCGCTTCATGCAAACAAAGCTTGACCAAATTACACTAAGGGACAACGCACCGAATTCGTGCGCACTCGGTGTTAATATTTTGAATGAAAACTATTTCTCACTAACCATCACCAACCCAAATATTTTCTCCCTGTTTTTATTTATATTTATTATAAATTAAATGGGTAAAATATAAGTGGAAGTTAAATTCAACCGAAAATAAGGTAGTCTTATGTTAACACGAATATAAAACACTTGTGATAAACATCATATTTAGGAAATAACCAAGCACTTCATTCAAGGGGTGATTTTTGAAAGGTTTGTTTCAGGAAATTGGAGAAACCACGAATATACTATACTTCAGGAGCGAATTACGTCTCAAGCGTAATGTGTTTTCAGCTGTAAACCAGGGACACGGTGTTTCTCAAGCACATAAGCCTCAAGCGCGTAGCCGACCTCATCATTTTACTTCATTGTGGCGTTATAAGAAACATTATCGGAGCTCAAATAAAGTTTAAGTATTTACTCTGTTATGACGGTATTGCAGATTTCGCATAACTATATGCTGTTCACGGTAAAATGAGCACTTTTGAAATCCCTGCTTATGGGCAATGGTGCACGAAAAACGTATATTTATATAATTTTTTTCACAGTTTGTTTTAAAGAGGATTTTTCGAAGTTTTTGGTTCGACAAGATGTAAGTAACAATTTTGAACACCTTATTACATTGTTCAGAATTCTCTGCGTTCGTTATTCTCGGAGCTCTGACTGAAGATAGGAAATAAAAATTTATTTTCTTTCTTCCATCGGTGCCCTGAGAATAATGAAGACAGTGAAAATCGAACAACGTAAAAAGGCGTTGTAAATTATTATTTACGTCTTGTCGAGACAAAAATTTCGATACGCCCTTTGGAAAACGACTTGTATAAAAAAAACCGGCTAACTATACTGATTTCATTCACCATCCCCCTAACATCTACTTCTATGCACTTTGTGTATTCTTCCGCCTTATGTAAAATTAACACTGCCATGGGCCTCATCACTTTATTCATGCGTCGGTCAAGTGACACTGAGGAATTATTAGAAAAGTAAATATTTTACACATTTTTTCAAAGGTTCTATTCAAAAAAGCTGAAGAAACCTTGAATGGACTATACTCACTTAATCGTGAACAGTTTTTAAATGTGCCACGGTTCACAGAACAGAAGTATTGCTATCAGTTTGCAGGAGACCACACGCGGTAGCACTGTGTTTTCTCACCAATGGCGCATGGTGAGGGCGGGTCCTAGCAGGGCGCCGAGCGAGGACTAGAAACTAGACACGTCGGGGGGAGGGAGGGGTTTACCAGTGGGCACGCCCTGCGCGCCATCTATTATTCAATCAGCGCGGCGGTGCAGTGCGGGTCCGACTCCAAACGTGATTACCATCCCGTCGTTAACGTCGCTGGTAATTTGCTTTATGGATTCCGTGGCCATGGTGATAACGCCGGCCGGGCACGAGAGAGAGAGAGAGAGAGAGAGAGAGAGAGAGAGACAGAGAGAGAGAGAGAGACACACACACACACAGCCGCTAACACTCCTGCGGGTCGCCGGTTCGAATCCAGGGGGTGCGAATCTCATTCGCTCTCTTCGCTTTTCGGAAGGCAATCAATGTCGTGGAAACAGTAAGCTTGCCATGGCACAACGTTCAGAGGTCACCTCTCCGAACACGAGCAAATTTCTTTTTTGACACTTCTGAAGGTAGGCTGTTCACGGAAAATAGAGCACTTTTGAAAACCATGCTTAGGATCGATTTTTCTTCTCATTGTGTATCCTTCCATTATACGTAAAATTACTCTGCTGCGCACATCCTCTAGTTCTATGTAACCTGCAGCTGTTACCATGGTTATAGCGGTGTCTTCCATCGCCACTACGATGTTTGCAACCAACACACTCAGCTGCCTGTCAACATGCACGGTATGTGGTCAGAAAATATTTTGCCATGTAAATAACTGTGCACACAACTACTTTCGGAACTGTCGCAGAAAGTACACTCGCTCGTGAGACAGACTACATCAGCATATCGAGACCTCCGCTACGCCCGGCCGGCGATGCTCCCGACAAGCTGGAAAGTGAACGATAATCGCGTTCCAGCACCAATGTGGCCAACCTGACAGAAAATTCCATTAGGTTAGAAGTGAAAATCCACCAGAATCCATTACTTAGGAAAGCCCAAATAACATTTTTTTTTCCAATGACAACAATACACAAACTTGTCATTCAACATGAAGCAATTGTTTAACATATTAAAAATAATTTTACACAATTAATTTGCATAAAAAACTGATGTTTGGTATTTGTTGCCAATGACAAAAGTAACAAGGACCGAAAGCAGCAACGATTAGGGGGAAAAAAAGCATAATGAAACAATTCCCCATATTCATGAATAAAAATTACAGAAATTAAAAATAATATCACTAGATTACCAATTGACTAAGAGATTTTAGCCACTCGGTAATAATAAAAAACTCACCAGTTCTGGTGGAAATTCCACTTAGTTGGCAAGACTGCACGGGGTACTTGAGCCGGCGTCGGTCACCGAAATGCCGGCGAATCAGGAGATTCCACGCCGTGGCCAAGAAACGATTTCTTGCACGAGGAAAACAAGAGGACGCAGTGCCTTGTAGAATACTTCTTTCACAGCCACCCAGCATTAGAATTAATCCGGAACAAATGATGCTTCTGATTCAAACAAACATTGGCCATGTCACACAAATCATAATTGGATTCCTTATCTTTAGATAAACCCACGATATAATGTTATAACCGTTGGTTACAATGTGGACAGTTCAGGTGTTAAAACTCCAATACAAATGTTATGGATATTGGAAAGAAGAAATGTAGCAGGCGTGTTAAGTCAATTTGAAAATCTTAGTTTATATTCAACAATAAGTAGCCCAATAAAATCTCTGGGTAAGTGTTTCTGCCACTAAACACCCCGAGCATACGTACTGACGCAATATTTCCTGCTATGTGTAACGCCTAGGGCACCACTAGTGTGGAGATTCACGAGTACGGGTTGTGCATTATTTTTGACGCATGTCTGCCACGCGAGTAGCGTTGTTCTGACAAGCGCTATGGATTTTTGATTCGACAGCTACGGGCTTGGACAAGACGAACAACTTGGAATACTAGAGAAAATACAACTCTTGTTGTATAGCACAGCACTGTAAACAGAGAACGTTCAGATACGATCTTTATCGTCGATAATTGAACACAGCATTTTTATGCAGCTCTACGTATTGTTACGCCGGCGTGAAGGCGCCTTTTAATTTAGATCATCAGCTGAACACGTCCGCTCACATTCAGTAGAATCCAGGACAGCGACTGCGACAAGCGGGGCTCGTAATGCCAAATTACTGTAAGCAGGAACCCCTACTAGAACCAGAAACCACGGCAGATTGCACCACCCCGACGCCAGTATCTGGCTATGCGGAGTGGCGGCCATGTCTTTCTCCTTGTGACGTCGGCCATGAAGGATCACTACAGAGACTAGCTATGACGTCACCGTCTCGTCTTTTTCAACAGCCTCGGAACCATACTCAAGATGGGACAAACCCAATAGTGTGACGTGGATCCAAGTAAGCAAATAACTACAGTCAATACCTCATATCGCTCCCCCGGTTCATTTAAACAGTATTTATGTAATTGTTATGTTCATTAATTCAATAATAACCAAAATATCAACCTGGACAGTTTTACAGTTATTCAACCATTAGCTACAACCTCTATCATTAATCACAACCATAAGGCCCCTGGCCCATTTCACGTACAAATATGGCCAAAGGTCGTATTTATAAATGTGTGTACGAAGGCGAGTAATAGAGGATCGACAACACCATCGCAGGCAAGGCAGCGCCATCTACGATTTGCATGCGTTTCGGAAGTAAACACGACCGGAAGGGCAGCTGTGAACGTCGGCACATTGGCGAGATGCTCCCTCCCCCACTAGGCTGATCGGCGACATGACAGACGTCAATGTGCGAACAGTCCCTCCCGTGCAATATTCAGCTGCGAAAAGTGTTCCCCACATTTCGGGCGAAGATGCCCGGAAGACGTACGTCGATTATTTGCCGGTGCTGTTTCCTTCCTCCTTGGCGTGAAATGGGTTCGAAGCCAGTACACCTTGGCGGAAAGATATGCCGAAACTGCAATCCCGCTAAAATACTATTTGAAAAGTATGAATGGTGAAAGTGTATTTAGAGTAAGTAGGCCTACATCACAGCGTGTCGAAATTCTTTCTTTTTTTTTTTTTTTAAATCAAATATACCTTTTATTTTTAATGCCTCAAACAACTGACTTACATCATAATTATTCTTTTTAATAGTCGGGATTTTTATAATTTCTGAAATAAAAAAAATTTAAATAAATCTGCGTTAAAAAACGCCGAAAGTAGTAATGCAAAGTAATGGAATAAAAACGAAAGAAACGTATTTAATACAGCTATCCGGCGAATACATTAATCGTTAGGAAATAATACACACACACGTTCTTCAGGATCATATTGAAAATGTGGCTTCTTTGGTTTATGAAACCCGTGCACTCAATATAACATTGTAAGGCCGTTACATGGAAATTAATTATTTTATTTATTCACGACTTATTTTATACAAATGATAAAGATAAGGCAAAAAAAGCCTTGTCTTACATTTAATCACTGAAAAAATTAAATAAATAAGACAAAAGACAACACACACACACGCACATGCCAAATCACGAAGGTATGAGACCGAGCGAGGTGACGCAGTGGTAACTCAATGGACTCGCATTCAGGGGGACCCGGGTTCGAATCCCGGTCCGGCCATCGTGATTTCGGTTTTCCATGGTTTTCCGAAATCAATCCCTCTTCCCTGTGCAACTTGCACCGTCTCTAATGACCTCGCCGTCGACGAGAAGTTAAGTCCAATTACTTACCTGCGAAGGTATGAAACTAAGAATATCATATGAATTAGAGTAAAACACATACCGACAGCAATATTTTATCAAATTAAGAAACTTAGGATAACAAAATAAGTTACAATAAATTTCAACGCTACTACGTGACACAAAGTATTGTTAATTTATATCAGAATGATTTATAATACCGAAAAATTACCAGCTATAATTTACAATTGTATGAATGCAAAGAAAACAAGGGGAGGGAGAAAACGACATCCTAGATATAGTAGATTAAAACCAAGAAATAACAGCGAATAAATCTAAAATAAATACAACTAATCCTCACAGAAACTAAATCGCAAATTAATGAATGGCAGAATTATAAATTCCAGGCCTGGCAAACCTTAAAGTAGCGTATGCACTGTGTAAAGTTGTAAAATAACTAATTATACTTATCGAGAAAAGTACAACCTCATTTTCTCAAATTCTTCCGAAATTATTTAACTGTGTCAAAAAGTTACGTAACCCAAAATGTGGAAAGAAGAAAAAAAAACATGGAAGAATGCTGGTAATAATTTGTTGCAAGTCCTGCTCGAGTGCTTCTCTCTTCCCAGCTTTCACGCGCAGACGATCAAACCCGTGACTTCTCGCAGATTAGTTTCCCGAGGCTAACTTTGGAGAAGCAACTTGCAAAGAAAAGCTCGCACGCAAGCACAGACCCACGTATACGCTCGATTTCAAATACTTTCTTTCCCTTCACGGAGAATTTTTCGGTTTCAAAATACGGAAGGGAGGGTAATTGTAATATCTTTGCGACCAAACATGCGATGTTTAAAAGCCACATAAGAAGATAGTATATATACACACACACAGGATGGCCGGTCCGGCCATCCTGATTTCGGTTTTCCATGGTTCCCCGAAATCACTCCAGGTGAATGCTGGGATGGGTCCCTAACAAAGTCCGTGGCCGATTCCTTCCCCAATCCCTCTTCCCTGAGCAACTGCTCCGTCTCTAATGACTTCGCTGTCGACGAGACGTTAAGCCCAACTACCTACCTAACTACCTCTCCTATAGGCTGTTCACGTTAAAATGAGCACTTTTGAAAGCCCTGCTTAAGATCTACTTGTATGCACGTTGTATCTTCTTCCGCCTTACGTAAACTTAACATCGCCACGGGCCTCAGCACTTCATTAATGCGTCGTGACTATCTAAAATTAATAGAAAAGTAAGTATTTAAAAAAAATTTGCTGAATTTCACTATTCGACTTTAATATGTGGAAATACTTTCCCATCCATCGTTACCAGCTTCACTGGGCGCATGTCACTCAGTTCTCCCGTTAAAATATACGCGGGTAGGAGCAGTGACATTTTTCTAAGATTGATTTCAAAAGTGTTCACTTTATCGTGAACAGCCTTTGCCTTAGATGAAGTAACCGTCAATGATGGAACTAGTTTGTTAAAATGAAATACCTAATTTATATTTTTAATAACACGTGTTGTAATATTACATGTTCGTTGTCCGACAACTCAACTCAGAGCAGAGCAACGTGAATATCTACTGTATTCGTATCCTTTATTTCAACGTTTGTTTTTATATATAGTAAACGTATTTACGTTCCTAATAATTTCACAAACACCTACATAGGCGCATACATAAAGTCATAGAGTCAACGGCACTGTAGTTTTCTCTCATAGGGCGGAATGGTAACAACATGAAAAAGAAATGTTCTGCGCTGTGGTTTTTCAAAGTGATCAATTAAAAACCACGAAACTGCCAGCCACCCTCTCCTCCTTCCGTCACAACGAAAATGATATAAGCGAGCGCGTTAACACGCACCATTAATGCTATCAGTAATTCACACGCCTGCAGTTAGAACCGGGGGGGGGGGGGGGGGTAAACCAAAGGCGCCAGTTTTCGTTCCCAGAGGCCCGCGGCCGCCGCTGCCACTCGCAGTTGCCAACTTGGCCGTTTTCTCACCAGATCTAGTGATTTCAGACGATAGTCTGGTGGCAAAATGTCTCACCGTAAGCGGGGGTCACTTTGTCACACGAAAAAAAAAAATCACATTTAAATGCACACTTATTTGAGTGGGATGTTTCTGATATTCAGTGGCGTCAACTGAACCACTGAACATTACAAATAGCCTCTTAGAAATGGAAGGAAATGCAAATAAACGTGAAAAATCCTGTGCCACAAAGTCACCACGGCTTACAGTATTTTCGACAGGTCAGGAAGTCAGTGATTTCTTTAAATATATCGTGGTAGATCTCGTCATTCGAGGGAATACTGAACTTTATTTTTTCTACTCTCATATTATCTCACTTTAGGTGTCTTCTGGACTGTTCGTTTTCCACGGGATGCATCATGTACATTTGCAGACAGCACGGTAATGCTATGAGGCGCATATCACATGTTTTATTGCATGTGATTATCTCTCGTAGTCGTGTAGGATGTCTTGTGCGGAAATAATAGGGTTTGGACCCATCGCAAGCGTAGCTATGGAAACATCTACACTGTTAAAGTACAAGAAACATTCATTTATTGAGCGTGAAATTACTGTACGCCAGTGCGTTTGTACGTATGCTCAATGCGCATTTCAGGTAGAACAATTTTTGCTCCCTAAAATTTAATTTTAAAAATTTCTGATAGTGATGTTTATAAACACAATGGTATGTAACTGTAACGAGAAACAATAAATATAAGTTAATGTAATGAGAATCAATAAATAATATTTAAAACTGGAAGAACAAATATTATGTATATTTCATTTAAAAGTAACTTAAAATAGAGCACGATTACTGTCGTCTGGTCACAGTAAACTTGGCACTTTTGAAAGCCCTGTTTAATATCTACGCGTACGCAGATTGTGTATTCTTCCGCGTTATGTAAAGTTAACACTGGCACAGACCTTCACTTTGTTCATGCGTCGGTCAAGTAAAACTGTTAAATTATTAGAAAAAATATTTTAGAAATCAATTTTTACACTTCTACGCATTAAAAAAAAGGAAGCGAAAGGAAAAATTTTATGATATCACAAATGGTTATCAAATACTTTTAATTTGACGTTAAGAAATGGAACTACTTTCTCTCCATCGTTACGAACTTATTGGGCGCAATATCACTCTGTGCGCCCGTTAAAATAAATGCAGATAGGAGCAGTATTTTTTGAAGGTTCGTTTTTAAAGTGCTCACATTATAGTGAACAGTATGTATCTGGTTATTTCCTGGTGATTTTTTGTATAACAATCTAGATACTTTCTGTGAGGAAAGGTTGGCAGTTGTGGCTGCGGCCGCGAGCCCAGGCTGGGTCGTTCATCAGGCGGCGAGCAGGCGAGGAGTAACAATTTATCACTACGGCGAGAGCACATGCGCCAGCGCCGAGAGAAAGATAGGGAAGTATTATGCCGGATTGGGTGGGAGGGGGGAGGTTGCTCCTCGAATTTCATTCGTCACTTCGCGCGCGAGTAATGGAGTCGCAGCAGAGCGAGTGGCTTGTTCTGACAAGCCCCGAGCCGTGAAACTGCGGTTAAATGGACGGGAGATAAACACATGGAGCTGGAATTGTTAGCGATGAAGAAGAGGGGGGGGGGGGGGGGGAGCGAGTACGTCTTTCTGGTCCAAGTGTACTCCTCGACGGAGAGGCGGGAGGGTGGGGCGTGGAAAACGAGAAAAGTGGGATAAATTTTGACAATTCTAGAAAAGTAGCACGGCCACAATGTATCCTTCCACCGCAGCTGTTTTGCCACTGAAGAAAAAAAACGGTTGTAAACAAATATTTTGAGTCCAATGCAAACTTGCATTTTCCTCCTTCCTCGTGTTCCCTATCATTGCAGGCACTGAATATCTGATAGACGTTAGCTAACTTCCGTCCAGTAATTAATGTAGAATATTATAGCTAGGCTGGCATTCCAACTTTTTCTTCTAATTACAGAGTTAAATTTACTGATTTCTGTTTATTTTATTTGGGGGGAAAAAGAGCGAAAGAAGGGGGGGGGGAGGAGGAGGAGTCTTTAGGTTAACGTCTTTCGTGAGACAGAATATTTTGATGTTCCTACGAGTGTATGGTATTTTGAGTTGCATATTTTTTCGACGGAGCAGTGGAAAATTTTGCTCGTATGGAAATAACATTTACAATTATTTGACTTCGCGAATATTTCTTTCGTGAAAAAACAAAAAGCGATACATACGTCGCTGTACGTATTAATACAGATACAGTAATATATACACGCACACACTGACCGAAGTTAACTTGACTCCTTGAATTTGCGATATAGACAAATAAACAAATATTCACTCACTAAAAGTGTGGAAAGTGCGGCTTTTTCAGGTTACGGGAATTTCAATAATTATATTAACGGTTTACAAATACATTTACAAAACACGCAAACTTACTGTTTGTAAAATTCGCAACATCTTGAAAACGTGTTTTTCTCTGGCAATTCTTGCAAATTTATACTAAAATCACGTTTGTTCGTCACTAACATTAAATAATTTGTTTGCAGAATCATTCAGTAAAATCAACACTGCGCACGTTTGCTGAAACCAACAAACTTAAATTTACATACGTAGATTATATTCGTGTGACTTCAATGCGGATGGCGATAAGGAAAATGGTAGAACAAGCAGTTTTAACGAAACGGTAAACACGTGTCGTTTAAAATTACATATCACTCAAGAAAACGACCCACAACGGAATCTACGACAAGCTATGTTTGAAAAAAAAAAAAATGCAAATAAAAAATAATTAACTACCGATTAGGTATTCCGACAACGCCAACAAGATATCCGTATAATAAAGGCAATGACAAAAAAGGCACACGTACAACGGCTTTCACCGGGCTGGAAACTGGAAACACAAACATGGCTGGCCATTGGCTGGAAACGTTTACTGTTCGTACATGTCGACATACTCTGTCATAAATACTTAATTGTTTTTAAAGTCCTGTCACTAACAGCCAAAAAAAAATGTAATATTGAATTAAAAACATAATTTAAGCTATATATGTTGTAAGTGTAATTAAGATTTTAAATTACAACTTTTAGTTCCGAGTACTATTTTCTTCCAAATCCATCATCAAAATACCTAACTTAACAACACGGATCCCGCAGAAGTTTATAAGCTGATACAATACTGTAGGGACGAGAGCATTCAACTGTTTACATAGAGTGTAGATTGGTCACATTGTCTGTCAGATTTTACCCCACTTATATGAAATGGACAATATTTACTGTTTTATAATGCCTAACATTAGTTGCAAAAAACGGAAACGAAATGAACGTAATAATAATAAAACTGAATATTATTTAGAGAGCATATTACAAATAATAAGAAAACTCCCGTTTTCCGAACACTTTCATTTACTTTCCAAGGAAAAATGTAGGACTGGAGGACGCAAACAGAACGACTGCTTACCCGGCCGAAGGAACGCGGCAGGTAACTCGCTTGCGAGTTCTATTCATCGCGAGTCGCTCCCATTTGTGTAAATAAATACTAGATAGCAGCACTATGCGTGTACAGTACGGGAGTTACGAGGACTCTTGTTTTCCGAATCGGTAACGGGAAACTCAGATTTAAATGTGTTTAAATTTAAAGTTAAGGCGGAAACTATAAAACGTCAACATTTCCAACATGTATACGGTGAGCATTGCTTAACTCGTGTCTATGGAATAAACGCCACTGCACCATACTTGCCGCCGGCGATATCGGCATTAATTGCGGCCCCGGGCGGATCCACGAGTGCGCTCTGTCCACCTGGAAACACTAACTCAAGCGCGCGCGGACATGGTGTTTGGGGTGGTAATTTGGCGGCTAGATAACCGCGTTACGGCCACCTGAGCGTATATTTCCCGGGACGATGATTTGTAGCGAGGTATCGGACCGCGGCGGCGTCGTTAACGACATCCGGAACTGCTCCCCGTGGGGGGGGGGGGGGAGCGCAGCGTCCCGTGCTTGAGACGCCGCATGTTTCTTTTTAAAGGCTGTTCACGATAAAGTGAGCACTTTAGAAATTAACCTTGGAAGAAAGTCACTGCTCTTGCATGCATATATTTCAATGGGCGTAGTGAGTGACATTCGCCCAGTAAAGCTGGTAAAGATGGATGGAAATTAGTTCTATATCTTAAGAGGGCACGGGACATAAATTAATGCCAATGAGGTTTACCATATTTTGCAAATTTTATGGAAGCCAATTGAGAAAACAAAGAATAGTTTTTACTAACTACGAGAGAAAATAATTTACCTGAGTGACGTTATTCTGCCAAGATATTTCTGACGCCATAAATTTTTGTGTGTTTTTGTGGCGCAAGACATTATGCCAAATTGATACAGTAATACTGCAAAATATTTGGTCGTTAAGTTGGCAAAACCTACTATCTAGGATTGCCATTTTTACTTTTTTCCATGTTGACTTTCAAAAACCTGTAAACATTTATTTACGCACTTGGTGTTAATTTATGTCCCACGCCCCCTTAACGTTAAATAAAAAGTGTTCAGTACAGAAACCATTTGTGATAACTTAAAACTATTTATTTTACTTTCCGATTTTTTTTATGACACAGAAGTGTAAATTGAGCAGATTTGTAAAGCATTTTCTGTTATAATAATTTTACAGTTTCACTTGACCGACACACGAATAAAGGGATGAGGGCCATGACAATGTTAATTTTACATAAGGCGGAGGAATACATGACGTGTATACCAGTAGATCTTAAGCAGGGCTTTCAAAAGTGCTCGTTTTACCATGAACAGCCTATACTATACGATATTCACGATAAAGTGAGCACTTCTGAAATCAACCTTAGAAATGTCACTGCTCCTACATATGCATACTATAACTGGTGCACTGAGTGACATGTGTGTCCGGGAAAGTTGGCAACGATGGAGGGAAAGTAGTTCCATGTCATAACGTCGAATAAAAAGTGTTAGGTAACAATTTGTGATAACTTATTCCTTTTGCTTACTGTGTTTTTTTTTTTAATCGAATTTTAAAAATGAACATGAATACTTTTCTAATAATACATTCAAGATCATCAAAGCATTTTATTCACATAAAAAACTTGGTTGGTAAAAATTCAAATACAAATACGTTCATCCCTGTTGAGCATGTGACTAACAATTTCAATTAGTGAGTGAGTGAAGAGATTTGGGAGGCTCTTAACAGCGAGGTCCTGAGAGCCGATAAGGGTGAAGTGAGGTGAGTATGGGGTGGCGCCGGAATCAAAGGGCGGGGGAGACGGGAGATCCCCGAGAAAACCCTCAGACCAGCGCCATCGTCAGGCACGATTTCCACTTGCGAAAATACGGATTGACGCGGCCGGGGATTGAACCCAGTTCGCCATGGTGGGAGGCGAGCAGTCTAACCGCTCGGCCACCGTGACCCCAAGTTCAACTGGTGATGGGCGAGTCAATGTTTTGGACGTGAGCATAATACAGAAATCGGTTTATCTCTAGTCTATTGTCCTAACAGCACACAAATGTCTAAATACTGAATCCAAACAAAATAAGTTTTACGAAGAAATAAAAACCAGTCCAAGCTAGAGGGAATCCATCCACCTTAGACGAACCCTATACTGAATTAATGGTCCCACAACTGAGAATCACAGTTCGATAAAGATCCCGGAGGGCTGGAAAATTTACGACAGGAAATCCCTATGCTTGGTAGAGGGATTTCTCTGAGTCATCACGTCTTCATTCAGTCACTGCTCTCACCTCGCCCACTGCCCAGGCCAGACGTCCCTCGCGTAGTAACAGCATCTTCGTTTCTCTTTATGCCATCTCTACTTCAGAAAAAAAAAAGTACCTCTGTTTTATAATATTTATTACTCTTGTTGTGTCCATATCGGGAAATTTTGTCTTTTAAACGAGTGATTTTTTAACGTGCCCAATTTATGAATGCAAGTAAATCGGAGGCTGGCGTACATACAATAAAAACCACAGCGGTAAAAAAAAAACCTTGATTTATCTTCTATTCGAACTCGGTACATCGATGATGCTTTAGAGGCCTAAACCACGGAGGTCGTACGCACGTAGTTGTTAAGTGGGGGAGGGGGAAAGTAAAAATAATTAACCTTCAACTTTGTATTTGGGGTACGCATTGGCAAACCAAGATGTTTAAAAACAAATCCGAACCAAATTTTATTGTTTGGTAAACTTATATACTCCAAATAACTTTCATCTCTACCTTACGTTGACCATCGACTAGAACATGCCAGCGTTTTATTTCTTTCACTGTGCGATCAATTCTTGCTAAATGACAGAGCTTACGAAACTGATTGGATAAACACATGTAGGTGTACGGTGTACATAAACATTTACGTGATTGTCATAATACACGTACGTACGGCCATGACGTGATGGCCTAAAGCCAAGCAGGACGCAGACGACGACTAAACGAACTCAACATAAAATTGGGAAGGAAGAGTTCGCCGCAAAGCAGATGGTGCAGGTCACGCAAAGGAAGAGGGCAAACAGAATACATGAATTTTCATTTGCAGCAATCTGCACTTCCATGCAGTTAACGTTTTACTTAATACTGTGACGGCCTTCTACAGTATAACGGTGTAGGTAACTGCTATTTCAAAACCGTTTTACAAAACCTGTTGCAGAGTCTATTACAAAAATTATACTATAAATTTAAAAAAAAAATTGCAAAATAATTTGCCTTTAAGAATCTTACACTTATTTTAAACAACCTACATGTATCATTGACGTTAAGTTTAAAATAAATACGTACTTATGTAAATTATCACAGAGGGGATAGCATACATACTTCGAAAATACCATTGCCATCCACTATATAAAGCCAATAAAACTGTGACGCAAAGTTAACTTGTTTATTTTGACGTCTATGCCTAACCAGTACATTTAATCCACTTGAAACATTCAGCGACACAGCGCCGGTTCATGACTACCTCTTTTAATACAGATAGCAAGCAAGCCATCCTAATAGATTTTCGTGTATTAGTCGGAAGAAAAAGTTATTAATTTAGGAAATGATTACTAACTGTTGAAATTTTCCGGTGACAGCTTTAGTATTCTTAGCCTAAACAAAGCAAAACTGGAATCAATGGAATTTCGTGACAAATATGAACATAAACGTTGCACACATTCTCATCTTATCTTTTAGTGCAGTAAACAGATTTATTAACTGTTCAGCTGTCAAAGCAGTTAAAAAAAAAAAAAAAAAATATATGAAAATGAATCGAAGCAGCGACTTTAAGAAAATTTCGTAAATTATGGCCGAGCTCGCGTGGCAAGAAGGCCGGGCCGGCAATGGTTTTGATACGTAATAATTAACAAATTGTGTAACCGAGTTCACCTCCTTTTAAAATTTCTAAGTTAAACAGATCCCATCAGATACTAAGAATCCCACAGAAATGCTTTGTACGGTTACCAATAATTTGGTACCTCCGTTTCACATGTTTATCACCATAATACCTCTTCTCACAATACAACTGTTTGAAACCCCGCCATGACTTCTGTTACAATATGGAATTACAATTACAAGTTTTTGTTCGTGTGTGAGCGACTACACCGAGGGTTTGTCGGACGTTGCACTTATTAAAAATCACACTCAGAAAATTTAAAATGCCATGTTTGTATAGTATGCACCAGGTCTTCAGCGCTTTACTCGATGAGGCGATCGGACATTTGGCAGGCACGTTAATAACGCTCTTAATAATCTCTCGCTGCGTCCTTCATAAAAAGTAAAACAACGCTGCGTTGACCACGCCTCATTAAAGAGTGTTCAAGAGTCGGGCATTATTTCCTACATTTTTAGTATTGGCCTATTGTATATTTATTCGCTGTGACTTGAAATAATAACCTTAATGTATGACAACTGTGGAAAATTGCTTTCCAAAAATTAACAAAAGGTACTACAGGATTTTTTTTTTCCGTACACATCTTCAAACTGAATTAAATTAACAGGTGTGTTAGCTACAATTAATAACCACATGTCGTCAGAATGTGTTGATTTTTTTTTATATTATAAACTTGTATGCGGTTTGTAAGTATTGAAATTATAATTTCTCAAAGAATATTTGAAGCGAAAATAGTTCAAAGTAAAATTATTATAGCAGGTAAAACAAGTATCGAAATTAAAAAAAGCAATTGGAATATAACTTCCATAACTTCACAAAACTTTTCAGCAGAAAGCAAACGTTCTGTTAACTTTATAGAAATAAATATTTTAAGTTAAAAGCGTCATAATGAAACTAAATGTATAAATTGATTGTTTGCTGATCTATGTTAAAAATCACAAAACATCGTTTTGGCAGTTTAAGACCCAACTTTGGCCTAGGTTTTCAGGATATGTTATAGTTTCCATTGTATCAGTGACAGATAGATAAAAAATACTAAATCATTTAAAAAAGAGGCAAATTTAAAATTACTTTAACTCGTTACAACCATTTCGGAAAAAATAATTTTCTTCCACTGTCATACTTCTTTTATTCCGTATCACAACAAAAAAAAAAATCGTCATATGCCACAAATGTAGCAAATGGAAGCGATAAGGGCGACACTACCACGCACATCAAGTGAGCCATCGCCACTAAGGCAAGGCTCTGAACTGGCGTGCAGTGTTCTCGTGGCACTGCATGCGCCTATGGGACATTCAGTGGTGACGCTTTTATCTTACTGGTGGAAAGTCTGAAGGGAGATTCAACGCTGGGCCTTATATGTATTTGAAGAGTATATTTTGAACTACTGCGCTTTGAAAAAGCTGTTTTGAGCTATTTTTGGAGTACTCTGAAATAGTGTTTATAGTTAGCGTGGCGTCTTGAAAGCACTCAACAGCCCTCGCCTGAAGTGTGCGTTCTTCTCGTAGACCAGCAGATAGAACGCACGTTTAATAGTTCCGTGTGGAAAAATAGAGTATTTCGAACACTGTTGCCAGACAAGAAGCACCGCGGATTTCTGGTGACTAAATACCCTTGGCGGCCGGTACAAGCTGCTCCGAGGAGAACCATTTGTATAACGTCTGGCGGAGACTGCTTCTTCCGTCGGGAGGCTGCGTCGCGATCCATGGTGATTGCGGCGGAGGGTGGAGGGGAAAGAGTGTTGGCGCCTGATCACAGGCCATGCGTTGCCTAGGCTGGTCGTGGAGTTGGTGGGGAGGTTATAGACAGCTGATGGAAAGTCCCGGCAGACTATACCTCACGCTCAGAAATAACCTGGGCTGGCCGGGGCCACAGATTCAATTTGCAGCGCGTCGCTCCGGCGAGCGAGGATACTGCTGCTCTCTGCCAAAACTCACAGCTCGCCCCCCCCCCCCCCGACAAAACCGCCCTTCCGGCCCCCTTTTTCCCAACCAATCCAAAGGAACTAAAAAGAAACCAGGAAGAGGGGTCGACAAAGCGAAAATAAAGAAGTATATTAATTCCGTACCACTCTCCGCCAGTTCCAGGTCAACCATGCCAAAGAAATACTTGTTGAATATCTTTAAGGTTTTATACCTCATATTTCTCGCCTCTTTCCCGCCTTTTTTCTGTTAACTTGCAACTCTCAACCCAGTGTATGATTCACGTATTCGTATAATAACATGACCCAGATACGTTTATCCCGGATATTTGTCTTCTCCCAGTAGCCAAACATCATCTCGTATCTGTCCTTACTCAATTAAAGAAGAGCGCTCTACGGCTCTTTCGTTTGCTCTCGCTCGATAATTTTATCGATTTGGGATGATTCTCTATTCGGTAAAAAATAACACAGCATACGATGATAACGTGTGATAGTTTTCGACGGCACCTATAATGAGTGTAAACCTATGCATGGACACTTTAAAAAATTGTAAGAAACTATCCTGGACGTTAGAACCCCGTTTTTACTGTTGAAATTATTTTACCACAAATGCTCTTATTGCGTACAATAAACACGTATCATGGCCAAAACTGTTATTCAATATTAGAAAGTAAAATTAAGTGAAATTTAAATACGTACACTTGTTAAATACGACGCTAAAAATATTTAACTTACCAACCGTCTGAAATAACTTCACGTTACAGTTATGAAAGAACATGGCGGATGCAAGAGAGTATACAACTTCGTGCTCTCACTCTTTCAAGCTCTCTGTCAAACTGAGACATCCATAGAGCGTTCTCTATTACGTCAACCGCGAGAGCGAGAGCACGAGAGAGCGCTCTCTGAGCGAATTGAGACACAGCCGTACGAGGGGGGTTATCAGATCTGGTCATGTCTACGGGCACAAGACACTTAAGTGTACCTAAACTGATTTGGTGTAGGGGATGATACCCTAGGAAGAATGTGGAATTCAGGAATCCAATTCCACTCACCGATTCTCAGTTTATGTCATTTATGACGTCCTGTAAAAATTGTACAATTGACGAATAAAACGTTCACATAAATCAACATTGCCCTCTTAGGTAAGTGCGTTCCGTAAATACTCTTAGGTAAGTGCGTTCCGTAAATACGACGAAAACGTAAATAACGAGAATCTCACAGGCATAAAGAAAATCATTTTTCCACAACAAATTAATATAACGGAGCGACACTTACGGTCTTACTACCGTAACAAAGGATGCTTATTTTCTTTTGTTAAAAACATCTTAAAAACTTTTTGTGCTCACTTCTATAAAATTATCAAGGCTGCAAAAAAAAAAGCTGGACTTGAACCCACTTCTCTTCGCGTGTTCTTTAACACAAAATATGCACATCTATAAAATATCATAAAGTATATAAACACAGTTGCACGCTGCTAAAACTTTTGCAATAGACGGGAAAATTTACGTGACGTCACACGCCACGGAAACCTCGTATTCTATTTTATGTAGCTTCGGATTCTTCGCACGAAAGCTGCTGGGAAAAACAAGAAGCGTAAAAACAAGAAACGTTTTCCGCGGTTAAAACCAGAAAACGATCGTTTTTAGGGATCCAGTTATGACATTCACACACACACACAAATACTGCCAACAATTTTCAGCAGAGGCCATTTCTAGATGGAAAACTGGTCATCAGTGCGAGAGACAAGATTGCGTAAATTTAATATCTGTCTTGGCAAGTTTCCAAGAACAGAAATAAACGAGAGGATGCAGTGCTGGACAAATACTTCTTTAGTTTTCACTTACTCCAGCTGAAGTAGAAATAGTACATTTCTGACGCGTTCTGCCGCTTTGTATCTACAGTAGGCTTACGCAAAAGCCAAAATTATGAATTTTATAATGATTAAATTCCACGAAGTACAAAACAAAAAGAATTGAAGGATATGTTTGTGACTAGTTCCGTGAAGTCAAAGAACAAATACAAGATGGAGGAAATATTCAACTGATAAACTTCGTGAGATGATTCCTTATGCAAAATTAAGTGGAAAATATAGGTACACCTTTTACCTAAACTGAATGTTAAAGCAATATGAGTCCATGAAAATCGAAATTTTAAACTGTGTATAAAAAAAAATATCGGAAATTATGTGAAATTTAATTACAATCCCATGAATGTTGTTTTATGTTATAGGGAGATTTGACCTAAGAACAAATAAAATGAGTAGCCACCCACCTATTGCAAACAACTTTTAACCCTCATAAGTTATGAACTATTTGATGCTGGTTTATTGGTCAGTATGGCCTAATTAACCAAAGCTGGTCCTCTCTTTGTAGGCAGTACCAATACTTCCCACAGGAAATCACACACCGACTGTCGCCAGAAACAAACACGCAGCTTCAGTACTGTTTATAGGTTGTCTACGGTAAAATGAGCACTTCTGAAAGCCCTGCTCAAGATCTACTTGTATGCATCTTGTGTATTCTTCCGCGTTATGCAAAATTAACAAGGCCAAGGCCTCGCCACTTTATTCATACGTCGGCCAAGTGAAACTGTGGAATTATTAGAAAACTAAATATTCTACAAATATGCTGATTTTTGCACTTTTTTGCTTTTAAAAAAACAGAACGCGAAAGATACAATTTAAGTTATTACAGATGGTTACCTAACACTTTTAATTCGCCGCTAAGACACGGAACTACTTTACCTCTGCTGTTACCAACTTTACTGGGCCGTGTCACTAAGTGCGCCCGTTAAAATATTTCCAGGTAGAGGCAGTGACTTTCTTCTAAGGTTCATTCCAAAAGTGCTCACTTTATCGTGAACAACCTTTAGTGCATAGTACACGCTGTTTACAGTAAGTTTTAAAAATGTCCTCCTGCATCGTCTTTGCAATGGGCACAGCAGCATACCATATACACTTGTATAGGCTGTTGAAGGTTACTTCCAACTGTTCTAGAGAACCGCTTCGTCGGTCTCATGCAAATAAAGCTTAACCTAGTACAGAAAATTACACCAAAGGGAGAACACACACCGGATTCATGTGTATACTCAATGTAATATTATTTTGCATAACTATTTCTTACTAGGCGTTACCAACACACATATTTTTTAAAACTGTCTTATTCATGTGAATTATAAGTTAAATATTAACATTTATGGGTAGAATGTAAGTAGAATTTAACTAAAAATAAGGTACTTTTATGTTAACACGTGTATAAAATGCTTGTGATACATTACATAAAAAGGACACAACCAAACATGTCATATATGGGGCGATTTTGTTTTGAAAGGTTTGATTAAAAAGTGTAAAGAAAACGTGAATTAGAGTTTATGCATTGACTACGTGCAAGACGCTGTATCGCTACAGTCAAAGCTAATTAAGTCATACTTACTAATAAACCAGCATAAAATGCTCATAATTCCTGACCTGACGGAAAAAAAGTTGACTACAATAAGAGCGCTGCCACCCCTGTTATCTTCACTACCGGGGAAGGTATTAAATAATTTGCCCTTAGGCGGAAGATCCCTATAACATACAAATTGAGTTTGGCTGTGTTGGGGACACGGCAGTTTGTTTTGAGTGAATACGTCTACGCTGACGCGTTCGGACACCTTGATGTTAATTTTACGTTCCCGGCACCGCTTCACTCGACCATATGGGGTTTTATGGGTATCACTGGATTGCTTTTGAGGTGCTCTTTCCAACCGTACACCATTTGTGTATTTCGACTTGGATTTTTGACGAGTATAGGCCGACATTGTGTTAAGTTTTCTTAATTTTTTTACATTCATACAATTTCACCATGACCACGCCACACAAATGTTTTTATACGCGCAATCGATTGATCTCGACGAGAGCTGTCGATTTAAACTTAAGCGAGCGTCGTAGTATCTCTTAGTCAAAAGTTGTACTACGCGGAAGTTATAAGACGCGGCGAAACGAACTCAAAATTACGCCCGATGCTTCCCAGTCCTCACTCAACGTAACGTATTCTTTGATCCTTTGGCAATCGAGTGGTGTTATTGAATCTCGAATGTAGACGATAGATTCGGAGCTGCAATGCCAAACTGTATCCCCCGATTTTATCACCGGATTTTCTGGATTACCTCCCACTATGGTTGCAAATTTAAAGACTTATTCGTGTCAAAACAATGTCCATATAATTGCTATTTAATTTTACTTCTTTTCCGATATTTTTCAAATACACGGATTTAAATCTCGACTTCCAGCGGCTCATATCTTTCTCAATATTCAGTTTAGGTAAAATGTGTCTTGCATATTTCCCACTTTCTTTTGCATAAGGAATCTTCCCACGGAGTTTGACGGTCGAATTCCACCCCAGCCTGTACATGTAAATCCGCAAGCATTTCTGGATTTTTCAACTCAGCATTTTACCGACAAGTTAGTTCCCCCAAGACAAGTTGCTCGTACTTGAGAGTTGCGTAAGCACGCCAAAAGCTGCCAACTTTGCGGAGAAAACCAGAGTGTATGGACCTATAGTTAGCGCGGAGGGCCGGGCGAACAATAATTAAAAATGTGACGAAACCCTCCCGGGCTGAGTGGGAAATGAGAGTAACATGACAGAATGTGTTCCCGGACGTGACTGTGGCCAAACAAGACTGCTGGCAGCGCGCTAGACGTCTGCCTCGACCGCCAACACAAGCCATAACTCACCCCGGATCTTCCCCGGCGCATTCATCAAGTCTGCGGCAGATATTTCACGCCCAAGCGGGCGAGAACCTGAACTCCTCTCTTGCGAAATAAAATGACTGCGCAATTATACTGGTAATTTTCATCGCGTTATATCGCCAGCTGAAACTGTGCTCCCAGAAGAAAATAGTTATACTAAGCAAATACACAATGCGTTGAAATTAATTAAATTGACGTAACTGTAACTTTTAATATAAGGCACTGTAAAAAGGAAACGTAAGTTAAATGATTTAATATTATATACTGTTTGTACAACATTGATGTAAATAATATTTTAGGCTCACTAAATGTAACATAACTTAAACGGTGTGTTCGGCTAACTCAAAAACTCAAAACTAATAGGCACTTAAAAGCAAGTATATGAACGTGCATAAACGAACCCCCCAAAAAAAATCCCGACATAAAAGTGGTCAATCACTCTCCGTGTCCCAACACTGGACTGTTTTTTTGCCAATACAACTATCATAAAAGATGAGGATACAATTTGAGGTTAGAACAATATTTATGTATACAAGTGCTTTTGCGATGTTCCGTTTGTAATGCAATTAGAAAAAATTCAAATTTCTACGAGGAATTTATTCACACAAAATGGCTTTTCTTTTGACACGTTCATCGTTGTTGAACATGTAAGGAAATGAGCATTTCTATTGGCAATTTTTTTCGCCGTTTAATCAGCAGTTGGAACCATGTTCCTGGACTGATTATTACTACAATAATAAACAACAAAAGCTATAACAGAACAGTGTATTTAACGAGCAGACTTCACGCATACAGTTCAAAATTATTATTGCATGGTGTATACGGCTTCTCATAGTAAATCATTTCTCATTAAACAAAAATCATAAAATAAACATCATAATTTCTCATGGGCAAGTTTTATTAATTTTACACTCAATTTTAATACTAAGTTGTGGGATTTGGAGGGTGATTAACAGGCACTTCCACCACCACGGGAGGCGCATTAAGATGCACATGAAGCAACGACGAAATGATGAGAAGGGGGAAACTGGAAAACCCTGAGAGAAAACAGCCACGTTTTCCCCACGCAGAGATCGGGAACGATCGTGCAGGGAACTGAACCCGTGTCGCCTTGGTGGGAAGCATGTGCCCTAGTCACGCCAACACAGAGACCCCTTGTCTATATTAACACACATGAATTTAATACAAATTTTTGTTTAAAATTATTTCCACTTATCGACATGCATTCTAAACATTATGTTAAAATATTTCTGTTATTTTACGGAAAAGTGATCGTAAAAATTCCCCAGAACTCTCTGTAAAATTACAGACACATTGTTTTTAAAATCTCCCATTTTCGTTCCGTCTGTATTTCACTGTGAATGAAAAAGAAAATTTTAAAAATACATTTTATAATGCGAGATTTGAAAACTAATTACAAGTTTTGGAATATTGTGACTTTTACCACTCATTAACGACTTCTTTTAACAAGTCTGGGTATAAATAATTAATTTCTAGAAATATAGTATACATACGCTTTTAAGTTTGTAATAATATTTGAGTGTTTTTAATTACCAACTGCTACAGATACACTTCTTTATGTTTAAATTAATAGGTCTAAGTGTCGCAGATTGGTTAATTTTCTAAATACAGTACGGTGGCGAAGAAATATTCGTGTAGATTCAGCATTGTTCGTTCCCGAAACACGAATATACGCTGAGAGAAAGGTTTGTTTCAGCCAACAACATGTTTGTTTGTTTGTTTGTTGAGAGAGAGAGAGAGAGAGAGAGAGAGAGAGAGAGAGAGAGAGAGAGAGAGAGAGAGAGAGAGAGAGAGAGAGAGAGAGAGAGAGAGAGAGAGAGAGAGAGAGAGAGAACACACACACACACACATATATATATATATATATATATATATATATATATATATATATATATATATATATATTGCTCCAATAAAATGTTTTGTTGAGTATATACAACTGAAAAATAAATAAAATTATTATTTTTTTTCGTCTAATAAAATACACGTTTGAATAAACGAAACTTCTGTGTTGGGCGTGAAGAGATTCGGCTACCCACGAAATATTTGGTCGAGTCATCTATTATGTCTAGGACATATTAGCCTGCCAATTAAATTCAAGAAATGATCCCAAAATGAGGCAACCAAAATATGTCGAATAATACTTACCTCATTGACGGAATAAGTTCCGTTACTGCAAGTTGCATTCTAAAAAGTCAGAAGTAAACAATCACGGAGGTTCCTTTAAGAATATGACTAACACAACTAGCAACTAACTGTCAAGTGGAAAGACGATAAAGGCTGCTCACGGTTAAATGGGTACTTCTGAAAGCCCTGCTTAAGATCTAATTGTTTGCCCGTTGAGTATTCTTAAAATTATATTAATTTTAGCTAAGGACCTCATTACTTTATTCATGCGTCGGTCAAGTGAAACTGTTAAATTATTAGGAAAGTAAATATGCAACAAATCTTCCAATTTTTACACTCCGAGGCATAAAAAAACAGAAAGAGAAAGAAGTAATTTGACTTATCATAAACGTTTACCTGTAGTCCATTCACGCTCTCTTCAGTCTTTTGGAATCGAACCTTTGAAAAATCACCCTAGGAGTAATATGTCAACCTGTTTTTCCAATAACTTGTATTCCACCAATATTTAACACTGTGATTAAATTTAGAGTACTGTATTATTGAATAAATGAAACTTTACCTTAGTATCTTATTATAACTTGTAATACTTATTTCGTATTGAACATGAATTAACAACAGCGAAAGCAGCGACGTGTTGGCAATGGCCGGTAAGAAATAGTTCACCTCGTTTTTATGTATACTATATGTAGGGTAAACATTGCCAATTTATATATTTGTATTGCTAGGTAGCACTGACGGAAACACATTTCATTGCTGCATTTCAAATCATCCGCGCAAATTCCCGTGTGTAAGCTGTGTTTTTTTCCGTCCGGGATAAAGGTTCAATAAGCGAAGCAGAGCGTGTCGTTCTCTCATGTTATCTCTGTCTCTCTTCTCTCTCTCTCGGGAAGATCGTACCACCTGTGTAGGAAAGGTATAGATTTTGTTATTTCTAATTTCAGCACATTTCAAACTAATTACAGCAACAATAATGATGTTTGAGATCGTAATTTACAACTGAAACGAGATTTTATTGTTTAAATACGTATTATATGGTATTTAGATGCAGCTACATATTTTAGATGCGATGGTGCGACACAGCTCGTTGCGCGACACTTACAACTTCAGCAGGTTGGCAGACGTGGCCTAGCCACGCGCTTGTCCCAATATGGCGGGCGGGCCGTTTACATAGTGCCTTACGATTGCCAGTGGTGTGTGGCGACATGACAATGACACGGCTTGTTTCTGAACGAAACGTCAAGTTCGTAATCGTGTTTTTGAAACAACTTAGGGAAGTTACAATGTTGTGATAAATATGTGTTTCCAGGACAAGACTAGTTAATATACTGTAACGAGTTTGTGATCGCCGCGTGCGTAAGTGCGTAGCCGCCAT
Source organism: Dryococelus australis (assembly GCA_029891345.1). Classification (NCBI taxonomy): domain Eukaryota; kingdom Metazoa; phylum Arthropoda; class Insecta; order Phasmatodea; family Phasmatidae; genus Dryococelus; species Dryococelus australis. The sequence goes on along the minus strand of CM056998.1, from coordinate 29,389,995 downwards.
TTACGTCTATGGTGGCTGTATTGTAATCGTTGCGCACAGGCCAGATGTGTGTGGATTTCAAATATGTGCAAAGTTTATACGTTTTAACCATGAACTGATGTTATGACGAAGTTAATTATTTATATCCACATCTTGTACCTTCGCGCTAGGAGTTTGAAACATAGTTGTGTAACGAGCTTACGTTTCTGTGACTTGAATGTCTGCCACAGTCCCAAAAATAATACTAAGCCCAAGTAGATAAATTAAAAAAAAAATAAAAAAAAAATAAACATACAAACCAGTAAGTGCCAATGCATGTAAATATTAGCAGAATAAATGTTACGGTAGGCCTATGTGGTTGCATGTTCACCACTATCTTTTACATATGTCGATGTTACGTACAATAAATAAGCGATACGAGTTGCGTGCTTGAATTTATTGTGTAGTTTCGTTGGACTGGTTGTGCCTCCGTTTTAATTTTTATTCCACACACATATTAATAACAACAGGTTAAATACTACTGCTGTTTCCGCCACAGTTGTAACAAACACTGCTGTGGCTTAACGTGTAGTATGTGTAACGTGCTATATCGTATGTAACAAATAGTTATAAAGTCAACCTAAATATTGTTATAGGCCTAAATTGTGAACATTCGTAGGAAATGTGACAGCATTCTTTGAACAGCTGTAAACAGCAATCAATGCCTTTGACAGTTATAAAAGTAAACGTCACCAGGCAATGTTTATGTTTACGTGTAGCGGAAGGATACGTAATCAATAACCAAAAGTAGAAATTTAGCAGGGCTTCAGAAAAGGCCGGAGTTATCGTGAATCAACTATAACACGTTTTATTCGAAGTTAAGACATAGAACTACTTTCCCTCCATCGTTGCCAACTTTACTGAGTGCATGCCACTCAGTACGCCCGTTAAAATATATGCAGGCAGGGCCAGTGACTTCTTTCTATGGTTGATTTCAAAATTGCTAATTTTATCGTGAACAGTCTTTAACAATTCAAGCGGCCTCCCTAGTAAAAATATATATATATATACATATATATATACATATAATATATATATATATATATATATATATATATATATATATATATATATATATATATATAACGAATCGATGCCACGTCCGGTTGTAAGGAAGCATTGTGACAGCGCTGGAAAATAGCATCAACAAACTTCTCGTGTATTCTGTTTTCTCAGAATGTTAAGCGGTAACTATAGGGCTTTAAAGGCAACGATCTGTTCAGAAAATACACAGCATTGTCGGTATAGTAAAAAAACTGACTTACAGAAGAATAAATATCGTAAACAGAGGCTGGCTACTTGCAGTAATTTTTGTTGACTTGAGACACTTTTCAATGTCCACATTTATGTTTCAATAACCAAACGTATAAATTGGCAACAAAATGTCCACTTCCATGCCTATCTTGTAAAGGCTGTTCACGATTAAAGTGAGCACTTTTGAAATTAACCTTAGAAAGAAGTCACTGCCCTCTGGCTGCTTATATTTTAATGGGCGAACCGAGTGACACCCACACTGTAAAGTTGGTAACTATGGCCTGAAAGTAGTTCCATATCCAAACATCGGATAAAAAGTATCAGGCAACCATTTGCGATAACTTAAATTATATGTTTGACTTTCTATGTTTTTTTAATGCATGGAAGTGTAAAAATGAGCAGGTGTGTAAAATATTTACTTTCCTAATAATTTCACATTTTCACTTTACCGACGTATGAATAAAGTTATGAGGCCCATGACAATGTTAATTTTACGTAAGGCGGAAGAATACCCAACGTGCATACAAGTAGATTGTAAGCAAAGCTTTCAAAAGTTCTCATTTTACCGTGAGCAACTTTCAAAACGATTTATATTGATATATTCCATAGTTTTATTTAAAAAGTAGAATACCCATGACAATTAGGGGGGGGGGGGATAAGGCTGTTGCCTGGTTTAAAAGTAGCTAGAATTTGGTACAGGAAAATACATGTTAATGTAATTAGTTTTTTTTTGCGTTCCTGTTAAAGATAGATATATACCACCCGGGACTGTTTTGAGCAGCAAAATACGTGCTTCTTTGCTATCGAAGCCTTTTGTAACATTAATGTATAGCCTGCTTCCTGAGAAGATAAAAAAAATTAATAGTTAAATGGAAAATTACTGAAAAATAATTTGTTATATTTGCGTCGATACAGAACACGAGAGTATCATTTCTCACACTTACGTTTTTTTTTTAAGTTTACATATTCAAAATTGGCTTTAAAAACTGAATTTCTTTAACAAGTTGTCTTTTCCTATACTAATTCTCATTGCTTTAAAAGCAGGCAACAGCCTTAAGGTTGAAGTAAAGCAACTGCCTATGGAGCACTGCACCTGACCGTACAATGTGAGAAATTTATTTTAAAAAAATGAGTACACACACCATAAAAATTGTCATAAAAGTGTGATTTATGCTGTATATGAAAGAAGATTGTATATATTTTGCAACGTCATAAAATATTTTACTGAAATGTACTTTTTAAATGTAAAAAATTAATATGCAGTCCACATTTTTAAGAAAATTTAAGCGCATTTCCCTTTTGGATGCTTCGGAAAGCAGAATTTACAACAAAATCTTCTTCAAGAAAGATTGTCATAATATTTGCTGTGATCATGTGTAATGAAATAATAGTATTAATGTATCATATACATTTTATAATTAACTTTATTTACGTCAAGTTTCAGCCATAAATGTTTGTGACAAATGGACGCAAATAAAATCAATAATGAAAATAATTTCCTGCATTATTACTACAATTTTCTTACACACAATCATAGTAAATATTATGACGATATTCCATGACGAAAATTTCCTTGCAAATTCTGCTTTCTGAAGCATCCAGAATGTAAATAACCTTAATTCCTGTTAAAAAATACGGATTACTTTAATCAATTGCTATTTTTACATTTAAAAAGTACATTTTAGTAAAATATTTTATAATGTTGCAAAATATATAAATTATTATTACATATACTTACAGTATAAATTGCACTTTTCTGACAGTTCATGGTGTCTGTACTACTTTTTTTTAACGAGTTCTTCAGGTTGTATAGTCGGGTACAGTGCTCCATAGGCAGTTGCTTTACTTCAACCTTAAGAAGGGATGACGGCAGGGTCTTCTTGCGGTATATTCGGTATTGCTGTGTGTTGTTACGTAATCCAACTAGAAAGAACAACCGCAAAACGCTTGAATGGCCTACTCGTGGCAAACTTATATGGCAACCCTGCTGTCACGGGGAATTATGTGGTTAATCTTCCTGAAGATGTGGTGAATACTGACATTAATAATATGACCCCTTGTAAAAATTACTTTCATCTTTTCCGTGTTGTCAAAATAGTGCTTTGCGTTGGGAACGAGTAAACAACATCACAGCTCGCGGAATTCGCTAGTCACGAAGCATTTGCTAATGAAAGCATTTCAACTAAAGCTGCAAAGAACTTAAGTTTCATGAAAGAAAGGGCGAGTGAGTAAAGATATTTCGGCGGCTCTTACCATCGAGGTCTTGGGAGCCGATGGGGGTGAAGCGAGTTGAGTATGGAGCAGCGCCGGAATGAAAGGGCGGGGGAACGGGTGAACCCCGAGGAAACCCGCCAACAAGCAGCATTGTCCGGCACGATTCCCACATGAGAAAATCCGGGAGCGCGCCCGCCAGGAATCGAACCGAGATCACCTAAGCGGGTGAGATAGTAAGGTTTCTGTTAGTTTGCAGGACACACGCAACCTCACTTGCGTCTGGTTTTGTTTCAGCTGAATGTTTCCTCCTTTAATTTTATTTAGAGACATTATATCTCAACATGGAAGGAATGTTTTTCTTTTCGCATCAGCCAAAACCAGGTTTATGAAGACTGGCTATATGTCCCCGAAGTTGTGTATGAATATTCCTTAGGGTTGACAATTGAATCTCACACACTATAGAAAAAATGTGTAAAATGAAAGAACTTGACACAAATTTTTAACTAAAATACAAAAATAAATACGATCACAGTTAGATCAATCTTGCAGAAACATCTCCCCGAAGTTAACAACACGAACTCTTTAAGGCTACTAAACTCAAGAGATCGCTCCGCTACTTTGGTGACCGACTAGAGGAAAATAATAACTTACATTTAAAGTTAGATACCAAACAAATTACGCTAGAATAACTGCGTAGTAAAATCTCTGCAGAATGAATTCTACCTTATGAATTCTACGGCAAATTATAGATAAATTGAAAAAAAAAAAATCTATATGAAACGTATTTTTCGGAGCTCTGCTCAATTATTGGGCGATGAGAATTTTTATCCCGTCTAGCACACCCTTCAAAAACCCTTTAATCGTACGTGCATGCATGCGTAGGCCAACAAATGTTCACTCGTGTGTGGCTTTGCTCAACTAAATGGGCTAAACCAAATTAACATAAACATTCCCATCATCCCTGGCACAAGCATGTCCATGACAACGCATGCTGAACAAATCTGCAGTTGAAAGAACTTGACACAAATTTTTAACTAAAATACAAAAATAAATACGATCACAGTTAGATCAATCTTGCAGAAACATCTCCCCGAAGTTAACAACACGAACTCTTTAAGGCTACTAAACTCAAGAGATCGCTCCGCTACTTTGGTGACCGACTAGAGGAAAATAATAACTTACATTTAAAGTTAGATACCAAACAAATTACGCTAGAATAACTGCGTAGTAAAATCTCTGCAGAATGAATTCTACCTTATGAATTCTACGGCAAATTATAGATAAATTGAAAAAAAAAAAATCTATATGAAACGTATTTTTCGGAGCTCTGCTCAATTATTGGGCGATGAGAATTTTTATCCCGTCTAGCACACCCTTCAAAAACCCTTTAATCGTACGTGCATGCATGCGTAGGCCAACAAATGTTCACTCGTGTGTGGCTTTGCTCAACTAAATGGGCTAAACCAAATTAACATAAACATTCCCATCATCCCTGGCACAAGCATGTCCATGACAACGCATGCTGAACAAATCTGCAGTTTTCCACGATCAAACATTTTCCTCCCCGGTGCACCTCCCGCCGCAGCACAGGCAGTAAAGACGAGAATAGGGCGAAGTCCATTTTCATTGCGGGGTTTCTGACCTCTAAATGTCATCGCATGCCAGTCGAAACGTTTGCGACCCCCGAAATGCCATCGCATGTCGCCACACACAGCCACCGGGCGGCGCCACAGACAATCGTAAACACAGATAACGCGACGAGCGCGTACCCTGCCATTGGACGCAGCCCTCATTATAGCTCCCTCGCGACGATTCATCGATATGACGCAACGCGGGAACGCTTAATCGATAGCTCGTTCAGCCACATCGATTCTATTCACGATGTACAGAGTAGGACTAGTGATATCCGGGTATTCGGGTACCTGGGTATCCAAACACTACTCGGTGTCTCGGGTAATAACCGGGTACCCGAGTACAAAGAAGCGGGTACCCGCTCACACTGAGCCTATTACCCGGGTACCCGTTATTTAAATTGTGTAATATGTATTGTGTGATCGCAAAGCACGCATACATACTAGTTACTCTCCACCTGAACAGTTGAAAGACAAATAGGTTGTACCATATCTAATAACTATGATTGTATACACTGTATATTGCACGTGGATACACATGTAAAATAATATGTTTATAGGCCTATCTATTTCCTAAATATTCGCAAATCTGAAAAAGGGAGATTTTCCTTATGGAAACATGCATGTACCCATGCATGAGTGCAATAACTTATATTTTACTCAGAAGTTATACATTTAGTCGTTTAATCACGTGAACGTAAATGGAACTTCATCGAAACGAACACTTACACCTTAAGGCCTGTTAGTAATCCAAATAAAGCATAATTTGGCGAATAAACATTCAAACCTATGTAGGCTTCTGTTGAAAAGGTTCACTGACGTTTCCTCAACTATCTCTACACAAACAAACCAAATTAAAGTTAAATTAATGTTACACATTTGTTTTAACAAAAATAACACATGAAGGAAATGAGCGAGATCTCCAAATGAGGAGTTTCGGAAATCTCGGTTAGCGTGTACAAATACAAGAACATGGACGTTCTTTGGGCATAGAGAACTATGTTTATATATTGCCTGCAGTCAACAATGTTCTCTCTGAACTAGCGGAAGATACTAGACATCCGAAATATAGTGGTGGTGAAAGAGCTAACACGTAGTAGGACTTTTCGCGCCCTTTCCACACTTCACGAGGGTCTACATAGTATCCAACCTGTGGCTCTCTGAGGTAGTGTTCAACCTGGGAAGTGCCATCCGATCTCTGTTTGGGTGTAGCAAGTAATAAGGTCGTAACAAGGCTGGTCTTCCATTGTACGTGTGGGATACCAAATACCACCTGGCGAACATATTGTCGGATCGCAACTGCTGCGGTCTCGTCTTCAGCGCCCAAGTCCTTATATCGGAGATCACGCAATGAAGCAACCTGCTGTGGAAACACTTAGCCTACTCGGGCGTATTTACGTCAATTTGAAACAGAGAAAAAAAGGGCACTGATATAGAGATTTTGAAGGTTGCGGCCGTGTCACTGTCCTTTACATTCGAACACAAGTGCTTATCAAGAAGGCTTCTAATCACTGGACGGACAGCCAACAAAGCTTCCCCTAGTTTTACTGGAAACAAACACTGGTTGCAGCGATCCCAGCGACAATTCATGACACTACTAAGAACGCAGAAGAAGATGCTGGAATGGAGAAACGACAGAACACGGAAACCGAAAGCATCGTCGCCGGAAATATACACAAAAACCTTCTCACCGGTTACCCAATGCAACATCTACGACACGCATTATGCGTAACGGGTACCCAAGTACTGGCGGTTTCGGGTACCCGTACCCAACCTTACGGGTACCCGGGTACTCAATTACCCGGGTCTCGTCATCAGCCCTAGTACACGGCACAACTGAACACCACACCCGATAACACACATATCCACATTTTAATTTAGAGATCAGTTTTTTGGTTGGAAAGGGGTGTTAGCAGATACGGAATGGCTATAAGAGTGAATTTTACAGTGGAATGATCACCGAGAAAGTGGCATCAAATAAAAATGTGTACTAAACCCTCTGAATTCTTGAGTTCTAATCTCGGTTGTGGCATCAACTTTTTTAAATCAACATCGTGATTTTATATTTGTAAAATAAAGTGTTCCCACATAAGCTTTTCTTTCACTGCAACAAATAAATTATTTCAAACAACCTAATTGCTTGCATAGTGCCATCCTCATTCCGTGAAAGTTCACATCTTGCAAAAATGCACAACACCCAGTCATGTTGAAATTTTTTTATTACTTTTAATGGTAGATACGCATTACAAGTCTGAGGCCACAGCCAGTTAAGATTCAGAAGAGAGCAGCGAGACAAGATTTTGAATTAACAGGACAATAGTTTTTTCATAGTTTCTTTCTCCTAATGGCACCAGTCAATTCGTAGTACTTAATGCTCACATGGAGATTTTAAATATATCCGGAAACGTCTTTCGGAATACTAAATCAGAAAATACACTATCTGAATGTACTTAACACTTACACTAGTGACGACAGGACTTTGCTACACAGTTTTCATTTATCATATTAGAAAACACAGCTACATACTGCCCGACAAAATCTACTAAATGTTAGTACAGGACACTGGGTATTTCATGCGATGCCAGTGTGCCAGTATCGCTTCATTCCTTCTGTGCCCCAAAAATTCGTAAGAACATGAATATTGGGTATCACCGACCAAGTAACCTTACATTGCGCCTAAGCAATTTCTTACACATAGTTGAAATTCTCAAATTACACTCAATTGACTATCAATAGGATAGGTTTTATACTGGCGTATCGGCATTTTCTTACTTGGCAGACTAACGTTGAAATTGCATTAAATATTCACGATAACATGACTATTCCCTCAGAAGCTCCGAGAATATTACATTGTACTTTATTAAATTACACAGTTTTGAAAGAAAGTTGCAGTGCTTTTTTTCTAACTAGTAAAACTAATATTTAATAAAGTAAGAACTAGCACAAAAAAAAATCTTTATTCAATTACCCTTTTTAAGACTGCCAGAACCAAAACTTTTACATAAATGGCTCAACGGACGTTTGTTTCAGGCAAAACGTACTCTTACATGTATGTCTGAGGGGCGTATCTGAGTTCGTGTGGGATGGAGGTCGTAATAAAAATAAAACAACTAAATATGATTCCTAATTTATTCACACAGCTATTATTTACAGCTTTAAACTATCTATCTACACTCCTACTCATTTAATTTCTCAGTGAGCACAATATTTAATGTCTATTCCAACTCAAATTAACATTCTTCTTAATATTTCTGTTTGGTTAAAGTCAATTAACTCATACTCATAATTAACAAGTGTTCAGTATATCTGTTGCCATCATGTGTAATAACTTCCACTTACACATCTAGTCCGATAGTCGAGCCTGCCAGTCGCACTCTTCACTGCTTGATACTCGCAGTCACAGATTTCCTTTCCGCTGGTCACTTTTCTCGCCGCTCGTCGTCTATCACTCGGAACTCAGTCACTCATCCATTCAACAACAATCACAACCCGGGGGGGGGGGGGGGAGTAGAATTATTTATACTCTGCTGGCCTTGACCTGGAAAGTTCGACGCACCCCGAGTCACGCTTAGAGAAACCAGGGCACAAAACCACTGGAAAATTCTTCAGATAAATGCAGAAACTCAATACAACCAGGGTCAGCATCGCGTGCCGCAAAAGACATTACCACGTCGACTCGCTTTTTGTAACAGATACGCAGTTCGCTCACTTGCCATTCAAAACAATACACTGAATTGCCGCCGCTATCATATAACTACTTTGTCCTCTACTTGCAATCGCTCGCGCTGGATGCGAAACCGCGAGCGCGTAACAGTACTATCAAATATATGCAAATTTCACTCGTGTCAGGTCTACGAAAATCTGTCTCTTCACAATGAATTGATCAGTACAGAAATTATAAATCATGAAATTCCCAATATAAAGTTATATCTCCATGCGTACATCCTTCACTCAAGTGTATCGTCTCATTAGGTAGCTAATTCTACGCAAATGCTCGCCATAAAAGTCAAGCTACATTTTGGAAAAACGTATTCACAAACTCCGCATTTCGCATTAACTTTTTACGGCTTTACTGACCCCATATAGTGCATTCCCGATTACTTCCAATTTTATTGAAGCCCTGCTAAAGTTCTACTTCGAGGATATTCCTCCGCTTCATGCAAACAAAGCTTAAAAGAGTGTAGAAAATCAAACCAAAGGGACAGCCCACCGCTTTCGTGCGCACTCGAAGTAATAATATTTCGCAAAAAAACTATTTCTTACTAGGCATTGCGAACATACACATTTTCTCCCTATTTTATTCGTATTAATTATAAATTAAATACTATAATATATAGATAAAATATAAGTAAAAGTTATATTAAATAGATAACTAGGTATTGTTTATGTTATCACAAGTATAAAACACTTGTGATATAAGCCTATAGGCAATTCAAGGTAAAATGAGCAATTTCGATAGTCCTGCTGAAAATCTACTTGTATGCACGTTGTGTATTCTTCCGCCTTATGTACGATTAACATTGTCATGGCCCTCATCACTTATTCATGCGTAGGTCAAGTGAAACTCTGAAATTATTATTGAAGTAAATATTTGTCAAATATGCTCATTTTTACACTTCGATGCATAAAAAAAAAAAATTGAAAGTAATATTTTAAGTTTTCAGAAATGGTTACCAAAAATTTTTATTCGACGTTAAGATATGGAACTACTTCCCATCAATTGTTACCAACTCTACTGGGCGCATGTAACTCAGTGCGCTCGTTGAAGTATATGCAGGCAGGGTCAGGGACTTTTTCTAAGGTTGATTTGAAAAGTGCTCACTTTATCGTGAATAGCCTTTAACTATGATATATATTTAGGAAACAACCAAACACGTCATACATAGGGTGATTTTTCAAAGGTTTGATCCAAAAAGTGCGAAGAAACCGCGGATCGAGGTTTACGTTAAGTAAAAAATTTTATGATCGATACACATATACGTTTCGTGACTCACTGAGGGCAACTTCAGTATGCTCAGAGGTCATTCCCAATGTTACTATGGTAGGTTGCGATGGGTCATTCTAATCAAGCTCGTGGCCCATGAATGGTTTGCGGGCCGCTGTTTCCCATGGCGCCTCCAAGACAAACATTCTGTGGCAGGGAAGCTCCTCGTGGTCTAACTTCCAAATAAATCTAAATACAAGTAATAATATACGGTAATGCAAAGAAAGGAAATGATGGCGATGATCGAAACACTTAGATAGCAAATTCCATACACTAAGTGACAGTAAGTTAACGGAAGACAACCGCCATCAAGAGACATCGAGTTTATTACTCTTATTTATTCTATGCATCCCTAGTGAGTGAGTGAAGAGATTTGGGCGGCTCTTAACATCCTGGTCTTGAGAGCCGATTAGGGTGATTGATTGAGGTGAATATAGGGCAGTTCCGGAATGATAGGATAGGGGAAACGGGAGATTCCCGAGAAAACCCGCCGACCAACGGCATCGTCCGGCACGATTCCCACGTGCGAGCATCCGGAGTGACCCGGCCGGGGATTGAACCCGGAACGCCTTGGTGGGAGGCGAGCAGGTTAACCGCTCAGCCACGGTGCCCCCCCCCCCCCCAACCCGAAAACTGTGGTTCAGGGAACTAAAACGAACAAGTCTTTTCGTTAATTTCGACACACTCATTAATAAAACGTCGTGAGGAAAAAAAATTGTGCTTCCTATTTGCAAATTTTAAAGCGAAATGCGGCGCTCCTTGTTTTTCCTTCTATTAATTAATTTTATAACTGAGAAATGTTTTTCTACGGTTTCAGAGAAAAGTATTACAGACTTCTTAGATGTACAGAAAAGAGACGTTTGTTTGCTATAATGTATGTATTTGTTAAGGCCAGGCAATCTGTAACGAAAAATATTTTGTGTTATGTTAATACTTGCACATCCGAACACACTGCGCGACGTCTGAAATATTTCTAATAAATTATTTTTTAGCTCTAAGCTCAAAGGTGTACATCGCCCTTAGTAATCACTCTATAATAAAAAGTTGTAATAAAATTTTCGTCTAAAAATTTTAAAGATGAATTTGCAGCCGCGTATCGCTCATGTTATTCATTCTTGGAAATTGTATAACCACATTCAAATACTGCGCAGTTATTCTAATACTGCGCAGTTAGTTTTAACAGAGAAACCACACTAAGAACAAATTGAACCGTACACGACTGTAGATTCAATAACAGATTCAGAAACATTTTCTGTTAGCGCTTCCGATTATATGTGGCAGAAGTTCCACACACGGATCAAGCTCTGTATATAACAGTTGCCAGCCCATAAAACATACATTAAAACGAAATAAAAAAGTTCCTTTTTATCTTCTATGTATTCTAGATTAAATTATAAAGATGGCGGATATCATAGTAATAATCTCAGTCTTTAAATATTCGTTTTTATGGAAATAAGAACTGTACAACCTACAGTCGCTCCGAACAGTATTGGCAACCCGCGATTTAGTGGCTGTTTACGAAGGAAGCAGTATATTTCAGTGAACACCTGTAATTTGCTGACGTGCGTAACACACAATATTTTTCTCCGCACATTGCCTGTCCATAACAACTACATGAACGTCTCTTTTCTGCACAACTAAAAGTATTGGCACACATTATACACCAGCACCCTTCGCTAGAGTGCACAGTTTGCAGACTGGGGTGCTTTAGACAATTACTCCAGGAGTAATATCTCAAACTGCGTCAAACGTTTTCTGATTTGTAAGTCGAAATGCGCCTACAGATGCTCAATTGGGTTAAAATCGGGACTTTGTGGTGGGATACGAACCATTCGTAGAGCACACTCGGATTTTCACGGCGGTGCCATTCGGGTAATTGTCAGTCTGGAAATAAAAGACCCCCATCAAGTCACACTTTATACACACTATCGTGCAAATTACATTACAACATCTCGATGTATTTCATATGGTCCACTGTACTTCAGATTGAAGCAAGATTTATAACTCAAGAAGCCGCCATACAGCATCAAATCATCACAGCACCTCCTCCATGTTTAACGGCTGGAATAATGACTTCGGATTAGAGTTCTATGTTAGGCTTGCGCAAAACTTTCACTCAGATCAGAACCAAGTGAAATTAGATTCATCCGAAAATATGAGTGTGTTCCAAAACTCTATCGGCTTGTCCATGTACTCCTTTGCAAACTGCAAGTGTTTCGTACAGTTATTTTCTGGAACGTATAGCTTCTTCCTAGGACATCTATCATGAATATTAACACGAGTCAAAACACTTACAAAGTGAATACTCGCCTTGTTGGACGTTTGCTGAATGCCTGTAGGGGCAGTGACATTTTTCAGACGTTGAGTTCAAAATTGCTCAAATAATCGTGAACATCCTTTACCAGTTCTATTTATAATGTATAGTAATGCACAGTGTGGTTTTCAAGGCTTCATTTGATGCCAATTGAAGAATCAATGAACCTACTCCTATTAAAAATTATACAGTCCAACACTCAACATTAGAGTGCTAAAAACTTTATCGGTCTTCTGTGAAATACTCCCAGGTGTGCTATGTCGTTAAGAGAAACCACACACACCGCAGCAATCATTCAGGAGCACCCCGATAACTCCCTGCAGTCACTTTCAGCACACTGGCCACTGCATCCACGCTGCCTACAACCATAAGACTAAAGATAAGGTAGACCGCTTATTCGTCTTCTGCTCATGTACCCAACATTGACCTACCCCAATCCTACACAACTGTCAAAGTCACATGGTCAAAAGTGATGAACGTGTTTGTTTGTATCTTAATTTCTAAGTGACAACAACTATTACACTAAGAAAATATTTTTACCAGTTGAAACTTAACCAAACTGCATTACGAATGGGCTAGAGCAAGTATACAAACATTATAAAGCTCTTGTTTACTAAACAGTGTTCTAATCCTCAAACCCGAACCACGCCATATTTGCTAGCCGTGTTGGCAGAAAAGCAGTTCAATGTTGGGACAAAGAGATTGGTTGTGCGCAGCCAGCGAGTTCGGTCTACCTCATCTTTAGTGTATGCCTATAACCGCCGTAGCTCACCGGATCCCCAGGAACACTCGCCAGACACAAAACCCTTCAAAAACACTCTTGGATGGGATAGCGGGATTGTATTTATTCCTTAGTCAATCCTTCCTACATTACTTCACTACACATGCCCACATAAAATTTAATTCAACATCGATACGTTTTTCAAAAAAGGAAGAAATTCTCGATCTTTCGAAGCTCGCTGGCGGGTGATGGTGACGTCATAATCTCCCTTTCCCGAACGTCATTTTATACAGTAATCTTCTGGTTCATTAGCATGACTCACCCGAGCTGATTAAGCTAAAGGGGATGAGAGAAACGGTCGGACCGCTGGACCATAAATATAGTAAAGGCTGTTCACAATTAAATGAGCACTTTTGTAATCAACCTTCGTAAATATCATATATTTAAACGCGCACATTACTGTCATGCGCCCAGTAAAGTTGGTAACGACGGAGAGTAAGCAATTTCATATATTAGCGTTGAATTGAAAGGGTTAGGTAAATATTTGTGACTATTAAAAATATTTCTTTTGCTTTTTTTAAATGCTTTTTAAGTGTAAGAATTAACAAAGTGATCAGGCCCATGGAAATGTTAATATCCTATGTAATAAGTAGACGATATCTGTCTGTCTTTAATATCTCTAAATCCCTTGAAACTCAACAGAAGTTTTTAAAATTTTGTAGAGCGAATTCTCAGGGTAAAATAGAGTTCAAGATCGAATTTCAGCAAGATCAGATTACGCAATCATTACCTTTTACCCTAAAAACTCTTTTTTTAATTACTTTTTCCCTATGAAAAGTTTTGTATTAATGCATAGAGAATATTGGATAGAGATGTGAAGGTAATGGAATATAATTTTTGCTTACTTTAAACGTCTCCCTTCAATGTTGAGTTAATTAAGTGGGGCCACAGTGGATCAGTGAATAGAGAAATTCCAAGTGGGGCCTTAGTGGCTCAGTGGATATAACTATGTTAAGTGGGGCCGCAGTGGCTTAGTGGATAGAACTATATCAAGTGGGGCCTTAGTGGCTCGGTGGATAGACCTATGTTAAGTGGGGCCGCAGTGGCAAAATGCATAGAGAAATATTAAATGGGACGTCGCTTCAATGTTGAGTTAATTTCACATCATTTTATTATTACCTACATAAATCTATGCAATATTTTTTTTCAATCTTTGTATGATAACCACATTTTTTAACATGGTAACTGTTCTAGCCCCGTGACAATATAAAAAAGAAAAGGTTACGGGCTGGGTCCCCTACTTATATATGGTGTACGACTACACACTGTTCATACAAGTAGATCTTAAGCAGGGTTTATCGTAAACAGCCTTTACATCTCCAAAACAATCGATATGATTTCTATCCAACATGGCTCGGTGACAGTTCTTACCGTTGCACTAAATATATAAACTGACAACATCTTTAGTGGGCGATGCTGAAAAAATGTAGGTAACTTTAAATTTAATCTTAAATGTTATATTTCGGTTACATTCCAACAAATTCCCACTACATTTCGTATAACAGTACTGTGTAAAAGCAACCTCAAATGTTATATAGTCTCTTATTTTCAAATCGGCGGTGTTTTTCTTGTAGTATCAAACACTATATTTCTGGCACCACTAAACCGATTTAATTAAAATTCTCTCTACCTAATTAGCTACAAAAAGCACTAAAACAATTATGAAATATTTTCACTCGCCCGCAGTTTTGGAAAGCGATAATACCAAGATTTCCTTGTGACTGTCTTGCATCATATTTCTGGATTTTTTTTTCTACTTATTCCATTACTTCTTTGAGTACCTCGTCACAATAAATCGCATATGTGTAGTCAAAATAAGGGACATTAGTAACAACAGGTAACTTATTGTGTACATTACAATAGTTACGCTGCAAAGAAAACATAGTGTGAACTTATGTATGCCTACATTATTGACCAAGTATAGGCTGTTCACGGTAAAGTGAGCAGTTTTGAGGCCCTAGTTACTTTTTTTCCAGCCATTGCTTAGCCTTTAACTACATTTTTAAATAAATGTTACCATGTAAGTAATAAACCCAATGTGTATATTCCACAACACTCAGAAGTTGGCGTCTAAGATTAAAATAAAATATATTTATCGACTATGAGAGAGAGAGAGAGAGAGGAGAGAGGAGAGAGAGAGAGAGAGAGAGAGAGAGAGAGAGAGAGAGGAGAGAGAGAGAGAGAGAGAGAGAGAGAGAGAGAGAGAGAGAGTCCGTGGCCTCTTCAACACTACCACCGCCGTGCTCAGCCTCTGTGATGAAAAGTAGCGAAACATAAAAATAAAAAATAAAAAACACAAACAGACGTGTTTTAATTGGGACTTCCGTTGACGAGCACGCTGAGGCCACGGAAAAACACGTCTGAATAATTTTCCACGGTATCCGGCGGCTAATTAAAAACTCATAAGAGGTCCACGCGTTGCAAGTTAATTGGGAAAAAATCAGGGCGTGGCTGTTCCGGCGACAAGGTGGAGGTTGGTTCCACGTGAAAACGCCAGCTCTAGCGGGTAATATTTGCTTTGTGTAGTTGGGTGGATGTAATTCGGGTTAGGGTTTCGGTTAGCATATAAGCAAGTTCCGGGTACAGTTTTACTCACTTAGCTCCGTGTCATTAGAGAAGACACATGACAATGTTGCGCAGCCGTTCGCGTTCGGGTTATTACCCTAGGAAGGTACACCGTTAACATTTTGTCCTTTTCAAACCGAAGGATGTTAAAAAAGACGACAGGTCTTGGACTGTTAAAATTGTTGATGTAGAAGAAAGTTAGATTTTGTTGTCATTTTTGTACCATTTTGGTCTTCAAGGAATTGCTTACTCCTAAGGCAGGTAATGGCTTGTGGAAGTGTGTTTCTTCAGAAAGCCGCAGCTCCTAAGGATATTAGTGATGTCGATACTAGAGATATCGTATGTTGGAAGACTTTTCCAGTTCATGAAGGAAAGGTGGCCAATACTACTCTCATTAGTGTGCTTGGTAACGCGTCGCTGTCTTCGCGTAAGAAGATTAAATTTCAACTTGAAGATCAGATTTGGTTGTATCGGAAGTTGGTTGGTTCGACTGGAGAAATGCATATTCATGGACACCTCGAGTTGTTTTACCATTCTTAATATACAGAGGATTTTGTTAGTGTAATATGTTGCGTTTTTAAGAGTGGGGATGAAATAAAAAGTAACGATATGTATACTTGGCTTTTATGACTTGAATCGACACTTCTAGACGAGATATTCCGTTTTGGATCACAACCAGCGCGCTAGCGCATCGGAATCACTGCCCGGAAAGTTTCGCCCACGCCCAAAATGGCATCCAGTCGCCGCGGGCCCCCACCCGTGCCTTGCGCAAACGCGGCGCCAACCCTACACTGTAATGGAAGTTTTAAACCTTTACATTGTATGGAAATTATACCAGACGTCAGACTGCAAATATAGGAATGCAGAGCTTCGTTACTATACAAGATTGGGGACTTCCCTACGTATCTGACTGTTTCATGAGCGAATGTATGCACGGGAAAATAGTTTACCATTTGCATTTTCTCACTAATCGTATACATTGATATGGTTATTCTAAGAATAATTTTTTTAGAGTGTAGGTCATGCATCGCTACCGTACCCGATAGAAACAGGCCACATTTATTTCAATCGCGTTATTAGTTAGGAGTGAGTGACGTGAGTGAAGAAATTTGAACGGCTCTTAACATCGAGGTCTTGAGGGCCCACGCGGGTGTATTGAGGTGAGAATGGAGCAGCGCCGGAACGAAAGGGCGGGAAAACGGGAGATATCCGAGAAGACCCGCCGACCAACGGCATCGTCCAGCACGATTCCCACATGCGAAAATCCGGGGGTAACTCCACCGGTAATCGAACCGGTCCGCCTGGGTGGGAGGCAGATGGGCTAACCACTACATCACCGCGGCCCCCAGCCTATGCGCCAGGGGCTCCCTAGTAAAACACTGTCTGTAACAACCAGTGTTTGCGCGTATACGTATATCTCGGTAAATAAAAATGTTCTGGTATTTAACGTTTTTTTTTCCCAGGAAATGTAAAAAACTACTATGTACATGTGCTGCTTTTTAAATATGTGTATTGAAAAAAAATTACTGGGGATTATTAAAGTAACATTTTTATGACTGTCGTGCACTGTTCCCTTAATGGTCAGGAGAAAATTATGTGGCAGCTGTAGTTTGGTCAATTGACTTACATCGCGTGTGATAATAGCCTATTGTTACAGATGTAATTTGCTAGGAATTCAGCTTCTCAGGACCGCATTTCGTAGTCTTGGGAGAGCCCGTCTGAATGCTTCCTTATGGCTACACACGCACCTCAAGGCGTTTAAAACTTTTAATAGTTTGTTCAAGGTTAACTGAGAACTTTTGATAGCCCTGCTGAGGATGTTGTTTTATTATGTTGCATCCTCCGGCCACATGCAAGATTATTACTGCCAAGGACCGTTTCATTTTATCCATGCGTCATTCAAGGGAAAACCGTAGAATTTATTTCCGAAAGTAAATATGTAAATAATATTAAAATCCGTGCTCTTGTGAGTATAAAACAAGATACGTTGACTTCAGTAGCCATAAATTGAAACGTTATGGACTCAACACCACGTCAAACTCATGGAACTATTTTGCGTAATTCGCTGCAACTAGAAGCCCGCACGTCAGGGCGTACTATGGCTAGTACGTAGTTATCAGCAATATTATTTTTTTAAATTTGATTGTAAAGGTGCACACTTTACCTTGAACAGCCTATGTTACAGATTCCCATTAGAAACGTGTCCGCAGCAAAAAATTGTAACTGTGTGGAATCGATTTGCTAGTATGAAATGTTGTATTAAAAATCTTTATTTTCGAGGGACGCTGTCTTACAAAATTACGTACAAAACTACTCACAAGAAATGAAGATAATGGCCGCCTAGGTAGTGTAGAAATCACACACTAATCTGAAATACTTAGATGGTCGACTTTTTCTTAGTAAAAAATAAAGAAATAGCGCCGTCTGCGCCATCTCGTTACTCTCGACAGCAGCCTCCTTACTAGCGGTCAATGGCATTCTCTTTGCTGTTATCCTTGCATTCCCTCTCCTGCCATACACCTTCCTCCTCGCTCGCGTCTCATTCCGTGATTGGCGCCTTGGGCGGCCTAGTTATAGGCTGTTCACGGTAAAGTAAGCATTTTTGAAAGCCCTCTCATTTGGAATAAGAGTCGATAAATATATTTTATTTTAGCCTTAGACGTTAACTTCCGAGTGCGGTAGGATCTACACACTACGTTTATTGCTTGTATGGTAATATTTACTTTAAAATACGGTTAAAGGATCAAATATGGCTGAGAGGAAAAACTAACTAGGGCCTCAAAAGTGCTCACTTTACCGTGAACAGCCTTTACCTCACTACAAGGTTGTATTACTGTATACGATGCTAATACGCCCAGTCATAACATATGCTGCGCCTACCTGTGCACATGCAGTTAAAACACACATAAGGGCTCTTCAAATAATTCAAAATAGATCTCTGCGAATAGCAGCAGATGCGTCCCAATACTGCCCTATCGTGGATCTACAACGCGAATTAAAAATAGAAAAACTGAAGGAGCAGTTCGTAAAATTACAACAAAAAATAATAATAAAAAAAACAGTGCAATTGGAAAATATCCAGCCTCGGGGATTATGACCCTGAGGAAACCCAGAAATATAAGCGGCCAAAGAGCATCATGGCTCACAGGCCGCCATAATATTCCAAAACTACCCCAGAAAGCCGCTTGATAATTCCCACAAACACATACAAATGATGCGAAATAATATTTGAACACAGAACAAGGCAAAGCAGGCTCTGTACAGCTTCTGGCTCGGAGATAGCCCTATGTTTACATTGCAAAAAACTCAGTTCTATGTTACACTACGTGCGCTCTCGAGTGTAAGTATCGCGGGATCAAGTCTGGTGTAGGCCTGTGCGCTGGCTGTTTACACCTACCAGATACCCAAATGTGGCGTCCTCCAGGCTGGTGATATTCGATTAACCTATGAACTATTTCTAATTTTCTAACCTCCTCGACACTACACAGGTCACGCACACCTCAGACAACACCATACAAACTGCAAGCGAACTATCTCGGTAGGTAATGTCATTTCATTCCATTGCTCCCACACCTCCTTCCTCTTCTTAATTACTCCTATTTTTTATGCCTGGAAACTAACCTTTTTTTTCCTGCTTCCCAGAGCGATGACTGGCATCTGCGGGCGGGTGGCGCAGTTCTGTCCCCCGCCTCCATCTCCTCTATCTTCGCGAACTAACAAACACCCTACTCTCTCCAGCCCTAATCCAATAAGAGGAAATACATATTTATCATCCGCGACTGTCGCATAGGTTTTTCCCAGGCCCTCTCCGCTTCGCCTGGTTAGCTATGTCCTACCATCAATAGTCGGTTCACGACTGGAACAGACTTTTCAACAACACCTTAGTCATCAGCTGCATGCATCGCTACTACAAACAGTGACTGGCGCGGGTGCAATTAGTTTGGCAGCACGGAGAAAGAATATAGTTTGAAGGTTTTAACGTATTTTTTTAATCTATTGCTTAAAAATGGGAGTAGGACAGATTCCGAGAAAGTCTGTTCCAGTCATTAACGGACTATAGACTCTTCTTCTTTCGGGGCGTGCACATGGCTACAATTGCGGCCATGGCACCAGGCAACCCTGCTCAGCTGCGATGCATGCGCCCAATTTGTTAATTCAACCTGACTTAAGGCGCGTACAGCTTGCCCTCAGACACATCCCATTCTCCAACTGTCTTAGCTACTAACATGCTTGCGGGAAGGCTCACAGAACTGTGAAGGTGCTCACGCTGGCGTAGCGGGATTTGGGGGCTTGCCATTAATATATATAAAAAAAAAAAAAAAAATAGTTACCTCACTGTTCTGTTCTGGGCCGCCTGCACTTCACTTCCCTTAGTAATGCTGCACTTATACTAGACCTCAATCGACGACAACATCTAGTCATTGACGCAGAGCAATGGGGCAAATTGCGGTGAGTCGTGAAAACGTCAGTGTGTTTTGTGGTAGAGTTGTAATGGTTTTGTAATTTTGTGTGGCATATGTGTGAAGTTGCTTGGGTGTGCAGTAGCTTCTTTCCATTTCTAAATTAGGTTTTGGCCGCCGTTCTAAATTGTGTTTGGCTTTAACTATGGTCTCGGGTCTGCTGTGCCTCTTGTTTTAACGTGTCGTGATTGCCTTCGTTCACCGTCCAAGTTAAATAAGTTTTTTTTAACGTGTTTTCCGTATCCATGACTCATTCCCAGGGCTTTCGTTTTAATTGTGTTTGTCTTGCTTGTATTTGTAAACTTCAACAGTAGAAACTTTGGAGGGCCGTCATTACTGCCTTCCACCGTGATTTGTTTTAATTGTTTTTTAACATCATTTTCGATGTTTAGAGGCTTTGACGGTCTTAGACGGCTGCCCTTCATTCCGTTTAACCGATTTTGGTATTCAGAAAATAACTGTTTTAAAAAAAGTGTTTTGTAAATGAAAGCTTAACCTAAGTTCATTTTAATCAATTTCTAGTGTTTTTCAAAGTAACTGTTTCGAACTATATGTGCTATTAATGAAAGATTGAGAAAATGTGTGGCTTGTATACAATTGGTGCTAGTCAATCGGCATATGGATTTATATTTTCTGCGTAAATGCCAACAGCGTGTATTTTAAATTCAATACTGCAATTTTTTTAATCAGCAATGTTGTACAGAGATATTATTAAATACTGTTAATATTCATTCCGTCATCTATTGTTTATTTGTGCATCGTCACAGAATAGCCTCCTATAGCAAAATTTGTGTAACAAATTTTCTGGTAATTGGTTGGGTAGTTCCAAATAATACGATGTAAGATCTCAAATTATCCAGGTGGCACTGTCTCACAAAATGGTCGTCAAAATAGCTATACAGTCCATTCGCGGTTACTTCCAACTTTTCTGAAGCAGTGCGAAAGTTACTCTTTCGAAATATTCATCCCTTTCATGCAAACAAAGCTTGTATAGGACATTTCTCAGATTGAAAATGCACCACATTCGTGCGCACTCGGTTCAAAAATATTTTGCATGATAACTTTTTCTTGCTAAGCATTACCAAGATATCTATTTTGTCCATGTTTTTATTCACATAGTTATAAACGATGCATTATAATTTACAGATAGAATATAAGGAAAAAGATCAATTTAACCAAACATAAGTATCTTTTATGCTAACTGAAGTATTAAACGCTTGTGATACATCACATATTTAGGAAGCAACAAAACACGTCACGCACGGTGTGATTTTTCAAATGTTTGTCTCAGAAAGTGGGGAGAAACCGCGAATAGACTATAGTAAAAAAAAAAAAAAAACACATACGTATAGCTCGCAGCGTGTGCTGCTAGCATAACAAGTTTTCTTGCAGTTGGACAAATGATTCTGTGGCTGTGGTATTGTATAGGCTGTTCGCGGTAAAGTGAGCACTTTCTAAGGCCCTTATAAATTTTTCCTTTCATCCAATTTCCATCGTATTGCTGCTTTTTAGTATAAACATTGCAATGTGGCCAATAAACACAGTGTATACATTTCACAAGTATCAAAATTTAATGCCTGAGGCTGCAATAAGATATATTTATTAGTTGTTAAAGACTGTTGGAAGGCCTTAAAAAGTGTTCACGTTATGGTGAACAGCCTATAATATAAAGTAATATGATGTTTGCTATTTCGACAGTGCCACAGTGGGGTGGCAGCTACACGGGCTCGGGAATCAGGGGTGTTGACGGCGCTATTAGGGGAAGAAGTACGTGCAATAATGATGAGCTCGTGCTGGCTACGTTGTAGATGGGCAGGCGCGCTACATAATGTATACCTGGTGCGACTTCGAGCGAACACTGCGCCGGCTACACGCCGCTCCTCATGTCCACGATACCTGCTCATTTTTTCTTTAACAGCCAACGTCCCTAAGTAAACTAATTAAATTGTTACACAAAGGCTTCTAAAAAAAAACCATGTGTTTCTGCAGAATTATAAAATTCTCAACTATGAGTGCAGATATTTTGGGGGATGTAAGGAGGTGCCAAGACGAGTGTTTTGATGTAATGAACGCGGTGTCGGAAACGCATCCTTACGCTACAAATAAATAAAACGCAAGAAGCATAAGCTGTGAGCAATAATTATTACGTGCAGGATATGTAGCACAATCACTAAAAGCGAGTCAACGTCGAGACTGCATGTACAGTATCACAACAACTGCTCAGAGAGACAGCATACAGTACGTCGTACCAGCACCGCTGTGTACGAGGCAGCACACGTGGCTGTAGTGATGATTACCGTCGTCGAACTCACTTTGCCCGGTGGTTCTTGTAGCAGCACATTACTACTACACACTTCCCTGGCATTGTTTTATGGACAGACGAGGCACTATTTGCCCGCGAAGGCATCTTCAACAACAACAACAGTGCGAGTTGCGTTTTACTTTATTTGTAGCATAATAATGCATTTCCGACACAATGTGCATACATCAAAACACTCGTCTTGGCATCCCCCTGCAGTTCCCAAAATATCTGGACTCATTTCAAAGCATACTTAATATAAACGTAAATATAAATATACACAGTAATTCGTAAGGCACCGTTCAAATTGATTTTTTTTAAAATAGTTTCAATTATCATCCCCATTTCATTGAGAGAATATGTTGTTACCGTCGCCTCGGTGTAATGTTATCAGGCGAAGAGTTGTCGAGGAAATACAGATTTTCAAAGGCAAACCTACCACCCTTACAAATTACTGTAGGACATAGGTCGTACTACAATATTTTCTATCTAATTTAGCATACGCAATCACTACATAGCATTTGTATCTGTTAAAATGTAAAGAATGCAACAAACATTTATTTAAATATTATGTAAAGGTAGCGCCACAATCTCTATGTGATATTGTATTCTTTATACTGTATCCTCTTTGGTAGAAGTAGTAAAAGGTGAGAGACAACTGGGTTGGCAACGCTGAGTCTGGTTGTAAAAATAAAACAGAAATGTTCTGCTTTTTTTTATTTGTTGCCTTGCCACGAACATATCGAATTTAACAATCTGGTGTGTGTGAGTGTTTGTATATGAGCGTGTGATAGATAGCTGAGCAGAAACTATAGTATGAGTATCTTATTTCTATTTTAAAAATCCATATCACAACATTTTTTTTCAATGCAATGCCAGGCTGATATTCTGACTTAACTTCGTTTTGGGGGGGGGGGGGGGGGGGGAAACGCGATGGTTTCTCACACAAAGAATTTCAAAGAAACATGTTAACGCTGTTCACAAAACATAGGAATTAATTTTACGCTGCGACCAAACACGTTCCTGACAAACCTTCGTGAAAGCAGTCATGTTCAATATGTATAAAGATGATAAACGCTTAAAAATTTTATAAAATCATTTTGAGTAAATATTTTTGTATCTTTTAACGTCTATCACATTACCACTCAGTATAATTTTTACAAAAATAGATTTATATGAAGTGTATATTTAAAATACAAGCAATATTTTTGTTCATAAGGCAGTGCATATTCGGCATGCCTTAACTGCAATATATTTGTGAACGAAAAAACTTTGGTAGTTTTGTTTTTGCACAATCCAACGGCCGCGATCACAGAAGAAGAAAAAAACCACGCACAAAAATGGAACGATTTACACTCGAAATAATGTCACGTTCTGCCACCACTTTGACCCTATTAGAAAGAGAAGGAGCGAAGGCTAACTTAATTAACTTTGGTCGCCGCGCGATACAGCGACGGGTAAGTGGCAGCGGTAATGGCACTACACCGTGTCTGGCAACGAAACTAACTCCAAGAAACTTTGTTCTTTGCTCCTACACTACTTGACCACGCCACGTGTGCAGTAGCGGAGGGCCGCGATTCGAGCGGTACCAACTGCGAGTCGCGGGGAATTCAACACAGTTAGCTGTCTGCGCGAGCGCATCGACACATGTCCACTTCTTCTAAGTCTTGTTGCCTAAGAGGAAAGGAATTCACGCGAGGAGGCGTGTATCTCGGCCGAGAGGGAATAGCAGCCATGGCCGGAATTAAGGCCATGGCTACCTCCCTAAGTGTACTTATAGCTGGAGGTATGGCAAAACCAGCACAGACACGGTAAAACCCATACCGACAGAAAATATCAAGTGTACGAGCATTAATGAAAAATGCTACAGGAAGTAGCAAGTTTGGACTGAATGTTGGTTTAATACGACGGGAGAAACTAGTAGGGAGGCGACAGGGTTTGTGGGCTAGCATGTTAGAGGCACACGCGCCCTTGACTTGGGTACTGGCGTCCATGTTCCTGTGCAGGCTGCCTGCACAGGAACATGTTCTACAGACACCAACCTACAACCTATGGTAACTGCGACCCACAGCCGAGCGGGTTTATCTTATTGGCAAAGGCTTTTCACGATCAAATGCGCACTTTAGAAATGAACCGTAGAAAAAGGTCACTGCCCCTGCATGCATCTATTTTAATGGGCGCACTGAGCGACATTCGCCCAGTAAAGTTGGTAACGATGGACGGAAAGTAGTTCCATATCCTAACGTCGAACAAAAAGTGTTAGATAACCATTTATTATCATTAGAAATTATTTCCTTCGCTTTCTGTTTTTTAATGCATCTAAGTGTAAAAATGAGCAGATTCGTAAAGTATCTACTTTCTTAATAATTCCAGAGTTTCATTTGACCGACGCATGAATAAAGTGACAAGGCGGAAGAATACACAACGTGCATAAAAGTAGATCTTAAGCAGGGCTTTCAAAAGTGCCCATTTTACCGGGAACAACCTATAAGAAAGAAGAGAAAAGTGTAATCGCACTTTTCATGTAAGTTCACAAAATTTTAGATACGTAGCACGGCGACAGTGTATCCTTACGCCATAGTTGAATCTGTTTATGACGAAAACAATGTGTAAACAAATGCTATGATCTAGGTAGGTTACCATTCCAACTTACTATTTTGTTATTTCCAAGTTATACTGCGGTGGATGAGGTTGGGAGAGTATTTAGTTCAACGACTTTCATGAAACGCTATAGTTTTGAATTACTTATTGTTTTGATGGACCAGTGGAAAATTTTGTTCGTACAGAAGTAACATTCAAATTATTAACTACAACCTGCAAAGTTTTAACCTCACGGGTAGAAGAAAACGCGATAAATGTTATGTTGTTTGTACCGAAGCGAATAACACACATTCCGTATGTACGTAAGTATTTTCGGCAAAGTTTACCTTACACTTGGAATTTTCATATAATAAACATTTTATTTTTACACTACAAAATGTATTTAAATGGTTGTTTCCTATGCCACGTGCATTTTAAACATGCCTAATAGCCGTTTCGAAATACATTATTTACAAAACGCACTGACTTACGGTTCCTAATTCCTATTTACAATTCCTGAACACATGTTGCTCCGTGGCAATCCTTGGACACGTTTGTCTGCCACTGAAACGAAATAATTTGCGGAATCATTCAGCAAATACAACACTTCACCGGTTTCCGGAAACTAATAAACTGCAGTGCGAAAATACAACACTTCGCCGGTTTCCGGAAACTAATAAACTGCAGTGCGAAAATACAACACTTCACCGGTTTCCGGAAACTAATAAACTGCAGTGCGAAAATACAACACTTCGCCGGTTTCCGGAAACTAATAAACTGCAGTGCGAAAATACGACACTTCGCCGGTTTCCGGAAACTAATAAACTGCAGTGCGAAAATACACTTCGCCGGTTTCCGGAAACTAATAAACTGCAGTGCGAAAATACAACACTTCGCCGGTTTCCGGAAACTAATAAACTGCAGTGCGAAAATACACGTTGGCGCCTCGTGACGGTACCGAAAATGGCGAACTACGCCATACAAGTGTCGATAATATTACATTCAGCAAATACAACACTTCACCGGTTTCCGGAAACTAATAAACTGCAGCGCGAAAATACACGTTGGCGCTTCGTGACGGTACCGAAAATGGCGAACTACGCCATACAAGTGTCGATAATATTACATTCAGCAAATACAACACTTCACCGGTTTCCGGAAACTAATAAACTGCAGCGCGAAAATACACGTTGGCGCTTCGTGACGGTACCGAAAATGGCGAACTACGCCATACAAGTGTCGATAATATTACATTCAGCAAATACAACACTTCACCGGTTTCCGGAAACTAATAAACTGCAGTGCGAAAATACACGTTGGCGCCTCGTGGCGGTACCGAAAATGGCGAACTACGCCATACAAGTGTCGATAATATTACATTTCACGCACAAAAACGCACTGAAAATGCTCCCCTACAACCATGTGTAATGAAAGTATATACAAAAATCATTGAGTACAGTACATTACTATAACATCAGTAAGGTACGCGCAAAATGTGACGATAAAGATCATATGCAGAACGGTATACACATAGCTGGAAACGTTTCCCTAACCGTATTGTCCGTATGCTCCGTCATAATTGCTAAACACATTTTTTTTAAAATCATTTAGTTAAATCTCGACCTCCCATGGCGCAATCGGTTGGTGGGCCCCCGATCTGATATGCGGGCGGCTCTAGGTTCGAATCCCGGGCAAGGCATTGGTGCAAATTTAACGTAGGTTATAAGTTAGTCTGTAAGCCGTCCCTTGAAAAGCCTTCAAGCATGAAACCGGGGAACGTTAAAAAAGGCCCATTACAATACAGCAATTCGTTAGAAGTCAGAAAAAAATGTATGTTACTTTGAAAACTTAATTTAAATCACAAATGTTGTATGTATGATTTAAGTTTTGAATTACAAGTTCGGAGTAATATTTTCTACCATAAACATCATCAATATCGCCAACATAACACACATCCCGCAACAACTCATCAGATAATACAATACTTTGGAAACGAGAACATTCACATTGTGTATAGGTTGGTCGTATTGTCTGTCAAAATTTAGTCTACTTACATCGAATGCAGAATAACGACGAGATATTGTGTAGTTCACATATTTTACGGTTGCACATTTGGCTTGGTCGAAAATTGTATCACTTAGCTGTATTCAGTAGTAAACCCTGCTCGCTGTAAAGTAAGCACCTCAAGTCCCGCTTAGGATCTAATTTTCTGTTGGTTTCGTATTGTTTCACCATATGCAAAAATGACACACTCAGGGACTCGATCACTTTATCTACACGTCAATCATACGAAACTGTTAAGAAAGTAAATATGTAAATAATGAACCCATTGTAACACTTATATGCATAATACAAACACAACTTAAAACAAAATTAATTAAGTCTTCGCATATTCAAGCATTGCAATTTTAATATGGCGTTAAATGTTGCGCCTAGCTAGGCCGCCGAAACGCAGCGCAGAGCTTCAGGAAAAAAAAACTTCTCATTCAAAAAATATTTCAGTGCGTAAAATATGTCAACCTAGTAAGAGCGTTTTAAAAACATTCCACATCAGACAACACGTTTCACTTTTATATTTCCCCAAGTAGCAAAAAGTCAGTTGGCTCACTTAAAGCAAATCTGCTTGTGCACGGGCAGCCCACAAACGGTTTACACAATCAATCAACATCCGTAATGCACCCGTAGGTGCACGTGGTACACATGACCCCTCTTGAGTGTCGTGTGCAGTTTGCCATATCTGGGTCACTGTTCAGATAGCTACAATTACCCACAAGCAGCCCGTTTATGCATAGCCAACTGTATCCCAAGAATGTCTGGGCCATTAGTGTGGCAGCAGTGGCTCACTGACTTACTGCTTCTGGTCTGCCATAAATTAACCAACTGTCGTCATCCAACTGTTGGCAAGCCACTTGCAGCCCAGCAACTAACCACTGGCAGCCCACCTATTGACCACTTGCAGCCCAGCAACTAACCACTGGCAGCCCACCTATTGACCACTTGCAGTCCACCTATTGACCACTTGCAGCCCACCTATTGACCACTTGCAGCCCAGCAATTAACCACTTGCAGCCCACCTATTGACCACTTGCAGCCCACCTATTGACCACTTGCAGCCCACCTATTGACCACTTGCAGCCCAGCTACTGACCACTTGTGGATCACTTAAAAGCAGCTTGCCACACACTTTCAACACCACAAAAGTATTATGTTTCGCCCCAATGAGGGTGATTTATTTCCCCATCTTCATACATGTTATCTTTAGTATTATTTCACAACTGGTAAAATTTATTTGGAAGAGCATAGTCGAACTCGGAAACCCTTGAGTTCAAGGTGTAGAGTTTTAAGTAACTCAGAATAATTTACACGAATAAAAGTTGCGTTATTTTTGGCTATAGGCACACTTTATGTCAAGTCAATAATGGAATTTTAGTGCTTTGTTAAAAAAAATTAGCATTTGTGTTTCAGGCTACTTTCAGTTAAATATTTAAAATGCAAGTTAAATATTTCTTTTCATCTTATGCTTTGCAGGTTTCCAGTCTCAAATTATTATTTTCCTATTACTAGTATGGAACTTTAGCAGGGCTTCAGAAAAGTCGTAAGTAACCGTGAATTAACTTAACTACTTTTCGTACATAGTTGCTGACTTAACTGCCAGCATGTCAGCAAGTGTTTTGTTATAATATGTGCGCTTGCAGGCAGGGTTTTTCTCCAAAAATTGATTTCAAAAGAGTTTAATCATCACTTAACATTCTCTTAGAGCTAAGCAGATTTTACATGAAGCAAGTATGCCTACATGCAAAACCCGTGCAAGATCGCACTTCATTCTAAAGCCCAGGCAAGAATATCTCCCACAAAGCATATCACATACGAAATCAAGAGATAAAGCATCTCCTTTATTCAGGAGTTTTGTACGAAACGAGTGATTCCATTGGTCATCATTTGATAGCCATTTGTCCACTTGTACATCAACCAGAGATGTAGGATATGAGCGGAGAATATAGCTGTGTGAAGGGTGATCAACCAAAAAATACTCATTGTGGAGATCTCTTGAAAATTTTGCTTTGGAAATGGAGTCGAGTTCATATTCTGTTGTAAGATCGTCGGACGAGTACAGGCAATATATTGTTCTATTTAATAGGTCACTACTTTAAAACAGCCTTGAACACGAGATATGTGGACTATTTCCCGTGAGATTTTTCCTGATACTTTCGCACGAGAAATATCATAGGGAGGCCTCGTATGATTCCATTTTGCTCATGTAAACGGAGTTTCACATCTTCCGGGATCATTTTTCGGCAGTCAAGTTTAAACCAATGAACCATTTTGGTACATAGATACATAGGCTGTTCACGGTAAAATGAACGCTTTCGAAAACCCTGTTTAAGGTATACTTGTATACGTGTTGTGTATTCCTCCGCCTTATGTAAAAAATATCATTGCTATGGGCCTCGTCACTCTATTTATGCGTCGGCCAAACGAAACTGTGAAATTATTATAAAAGTAAATATTTAACAAATATTTTCGTTTTCATGCGTCGATGCCTAAAATAATACAGAAAACGAAAGGAATATTTTACGTTATCACAAATTGTGACCTAACACTTCTTATTCGACGTTAAGATATGGAACTATTTTCCACCCATCGTTACCAACTTTACTGGGCGTATGTCACTCAGTGTGCCTGTTTAAATATATGCAGGCACGGGCAGTGACTTTCTTCTAAGGTGCTCACTTTATCGTGAATAACGTTTACCATATTTTTGTCGGCTGGAAAAACAGTACCTACCCTGTTCTTCGCAGTAACGCGGGAAAGAGAATATAGGGAGGAAGGCGTTACGGTCGCTAGTCTGCCCTCGGCGCACGCCAAACACAGCTTTATCTTCCGTGCACACGGCGCCCACGCCCCCACTTGCAGCTCGACATTGCGTGCACCCCCCTACCCCCCGCCGTCCGCGATATTTATAGTTCGTCTCATTATTCATAGCCGTGCCGCGGTCGCGTCACGACGCACGTCCTCAATCAAAAAAATTCTACAGGCGTCAGTTAACTTATCAGACACGCCGCCTTCAAGAAAATGGTCCTTGGCGTCTACGCCAGACGGCGACAAATCCTTGCACGCGAGGAAAACTTCTAATATATGAAAACCTGCTAGATACAACTATTACTGCAGCCTCAGATGATACGGACTGAAAAAAACGGGCACACTTTTTTCCTATTTCCATTATATTTTATAATAAACAGTTGTATTGATGGAGGGGGGGGGGGGGAGTTATTTATTCACAGCACGATGGAAATTAGTTTAGTCTACTCTGGGAAAACTTATTTATTCGTTCATTCAGTCAGCTAAAAGTTCACATTTGTAATTTTCACCCCACGCCTACACTCTGGAAAGTATTCGGAAAAAAAACATCGTCGAAGAGCGCACATTTAGAAGCAGCCAGCTGTGTTCGTGTTTCTAGTTGCTGACTGAAATAAATTATGGAAATTAAAAATTAAAAAAACGGGGAATTTTGAAGAGCACTATCAATTTTACAGTCCTGCTGCAAACACTCTCAGCTAAAATCCCTTCTCTCTATTCGTTTCCTTTAGAAGCACTTTCACCTACAATATCACGACTTAATGAACGAATGCGTAAGAATTTACCGTTACCACACTTACTAACTGAACTAATGATTAGGCACACAGTCTCAATACGAGAATCTGTGTGCTACCTGGCCCGTGGTCACTGTGTTTGTGGACGGGCATCATTACTGCGAGTGACAGCTCCTACCCATCATGTTTCAGCATAAAACCTCTACCTTAACTAACATAACACCCACTTGAACTAATATAACAGTACGTGCTTACATGTTTTTGCAATTTAATCCAACCTAACATAATATTATTAGTTGATGCGTGTTTTTTTTTTCCTTTTAACCTAACCCAATTAACGCAAAACGACAATATAATATCGTAAATTATGTGCATACAAGATAGTTTGATATTATGCTCAAAAGTCACAGCTCAATATGTCAATAGTACATCAAAATGGTGTGAATATGTTTAACATGTACGTTCAATATGCATACTGTATATACATATAAAACACACATCCCTCATACGTACGTAGATATTACGTACTTATTATATACATACATACATATATATATATATATATATATATATATATACATATATACATATACATATATACATACATACATTCATTCTGTATTCATTATGATACAGATCGAATATGAATATATAGACAAAAAACATGTATAACGAAAATATGATGATTGAAATGTTTCAAAGTCAGCCAAAATTGCTATAAGTGGCTAGTCCTCTGTTCCCGATATTCATTCTTCTGCAAAACCGTGTTTTAAAAACAACAGTGACAAAGCTGTATCTTTTCTGAACAGATCGGGGTATTAAAACCCTTTAGTCTGAGGAAACAGAACACTCGAAGCTTGTTTATGCTATTTTCCATCGCCGTCGCAATGTTTCCTTACGGCCGGCCGGATGTCACCTTGAAGCATTAAAAATCCCTTTACTGGGCAGACCCCTTAATAAGTGGGTCGTTTTCGCAAACGCGTGCACACTAGCCACGAACATGCTTGTTCACAGGCACTCCTGTCTCAATGACTGCAGGGACCCCAGGTGCCGGGACTCGAACCCGCATTTAAAAATTGTATAATAATGTGTTACGCATGATTTATGCTTTAATTCCCTCCCCTTCCCCCTTCCAACAGACTATCAAATTTCAGTTAACTGGAGAGCGTACGTTCAGCGTTATTTTATGCGGCGCATCTTCTCTCAGAGCTCAGTCTCACTTGCCACATGTGGGTTCACCATGATTTCTTGCTGATTTACTGATTTAAGCTTTCAAAGAAGGAAAGAATCCGAAAAATTCTACTGCAGTCCAGATATTACGTCTGAGCTGTTAACGTATATACGTTTAATAATGTCGTACACAATTAAAAATAAATGCAATGGCGTGATAATTGTAAAACAATTTTACGTTATTGGTAGGGACACCCGAATTTAGCGAAAAGATTTCACGACCAGATGTATTTCGTAACACTTTAGATCATATCCACTTTCTTGATTGGATGATCTAGGTGTTACACGTCTTTCCGCGAATCACCGACGTACAGTATAGGAGTTAACCTAATTCTGATTGAAAAAAAAAAAAGTCTTCTAACAAAGACACGCTTCCATTAAGCAATGGAAAACTGCTGGTAAGTCCATAGGGTATTGGAATCTAGAATGTGCGGATGATGGGAAGAAGATGAAGAAGAAGAAGAAAAAAACATTTTCTAGGAATGTTTGTCGTTCGAAGTTTGAATCGGTAAGAAATATAATGAAAGCAGGCAGTACGGAGGTTGGTCGGCGCGGAGCGTCGTTTCCTGGCGCACGGCTGGGCACGAACAGTGGGCAAGCAGGGGCTAGTGACCCTCAGTGTTTGATGAGCGAAGGTGGTTGATGAAGACGGCGGGGGGGGGGGGGTTACAGGGGTAGAGTGGCAGCGAGGTCGCGCCGCTAATGCGGCCAAGTGGGCGACAATCCCGCCCCATTGAGGGCGGCCGGAAGAAGCCGAGGTGGCAATCACGGCAAGGGGGAGGTGCCCCCCCCCATTACCTCTTCAGAGGCACCATCGACTGGACGCGGACCCTGCTACAACGGCACTGTCATCACTCCGTGGTCGTGAAGGCGACCCCACACTCGCAGGGTTGCCAACTGTCCCGTATTGTACGAGACGTCATACTTCCCGTACCTCAGACTTCTTCGAAATTAAACCGTATATTAATAAACACAGTGTTCAGTAATTTACCACTTCTGCAAATTACACGTAAGTTTACTCTAAGGTTAATTCTACACAGGATGGGAAGCTCAATGCTTTTAGCTTGGCAAATAAAATTTTTCGCCACTACGTAAGCGCTAGTGTCGTATGTGCACCAGATTCCCACTATTTTCTATGTTAAAAAACAAAATAATTGCAATAATCATAAATCAAATATAAAATAACTACGTACATAAGTACAATCATTCTCTTTACTATTCACGCGACAAAACACAGGCAATATACTTCTCACAGCTCAACCTAGATACCCCACCGCCATCACTTCACTTGAAAGGCACAGTAGTCCCATGGCAAACCCAAGCAAAATACTTAGGAATTCTTCTACACTCAAAATTACGATTCAAACAACACACAAAGCAGGCAGAGCAACAGTAGCCACCAGACAACTCACCCCACTCCTAAGTCCACGCTCCCAGATCAACTTACAGACAAGAGTCACCCTATTTAAATCATTTATCACTCCACTACTGACATGCCGCCACAGTGCCGGTCTCACCAGCGGCCTATCACCACCGACTCATATATACAGCTTAATATAAAGGACTTCGCGTTACCACAGCTCAACCCCCTCTCTCGCCGATCGCATCGAACTACTTCACTCCACCAAAGTACCAACATCAATATCCATAGTAAAAACCATGATCAAACAATTCACTAATAAGCTCAAAAACCCAGAAATCCTCTCATAAAAAAACTAACAAAGTCAATGCAAGGATTGAACCCACCCATGTCTTCAACACTACATCTCAAAGAAGATAGACCAGAAAACCCGATTCCGACCAACACCACAGAAGAAGAAGACGGGGAAGAAACAGAAGAAGAAGCACACGGATCGATATAACTAAATAATTGTAGAAAAAATTGGACATCTAAAACACACAAACGTGTAAAAATTACCTTGGCACACCTCGTCTTACACAACAAGTAAAACGAAGAAAGCAAACAAAATAAAAATTGTTTTTCTCAATAACATCAAAACCCTATCAAATATATCACATCCAGTACACAAAACTAAAAGTGGGTCAGTATACATTTGTAGGCATGGCTAACAATAACAGTTAAATTATGTCGAGATGTCCGTAGTGTCCCTCATAACGAATTTGAAAATGTTGGCAATCCTACCACAAAATGAAGACGCGGTAGAATGATGTTTGTTTTCTGCTAATGTCCGCAACATTGAATCCCCATCGACATCGCAACTGTCAAAATCTTGCGGTCAAACAGTGACGCAGACGTTTGTTCACAGTTCTTTTCTTTTTATAAATCAGATAATTTATTTTGTATTAACTTGAACATCCTATATAGGCTGACCACTATTAATTAATTGTATGGGCGACTAGAAAATGGGCGCGAGTTAAGTTTTTTGACCAATACGGTTTTTAGTGGAAACATGTTCTATGTTAACTCGCTGGGTCAAACTATGTTCTTAGTTAGTTCTCAAATGAATACCTAGATAGGGTAAGAATAGTTAGAAGTGATCGACTCATGTTTTGCGTTTGTGGAAAAACCTTTCATGTTGTAAGTCTAATGTTGGCTACACTGCAGAGGATGTTATTACAAAACCACTAGTGCCTTCTCATTGAAAGAATGTTATTGCTAACACCAAGCTGAATATGCCTTTCACAGTCGTTCAACTTAACCACTCGGGTTTAAAAACCGTCAAGCTTTCCCGGAAAATATAGGCTACTCACGGTAAAGTGAATAATTTTTAAGACCTTCCCAACAGACATTAACAACTAATAGATATATTTTATTGCAGACTCAGACGTTAATTATTGAGTGGTGAAATGTATACACTGAGTTTATTAGTCATATGACAATGTTTACATTAAAAGTTTGTGGAAAGATAAAAAATTAGCTTGGCAAGTGTGGCATGAGCTTAATGCTCTCACGTATATATATTGGCACCCGGATTTACTAATATTTGTCACCAAGAACTTTTTTTTTCGAGTGTGTAATTTCTGCGTGGTTACAAATTAAAATCACTCTTCTGCTATTTCCGTGACACGCAATAAAAGCTTGCGCACATGAAGAAACGAAATCATTTTTGGTGTACGAGAATTATCACGAGCTACATCGACATGTATAGAACTATACACATCAATGTATAATGAAAAATAATTTTCATTACTAAACACGTGAAAATCTTGACATATTTTCGATATGTTAACCCGCATAAAAAATTTCAAATCCAATTTATTGACCCCTTTAATTTAATCAGGACAGCACTTTTCAAATTACTCTGTGTTCCTTTATGGCACAAGTTTAGTATTTTTTATATGCAGTGTTAAAAGTACTATCATTACAGTCTCGACATGCAGTTAAGAAAATCCAAAGCAAAGTATATAGACAACAAATTATATTTCCCGGTAGAAAAAAAAAACATGTTACGTGTTGAATAGTGAGTGAGAGACCAAGAAGAAAAAAAAAAATCACAAAATTACTTGCCACGCAACAACGCCTTCAAGCTCGCACTATGCTCCCTTACTTCTGGAGAATAATTCATGAAATATCATCCATCTTCCTTTCTCCGTTGCCACAGATTATCTCCGGGCGGGACCGAGCAATGTAGTTTTGTTTCGACACTTGCTTCACCCCCTCGCCCCCTCCTCCTTTCTCAACACCCAACATCCGCCAAGTCTGTGGGGTTTCGCGGCATCTGTAGGACAACTTAATTACCGCCTTATCACCAACCACGGCTAATAGAGCTGAACGGATGTTTGAATGAGCTGATGCACAAACTCACGCTAGACCAAGGAGCATTAAGGCTGTTCGCCGTAAAGTGAGCATTTTTGAAATCAATCTTTGAAATATATCACGTCACTACCTGCATATACTTTAACTGACTCTATGTCTGGCATGCACCCAGTGGAGTAGGTAACGAAGAAGGTAAATTAATTCCATGTATTGACGTTGAATTAAAAGTGTTCGGTAAACATTTCTTGATAATTAAATTATTAAATTTGTTTTTTGTTTTGCTAATACTTCTAATTGTAAGGACTATCAAATTTGTAAAACATTTCCATTTCAAGTAATCTCATACTTCTGCGTGACCGACGCATGATATGAAGTGATCATGGTCTGCCATTGTAACATTTCCATTTCAAGTAATCTCATACTTCTGCGTGACCGACGCATGATATGAAGTGATCATGGTCTGCCATTGTAACATTTCCATTTCAAGTAATCTCATACTTCTGCGTGACCGACGCAAGATATGAAGTGATCAGGGTGTGCCATTGTAACATTTCCATTTCAAGTAATCTCATACTTCTGCGTGACCGACGCAAGATATGAAGTGATCAGGGTGTGCCATTGTAACATTTCCATTTCAAGTAATCTCATACTTCTGCGTGGCCGACGCAAGATATGAAGTGATCAGGGTGTGCCATTGTAACATTTTTCTAACATTTTGTGGCACTTTACATTGTACATTTTACCTACTATAATTTATTTTAATATTTTTGTCTAATCAATTGTACCATTACTTTAGAAAAGTTTAGACCAATTGTGTTTTAGGGCTATTGTGTTATTTCAGAAATTTTATTTCAGTCTAGTATTCATGCATTGGAGTTGGGACAGAGGTAACTTCGCTTCCAAGTCTGTGTTCCAGAGGGACGAAGTTTTATTTCTACTCTACAAGTTTTACTCAAGTTTTGGACGAACCGTTATTCAAGTTTTGATTGAACATTTCAATTTTTCTACTTTCCGGTACTACTTCAGTATCACTCCACCATGTCGAACTATTCTCCAGCCTTTGATTTTCATCTGGAGAGTTATCAGCTAAGTGCGCGGTCGAACATTTATTTTTCATATTGGTAAAGGGTAAAGGCTGCTCACGATAAAGTGAGCACTTTTGAAATCAACCTTAGAAAAATGTCACTGCCCTTACCTGCATGTATTTTAACGGGCACACTGAGTGACACGCGCCCGGTAAAATTGATAACGATTGTTGCAAAGTAGTTCCATATGTTAACGTCGAATAAAAAGCGTTAGCTAATCATTTGCGATAATTTAAATTATTTATTAGGTTTTCTGTTTTTTCTTTTTTTCAACCCCTCGGTGTGTAGAAATTAGCAAATTTATGAAATGTTTACTTTTTCTAATAATTTCACAGTTTCACTTGACCGATGCATGAATTTAGTGATAAGGCCCGTTGTAATGCTAATTTTTCATAAGGTGTAAGAATACACAACGTGCGTACAAGTAGATCTTAAGCAGTACTTTCAAAAGTGCTCATTTTACAGAGAACAGCCTACTGGACCACGTTATCACGTCATTACATAACTACGTCATTATTACATTATCACTGATCGATAAACACTTTTTATTTATACAACGTTTGTGACGTACTAATATGATGTCTTAAATATCTGTAATTTAAGAGTTATTTTTTAATGTGAATAACTTGCCAATTAAAAGGAAATACGCATTTGTATGGAAGATTGGAGATAGGTAGATTGTACGGGGTGCACTGGAGGGTTTTCAAGGCTTCCAGGGCCATAAGCATTTCATGAAGTAATTCCTGTTTATACCGCAATTATTCATTGAGTGTTTACCTGGTAACTTGATTATTTTATGTCTATAAATTACATCGAGTTGATTAAAATAGTTATTCTGAAACTGCAATCTCATACTCTTTTTCATTTATTAGATTTATGTCTAGCTCTGGACAGTTAATAACTAATTGAAAATATAATTAGTACACTATTACTAGAATCAGTTTCGAGGTAAAATATGGACGTGGAGTCCCTTCACCTAATGGTAACAGAAGAATGTTATAATTTTTACGTAAGTGTCCATAGTATAATGTTTCGTTGTTCAAGTAATTTTTGATGTTATGGTATGATTTAATGGGCACTGTATTAGTTTGCTTAAGTAGGTTCTACGGTGCCGCCAACATTAAACAGAGTAAACTAGAATCGCTCACTTCGTTATGTTGGCAGACAAAGCGCATGACGTTATCAGGTTGAATTTTATTTTCATTTTCATACTGGCCTACGTTATCTGGGCAAAATGATTGATTGCGTCATTAATCTGCAGTTATTTTATACCACAAATGCAATTCAGAGAATAAGAATCACACTCATAAAAACCAAACACTATTTTATAAACAGTTTCATGCAAATATTCGCAAAAGTACGCGTATAAAATAACACTTTTTAAAGCCACAAATACAGGAATACTGCGTCACCACCATCAAAATAAAAATATTTGACCAAGCACCTGTTTCTGCAATATCTAACGAGAGGCACTGCATGGTGTTTATCGTATATTTACGCGATGCGCAGGTAGTAAATATCCTGTTCAAATACGTAGAAATTGTTTTAAATGCCCAAGTTATAAGACTGTTAGAACTTCGACTTCGGGAATCTTCGATAATGCCTCATATTCTGCATTCCAGTGGCTGGGTCCTAGGCTGGGCATATGGAGACAACAGCCACCCCGACAGGGTTCCGAAAAAGAAGTTGGTTGGAGGCCATCCCGCGCATGATTCACTCATAACATGTGCGAACGCAGAGTTGGTAGCACGTGCTTTGAAGCTCAAACATCAGAGCGCCCCGTTGCCCGTAGCGACGGCGTGTCAACAATTGACAGTGCAAAGAACTTCCAACTTGCTGGCATTTAATTCCGTTTAAATACCTGTACACCGTAAACAATAGCTGTGAATAATAGCGGAGTGAATAAATTACAAATCAAATTTAGTTTCTTTTATTTTTTTTATGACCTCCATCCCTCACGAACTCAGATACGCCCCTCAGGCGTCCGCATGTAAAAATATAATACGCACTATACAATTACACGGTCCAGAAGAGAACTTGACTCAGAACGAAGGAAGGCCCTTGGTTCGAAGAGCCACTAACTTATTTGCTTTATTTCGTCTACGACACAGTGTTAGTTTTGCTTCAGTATTCAAAACGTACACAGAGAGAAAACATTTTGTTTCATATAACGAATAAATTTACCCGACAATTATTTACTTACTCTGAACAATATCTTGATCATTAAACTAATCAGCTCTTGTTCTAAACATCTGCATTCGTGCCCCTGTACCGAATAAAAATTAAAAATTAATCTGCTGAGCCTAACATTTCATTTTTTTTTTCCGACATTCTTTACTTGTAATGAGCGCACGCAGCAATTTTACACGTACTTTAAACTAATCTGTTTGGTTACCGCTAACATTATAAATATCATGATAATGTCAAACGAACATTTTATTTGAACTGAATAATGCCGGAATCACATAGTCCCGACCCGTAAGACACGACGGCCAACAGCCAATGAAATACAAGATAGATTGTCGTAAGACCGACCGATTCTGTCGTCCGACCAGCAGTTTTAGATTAGAAATGATTTCTACTGTTCGTCGTGTCGTGCGGCACGACGCACAGAACGTACAACGTTGCAAAATGAAATTGTATTGCAAGCTTTCCCTACAATGGTAAATACGCAGCTTAAAAGAAAAACAAATTGAAAATTACTGTATGTAACTCTTAAAAATAGTAATATTATCTTTGTATGCATTAGCGATACCAATTTGTCACCAGCATGTATTACAAATTTCCCTCTTGTTCACCGCCTTGGAAACTACGAAGTCTATCAGCGCCTTCTAAATAGTTAGGTTAAATGCCGAGGGCGTGGTGTCGGTCGAGTTGTAAATTAAAGTAGTCACTCTGAAATGTGTCGTGGCTGCGTTTTTGGTCGTGTCGTGCTGTGTTGGTCGGGGCTATGTGATTCCGGCATAAGAATTTCGCCTACTGAAACAATGGTATGCATATGGTATT
The DNA here is from genome assembly GCA_029891345.1 of Dryococelus australis. Classification (NCBI taxonomy): domain Eukaryota; kingdom Metazoa; phylum Arthropoda; class Insecta; order Phasmatodea; family Phasmatidae; genus Dryococelus; species Dryococelus australis. Next base: position 29,350,265 of record CM056998.1, on the reverse strand, counting down.
TAGATAATTTGTGGCAGCAATAAAATCAGCTTGGTTCAGTATCGGCTTTGAATTGGTTACCTGTAGGATAATCGAATCATTTCGTTGCCTTCATTCTAATTTTCTATTCCAGGGTTTATTTATAATTCCTGTTACAATTTGGACGATAACAGTGTTTGTCAGTAATGCCACAATCCCAATAGAACAAATACATCAGAAAACAAAACAGCAAAACTAAAAACCTAGCAATATTTATTGCCTTGAATGCCATGGATTAAACAAATTAGGAAAAGAAAAATAGTTCCATTTAACGAACAATCTGCGTTGTCGTGGTAGCTACATTGCGTTTGGGCACAGAAGTTCCGCTTTCGAATTTCAGTCGTACTGTAATTACTTTTGGATACTAGCAACAACCAAACCTCTAACATACATACATACAGTCATACAAATCTATAGACCTAGTTGCGTACACTAAATCTCACGCGTTTGAGCCAAACCAATAAGAACAATATATAAATTGGTTTCAACAACAAGATATTAAACTGCCTCTACGCAAACAATAAATTTGGTTGCTGCAAACAAATTTTCTTTTGTTCAACAATTTTTTATGCTCAGTGTATTCATCTGTATTAAATAAAATCAATTTTTCGCATCTATTAGGTATATAAAGTAAGCTGTGACAAAAATATAAGCTATCACAAACGTCCGGAAATGTATTTCAAAACGGCAGAAAGTGCGGTTATTCATGCAGACTTCCGAGGTATGATAATTTATAAAATACCAGCGGACCTAGTTACGTTTTAGCCTAAGTATCTGACGTATAGGCTATTCACGGTAAAGTGAGCATTTTGAAAGCCCTCTCTTTAGGAATAATAGTCGATGAATATATTTTATTTTAGCCTTAGACACTAACTTCTGAGTGCAGTGGAATATACACACTGTGTTTATTACTTACATGGCAATATTCATTTAAAAAGGTGGCTAACGGATAAAAATGACTGAAAGGAAAAATTAATCAGGGCCTTAAACGTGCTCACTTTACCGTGAACAGTCTACTTGTCGCTCGAATCCAGGAAAAACAAACTATAAAAAATAATGGGAAAATTACCTGACAATTCGCAAACTTGTGTGGGAAACTTAGATTTCCTTACGTGGTAAAATTACCGCACTCTGGAGTAAAATTCATGTACATAGGTAGTGGTGGAAAATCACATTTCGAAGCGTGCATCTCTTCACCATTGTCTCAGCAGCTAAGTAGGCGGAAGAAACAATCCTTTAACATACTAATATTCACTTACGCTGTCACGCTGACGTCGTGGTGTAATGGATAGAGCATCGGCCTATCGCATTTAAGGACCATAGTTCGCGTCCATCCACCAGCAAGTTTCGAGGATTTTAGAGTTGATGTCTAATGTCTCAGTTACTATACGTCAGAGGATGAAGGTGATAAAAAATTAACTGTGCCAACACTCCCGTGTAGTTTTAAATGCAATTTTCTTTACAATATAGTTAATATCCCCTAACTTATACGGGTTTTCTCCTTACTTGTATGGGATTCTCCCCCCCCCCTTTTTTTTTGACAGCTACTTTTACCGTACGATTAAGGAATAGTACTTTACTTGTTATGTAAATTTACTCTACATTTAAGAGGTAATTCTATCTTACATGTACAGGTTACTAGCTTCCCTTACACGTAAGGGAATTTTACCTATTTTTTTTTTTACAATGTAGGCTTCGGTTGTTTTTTTTCTACACAGGGGGCGTTCACAGCACTAAACTCATGTTGTAATAGCTTAAATTTTTCCGCCAATTGCCATTAATAAAATAATTTGATTGAATGCCTTTCGTGTAATAACATCCTTAGCTTCTGGGAAAAAAAAAAAAAAAAAAAAAAAAAAAAAAAAAACACTTGAAAGTTATTATTTGGGTTTTGGTTTTATATCGAATGTTTTGTTAGTATGTAAAAATGCAACGTAAGATGGTATGTAAATAGCAAATAAACTGGAATTTATTTTAATATGTGGCTAATATGTATAGTTTTCACACACATTGGAAATGCATAGGCGTTTCCCTACATTTGGCAATTATTAAATTAAACACAATGTAAACCAGCCGCTGATGAGCCGCGATGGAAAAATTCATATTACACGACAGCATTTCGTTCGTCATGAGTAGTAATCCTACATACCATCGTTCTCGAGAAATTAATACGTAATGAACAGCAACATTTGCAGTGTTATATCATAATGCATTAATTACTCGTAAATAGTGTCATTTAGCGTAAAAACACAAGACGGCTTTTTCATTGACTACACGCGGTTCAATACTATACGCTGTTCACGGCAAGGTGAGTACTTTTGAGACACCAACTACTTTTTTATTTCAGACATTTTTTATCCTCTTGTAAATCAGTATTGTCATACAAGTAATACACACAGTTTGTATAGTCCACCGCACTCGGAAGTTAACGTCTATGGCTAAAATAAAATATATTTATTGACTATTATTCCACATGAGAGGGCTTTCAAAAGCGCTCACTTTTCCGTGAAAAGCCTACAAGCCACAAGAAGAAACAAAAACAATATCGGATAGTTACATTTTTTAATGTACAAATGGGACTCCAAGCCATACCTTTATTTTATGGAAGGGGACTGATAGCTGCAGCCATTTTTTATGCGCATCGTCGTTCAATAAGAGACTTGCCTTTTATTCTGGCTGTGTTACTGGCAACAGACGCCATCTTCAGTTACACTCTCAAGGGTTGTTTCACCCTTCCGGAATAAAAATATACGTCGTATATATAATTTTGACTTATTTTTTGACGAAGAATCACGTACCGAAGTTTGTCGGCGGTGGAGTTCAACAGAAATGTATTAAATCTTTCTGCTGCGCGAAATTGAAAGGTCGCCACTCTTTTAATGTCGAGTCCAATTAATATATTTTATTATTATTTTACACAACGCAAGTAAACTCCGACAGGTTATTTATCACGAACATATGAGACGAAAATGTGCATCAGTTTTCCCCTAAAATAATTTTTGAGGAAGCTGTGCGCCCCTACAATATCTTAAATTAAAATGTCTTCTTGTGTATCGTTTGTTACTCAACTGCCAGGCGATAGACATTCTTGTTTTCTGAATTACGCATGGACTTCGAAAACTGTTCATCCAAGTGTTCCAAGACGACGTCTTTTTTCGTTAATTTACACCTGCTGATTCATAACATCCCTTAAAAAGAAATCGCATACATATTATGGTTAAAGACTTTTCACGGTAAAGTGCGCACTTTTGAACTAAACCATTGAGAAATGTCACTGCGACTTCCAGCATATGTTTTGACGGGTACACCGCTGTCTGACGCGTCGTGCGCCCAGTTAAGTTGGTAACGACGGAGAGAAAGTAATTCCATGTGTGAAAGTCGAAATTAAAGTGTTATGTAAATATGTTTAAATGACTTACTTCACTTTTTAAGTTTTTTTAATCGCATATAAAATTAGAAATGAGCTAGTTGTGAAATATGTGATTTTATAATAATTTCTCCATTTCACTTGACCAATGTACGAATAAAGTGATGAGGCCCTTAGCTATGTTAATTGTACATATGGCGGAGAAATACACATGGTGAATACAAGTAGATCTTAGGCAGGGCTTTCCAAAGAGCTTATTTTACCGCGAACATCCTATACACAGATTTTTCCAAAACTAAAGATGCCTACCCTTATTTTCCCTACAAAGGGATACTGCTAACCGCGTTATCAGAGTTGTAAGATCTCCGTTATACAAAAAACTATTCCCCGCAAGTAGTTATTAATATATTTGAAGGTTAAAATAGTTTTAAAATATTCTATATTTGGGGGCGCATAACTACATTTATGATTACATTAGGGTAAAAAAGATATAGGTTGTACACGGCAAAAATGAGCACTTTCAAAGCCCTCCTTAAGGTCTGCTTGTATGCACGTTGTGTATTCTTCCGCCTTAAGTAAAATTAACATTGCCACGGGCCTCATCACTTTATCCATGCGTCGGTCAAGTGGAACTGTAGAATTATTAGAAAGGTAAATATTCAATAAATTCTGCTCACATCTATATTCCGATGCATAAATTTAAGTTATCACAAATGGTTACCTAACACTTCTTATTATACGTTAAGAAATAGAACTACTTTCCATCCATCATTACCAACTCTACTGGGCGCGTATCACTCAGTGCGTCCGTGAAAATATATGCAGGCAGGGGTAGTAACTAACTTTCTAAGGTTAATTTTAAAAGTGCTCACTTTATCGTGAATAGCCTTTGCAAATGTTTTCGTCTTATTTTTTTTTCCATAAGGAATAACCCGCCGGAGTTTGTGTTTTTCAAAAACACGCGGTAGCCTATTTGTTAGTTAAAAAAAAAAAAAACACCAGTATCGACTTTGAAATTATCTAGTGTGCAGTTCCGCTCTCGTTTAGCTGCCGTCTCGTTCTTGAGGCGTGTTCTTCCAGCGCTGATGAATAACGGACTAGCTTGTAATTTTTTTGTCGTCACTCGCCTGGTCGAGGTAAAACCCTTGACTGCGGCCGTCGGCGGAAGTCACGTGACTCAGAAGATGCACGCGATATCCCAGCAGCCACTAGCGCTGCCTGATCGCGAGGCCTAAAACCTGCCACACACATTTTCGTATTAATGGCGTTTGTCAAACAGAAGAGCAGCTCTTGAACAAATTTCTCTTTCGTAGCATGTTAAGTGATTAATTAAATGCATGAGACACCAGGTATTTGTTGCATTATAATATCTACAAAGAGAAGACACTGATTTTTTTTTCACCGTAACCTATGCATCGTTATCTGATATAAAAATGAATTTAATTACTAATGGAAGTTACCAATAATTATCAGAGGTACCGCGACACTACACTATAAAGATAACTTGTACAGATAATAAACCAACAGAGAAAACAGCTAAACTATGGGATTTAGATTTACTTACAAAATATCACGTTGTGTGTGACAGCTGGAAAACAGGAATTGGAAGAAAGGGTGTTTAGTGTGCTTCCGGCTGTCATGGGTAAGGGAAGCGATTTAACAGAGTTGAATAAATGGATGATCATCGGCTTTCGGAAACAGCGACGTTTGTGAACGGTTCACGAGCCTCTGTGGTAAAGGTGTATCGTGAGTGGACGAATGGCACCACTGGGTATAACAGTCGTGGAAACTGTGGAGCTCTACGCGCCATCGATGTCCGAGGTGATCGTCGACTACGATGGTGCGTGAAGGTCAACCGACAGTCTACAGTGGAACAGCTCGCCGTCCAAATGAACCGGGGGGCATCCAGACACGTGTATACCACAACAGTTAGTGGAACCTTTCCGAGAATGGGGCTCCGGAGTAGACGGGGGGTGACTGCGCCCATGCTAACACAGGCGCATAGACGTAGACGACTGGAATTTGCTCGACAGTATGGTGACTGGACCGCTGCTGATTGGCAACGGGTAGACTCCAATTGAACATATGTGGGACCACCTCGATCGTCGTGTTCACCGTCTGTACCTTCCACCACGCAGCCTTCAACAGTTGTGGGATGCACTGCAGACAGCAAGGCTCCAGGTACTAGTGGAGACATATCAGCACCTGGCTGAGACACTGCCAGCTCGTCTAGCTGCTGTCCGTGCTACGAAGGGCGGTTATTCGACTGTGTTATGTTCAACATAGTAAATCTAGGTGAAAATTCTATGAGAGTGCTGAGGCGCCATGACTGAAATTTAATATAATGTGATGGTTACATGGCCATGAAAAAAAAAAAAAAAAACATGTTCGTACATGTTGTTGTCAACTACAAGAAAATTATCTAATTTCTAATAACAGGCATTCTTAAATAATACCTTTATGCAAATTTCTGTTGGGAAATTTAATTTTTCAGAAAACACTCTTTTCAAATATTTTGTTCGACCATACTTACAATTAAAAACTTACTAACTTATCTAAAAGAACTATACAGTATTTCATCACACGAATAAAATTTTCTTATAAAGGTTGTAACAATATTTTGTAGAACTGCTTACGACTTTTAAATCGCATGTCGCAAAAATCTGAATAACGTTAATTTCTGTATCATAAACTCACTTAAGATGGGTAGTAGGATCGCACGTACTCAACCCTTCAACCACGCTGCTGGATGAATAATTTCCGTCACAATTTTTCAACGCTGCCGTTTTGTTCATCTAGTTACCCTCCACTGGAAATTTTTGTTTCCAGCAGGAACACTACGGCAATCCGTGTCTTGTTTAGCGGGTTCCCGAGGAGCTGGGACGGCGGAAGAGAGACGGAAGATAGCAATAAATCTTCGCAGCCACGTCATGCCCATCATTTTTTTTTTTTTACCTCCCTACACACAAGAAACAGCGCATACGCTCCTCCCCTTTCGCCCTTCTTTTCATCCACGGGAGAGAGCGATGGGTATTCATTCGTGACCTGCCCACGTCGCCAGTACAAATATGTGACTTTCATCCACGTTCGCCGAGACGACCTCCTTTGGAAAGGTCGTTAAGGCCCGCGGGGTTCTGGGAGTGAATTTCGGACGTCTTGAAAATGCGTATTATTGCTAAAAGTTAAGTTGTTCTGACACAGTATGATTAATAAGACGATTAGAATAAGCTCAGCCCACTGTCAGAAATAAGTGAGGAAAAAAAATGTAGGTGTAACTGGGGACTCGGCCATGAGTTCTACATGAATACGTCTTAAGTTAGAGGATAATCATTTTCTTTGGAATGTGGTAATGAAACGAAAATAGGCTGTTCGCGGTAAAGTGAGCACTCTAAGGCCCTTCCAACAAGCATTAACAACTAATAAATATATCTTATTGCAAACCTCAGGCATTAAATTTTGAGGGTGGTATATTAGTCACATTGCAATATTCATATTAAAAAGCATCAGGAGGATGGAAACAGGATGAAAGGAAAAATTTAGAAGAAAACGCGGAAAGTGTCTATCGGTATGGGGGACTCATATCAAACTCCAATAATGCCATACCATGGCTATTGGCCACTTCCATCATCCAAATCACACTTCTGTTTCTATCCTCTCTCATAATCATGTGGTTATTACATATTCAGTAAGTGAATAGTCTTCACTGGGAATTGTTCGTAACCACAGGTGAGTTGTCAGGCTAGGCAACAGAGACCAGTTACAGGTTGCCTTGGTCCATGATGACACCCTGCACATCCCATCCTAGACGGATCTCCAGTGAACTTCTGCCAACAGTAGTAAAGTAATACGGCGCATGTCGGCGATCTACATTATATAGGTATAGTGGTATACAACGATCCTTTGCTCCCGGGGGACGAGTAGGAAGGGAATGACATCGGCTATCGGCCATCCCCCGAATCTTAGGCTGTGTATGAATTCGCCTGAAGTACATACTTGTGCGTACCTGTCCCCGGAAGAACGTCGTAAGTGCTGTCCAAACTGCAAGTGAAGCATTCAAGTATACAAGTAAACGAAGTTTTATACTTCTCGCATGCTTGCGGAATATGTGCCGCCAATTTGGGAAGCAATTTATAAGTCATAATTGATTTCCGACATAACTATTTGATTTAAGGTTTAATAGGGCAACATTACTACTTCGTAGACATAAAATTTTGAACTGAGTAAATAATTATCGTAAGTTTCATCCTTAAAAAAAGGTCTAAGCAATAACTTCGTATTAGGCCTATGCTCCTAACCTACAAAAGCTAAGATAAAAATCGCAATCCAAACTGCACTTACATACAATAATGCAAGACAATAAAAGTTAATGCAAATCAAATTTAAATATTGTTTAATACTTTATTTAACCCATAAAACCTTCGGCAATTACCAAATTATTAGTCGGAATACATGAACATTTAAAAGTGGTTAGCTGGATAATAACCGAAGCCAACAAGACTGCCTGTCCGAATTCAACAAGTTTGGTGCCAAGGATAAGTGAAGTATGCAAGGATGCAAGTACGCAAATATATACCTGAATTCGGACACGGCCTTAGTCCCGCGCACACTCGAGAGGACTGGGCAGCCTAAAGTTGCTAACGGGATATATCGCCACGTCAAAGAAGGTTTTGTTCAGACACGGTAGTGTGCTTACGTAAGTAGTTTTGGATTAATTTCGCACTCAGCATGGCGGTGCAAAATTTGCAAAGTTCCAGTGGTACATCAAGAACATAGGGGCGATTTTAGCTTTTGATTTTGTGGCCTCTAGACGTAAGATAGAAAATAGAGCTCCTGGTATAAGTGTCGGCCACCAGGAGATAGGTTTGTAGAAGAATTCGCTCGGTTCCACAGGGGAACTTTGTATATAAAGACTGTTCACGATAAAGTGAGCACTATTGAAATCAACCTTAGAAAAAAGTTTACAAATTTTAACGGGCGCACTGAGCGACATGAGCCCAGTAAAGTTGGTAATGATTGACGGTAAATAGTTCCATATCTTAACGGCAAAAAAACAATGTTAGGTAACCATTTGTTCAAACTGAAATTATTTATTTTCCTCTCTGTTTTTAAAATGCGTATAAGAATAAGAATGAGCAGATTTGCAAAATATTTATTTTTCTAATAATTCCACAGTTTCACGTGACCGACGCATGAATAAAGTGATGAGGCCCGTGACAGTGTTATTCTTACTTAAGGCGGAAGAATACACAATGAGCATACAAGTAGATCTTAAGCAGGGCTTTCAAAAGTGCTAATTTTACCGGGAATGGACTATAATGAGGATCCTGGTGACGCCACACACAAAGATGGCGGTGGCAGGAGCTGAGCTCCGCTCGGCGACGAAATGACCCGAATAATCGGCACGCAAGTCGGCACAAGTGGGGCGCGGAGGGTCCCCTGGAGAAATCAGCAGATGGGGCGGAACAAAGGCGACACCCTGCACCTCCACGGGGAGGAGGGCTCGGCTCATAGGTAATTTCCCGCGGGGCCAGGCAGCCAGGCGGGGGGAGCGACATCAGGAGAAAAATGTCAAGGGGCCGCGGGGAGACCACACCGCCCCTGCGCGTGATTTAGACGCCGCCCGCCAGGGCGGGCTCGCGAGGCAGTTGGTCGCTACCAGCGTCCAACCGGCAAATCACGGCAGCACTGACCAATCAGGGACTCGAGAGTACTTCAGAATACAGAGAGTGGAGTGGAGTGGAGAGATTTCGGCTGCTCTCAACATCGAGGTCTTGAGAGCCGATGTGGGTGAAGTGAGGCGAGGACGCAGCAGGAAATACTCGAAAAAAAAACCCCACCGACCAGCGGCATCGTCTGACACGGTACAGACTATTCACGGTAAAATGAGCACTTTTGAAAGCCCTGCTTAAGCTCTACTTGTATGCACGTGTGTGTTCTTCCGCCTTACGTAAGATTAACATTGTCACGGGCCTCATCACTTTATTCATGCACTGGTCACGTGAAACTGTGAAATTATCAGAAAAGTAGGTATTTAACAATTCTGCTGATTTTAACACTTCCGATGCAGTAAAAACAACAATAAGCGAAAAGAAGTAATTTAAGTTATCACAGATGGCAACCTAGCACTTTTTATTCGACGTTAACATACGGAACTACTTCCCATCCATCGTTACCAAATTTACTGGGCGTATGTCACTCAGGGCGCTCATTAAAATATGTGCAGGTAGGGACAGTGACTTTTTTCTAAGGTTGATTTCATAAGTGATCACTTTATCGTGAACAGCCTTTACCCGCGTGCGAGAATCCGGGAGTGATCCGGCCGTCCACACTGACTTTCTTCTCCAGACGGCTTTACCTTGGACTTGAAACTTATGTTTTAAAAGACTAGGTGTAACACACAAACGGTAAATGCAAACTTTTTGGAACACAGAAAATGAGATACCTAGAGTCCACTATAAGTAACATAATACTTAGATCTAAAATGGCAAATTACGAAATGTATAAGTATCGGTAGCTAACAACTATTCATTTTCTACTATATGATATGAATTATTCATAACAGTGTTATTTCTTGAATTAAAAAAAAATTCGAACCGCTTGCTTACGAATTAGACGCACACACACACACGTACATTCACTCCTAGATACTTTTGAAATTCAAATCTTAATTAATCTTTATTATTCGCTATATTATCAAGAACTAGTGTATAGCATGTGACTTATAAGTAACTTAACGTGTTTCTTTTCATGTTAAACATTATATTATTCTTGTACTCCAAATGTACCACCGTATTATAAAAATGGCGATTCCCCTCATTTCCTGGCCAAAAAAAAAGTGATAGTTTGAATACATTGGATCAACATAATAACTGAATTTTTTGAAGTGAAGAACTTCTTTTCCAAATAAGACTTGATGCACAAATAACACATGGTTTGTTCGGCGATCGCAACGAACGAATGCGCTGTGTTCGTGTGTGTTCGTTCGCCGATCGAAGCGATTCCCGACAAGGCGTGACGTCAAGATCGGGAAAAGCCATCTATAAAATTACTCTGCCACTGCTTTTCTCTCGCTTTACACTTCCAAGAACACAACAATCCGACACTATATACATATTTCTCTATATACTTCCCCCTCCCTTTCTGTCTATATGTCAACTTCCCTCTATTTTCCTCCTTCCCCCTCCGTCTCTACCCCATCTCTCTCTCATCTTACTCCACTTTCCTTCCTCTTTCCCTTCTTGTGCAGTGGCTCGAGTACTGAAACAACACTGCAGGAAATTGTAAAAACTGCATTCCACGTACGACACGCAAGTACTTTTCTGTTTTTGTTTTGTAAAAGACATCGCCAGTCGAAGGTCACTTCTTCAAACTGCCTCGCGGGCGCAGATGGAAATGTCCCGCCCCCCCCCCTCCTCCCCTTCGCTTTACTAATAATAGTGTGTTGAAACCAGAAATGTTATCAACACCCGTCAACCCGAGCCCTCAAGTGCAACATGTAGTCTTGCTGTTATTGGGCTCGCTTCTAAATTTTTATTTTTCAGGCCGACGTTTTCATTTAATACAAATTACGGGTTTACAGATTCATGCACACCGCATATCAAAAGCCCGAATTAAAAGTACGCATGATGAACCGTTTTTTTTTATTTCCGTCATGACAAAGTGAGAGCCACAAAGAACCTTGATTATGTTTTGATGATTTCTTTTGTATATGTCTACATAAAATAAATACAGCTTTCACCTACAAGTTCGAGGGGAAAAAAAAGTGTTTCCTCGTTGTTCCCACACGAAGGAAATTTTCAATATGCACGGCTTTATAATAACAAAGTAACGAACGGTTACGGGCGCATTAAACCGATAGTTTCAAGAAACGTAGTGCTACCAAATCAATGTCTCTAGTCTTTCTTGCAACATAACTATAAAAATAAGTGCGGGTGTTAGCACATAAAGTTCATTCTAGTAAACAAGAAAATTAAATTAATTTTACTAATATTTCAAATTCTAATATCATGCCAATTAGTACAGTGATAGACTTTAACGAACATAATTATTTTATTTTAATAACATAAATATGATGATTCCAATCGCGTGAGTAGTTAAAAAAACGAAAGGATTCGGCATTATTAATTATTTATTTCAGTTCTCTTTAGGTACGCTCTGCTGGAGAAAGATTATGAATTAATTCACGCAATACGTATTACATAAACCAACATTCATAAAAGTGCCGCAAATAAATTTATTTGAAATGCAACACTTTGAGCACCTGCAATACCGTTTGACTTTTGGCAATTTTAAAATTTTAAGGTGTTTCAGGGGATAATTACATAAGTTATAAGTAGGCCTACTTGACGAATTTCAAAGCAATTCTTTTATACTATTAGCTGATGACAAAAATTCTTTCATGTGAAAGCCAAACACTATACTTAAACGTCATTTGGAAATTTGTTAAACAAAAAAGTCAAAATTTAAGTCTCTGCTCTTTTATAATTTTTTTAAAATCTCTCCCCCGTGTTTTTTTTTTAAAGACGAAGATATTCTAATATTCGCTGCATGTAAAAGTTTACTGGGGCGTACCAGAGAAGCCGGGAAAGGACGGGATTTAAAAACCTAAGGTTTTCATTCACTAATATTAAAGTTTTTACTAATCGTTAAATTGTAATGAAAATATGCCATTCTCGCCCGTAAAGTATAATGTATATTATTGTGAAGTGATTTTTCTGTAAGTTTTGTCCTAATTAACACATATGTTAGCACCGCTTACAATAGTGTGAACTCCGTATCTCCTCTTCAATGGGATTGTTTGCCAGTTACGGTAAAGAACTCTGATACACTCCCGCCTTTCAAACGTGGGCCAGCAAAACATACTAAGGTGTCACGACAGTTAGTCCGGCAGACTAAAATAAGCTGTCATAGATGCTTGAGAATGTATTGATACCTCACAGACTGCAGGAACATTAATATGCATTGCATTTTGTTAGCTATTATTTTGTGCTCTTTTACAATTCGTTCCTATGTATTGCAGACGTCACACATGTAATACTACTACTGTAATTGCAGTTTTTTACTACGGGAAATCAGTGTTCAGTATTGCGTTATAGCTTGCAGGAATGTTAGTGTTCATTAATTTTTTTTTTTTTTTTCGTGTGTACTTTTTACAGTATTTCTTGTTTATTCCTGATATCGTAGGCATCTAATATTTAATTGTAGATTATTTCTACACAAAACTGGTCATTAGTAATAAGTCATAATTTAATAATCACATAGAACGCAGAATGTCAAGATATTGAATTTAAATTGTATACTGTTTGTCAAATACTTCATGAGGAAAAAAGAAAATTGATGAAGGGAGGAAAAAACAGTTTCTCTTAATTCCACCGTTTAATAAATACAGTAATAAATAAATTAATATATTCTTCCGTTCTTTTTCTTAGAAATTCTGGCTACGCCACTGAAATGTTTCCGACGATTTGTAACACTGACACAGGGAAAAAAGGGCAGAATCATATCAGAGTTGGCATGGGGCTCGTAATATTGCCTTTTATTTAACTCTGTATCAAACTTTCACATAAAATTGTAGCTGTATTCACAGTGGAGATAAAGTTGCGCCTTTGATTAGCTGTAATCCAGTAGTACTAATGGTATTTAAAAAAAAAAAAAGGCGAGCATATACACACGTATATAGTCAATTCACGGTTACTTACAACTTTTCTGAAACCCTGCTGAAGTTTCACTTTCAGGATATTTCTCCGCCTCATGGTAGCAAAGCTTAGAAAATTACATCAAAGGTTCAACGCATCGCATTTGTGCGCGCTCCGTGTAATCATATTTTTATAAGAACTATTTACCACCACAACTATTTATTTCTCCGTCTTTACTCATGTTAAACATAATGGAAATGTTATCATTTAAAGGTTAAAGACAAATGAAAGTTCAATTTAAGTAAAAATTAGGCAATTTAATGTTAACACATGCATAAAACGCTTATGACTCATGGCATTTTTAGGAGGCAACAAAACACGTCATATATGGGTTTTTTTTTTTTTCAAAGCTTTGATTCAAAAAGTGCGAAGAAACCACGAATAGATTATATTTGTAATTACACACACACATGAACACTTGTTATTAATATTTAAAACTTTTTCTCCTCTACGTGCCCCTAATGCGTAGTTCTTCACACCGTTAATATGTATTATCATTCCAATACGTCTGTGAATCTGACAGGCGGAAACTACGTTGCATTGGTGATATGTTTAAGCTGGGTCAACTTCTCGCTTGGAAAATTTACCTTCGCGTCGCTCTTAATTCGATGTGGGTAAACTGCTGTGCAATCTTTACCTCAACATAACGTTTACGCAAAGTTAAAGCATCGAGCTCCATGTTAACTATACGCCGTTCACACTAAAGTAAGCAGTTTTAAAGGCCCTAGTTACTTTTTCTTTTCAACCATTTTTTATTCCTTTACCATATTTTTAAATAAATATGACAATGTAAGTAAAAAAACACAGTGTGTATATTCCACTGCACTCGGAAGTTAACGTCTAATTCCCACTATACACGTACAATTCTGCCTTTCGATCGGCCTTTCTCTGGCCGGCCGGCCAGAGAGCTCACAGGCAGAACTGACGTGTGTGGAGTTGCCGGCAGGCCGATCCCGCTATGTGCCATCGCTGTTTGCTGTACACCCGTGTGAAGATAGACAGTGGGTAGCTCTATGATAAATACACTTGATTTTGTTTCGGCAAAGTTCTGATTGTGCAATGGCTACATGCTACAAAGATTCTTTTATCTGAGTTCATCGACGCATTTCGTGGCCTTCCGTGCCTTTGGAAAGTGTAAATCGAACCACAATCGCGAAATGAAGGATACTGCTACGCAACCCTTCTCGAAAAAAAATGAAGTCAATTGATACCGATTCAACTAGGGACATTACTTTGAAACAAATAATCTACGAAGTAGCTTCCGCAAAGAACACAAGAAAGTGCAACAGTGTAAGAAGTGTGGAATGAGCACCAATTATTATGGTGCTCATTCCACTTATGAGTGCCAAAATTATGGTATTACCAGGACCTACTATATCTCGTGGACCAAGAAGAGGCACTGCAAGGACTCTCAAATCTTGGCGAAGAAAGTGACTCACAGGTAACATGCCAGTAACAAATTAAAGCATTGCGCTGACTTAGGTTTATTGTGTAACTTAGTTAAGAGCCTTAGGCATATACATCCGTGTAATATAGAAAATAATTTTTACCACACAAAGTAATAAACATGATATTACTGCTTGCTCATGTAAATATTCACAGTATAAGCTCATAAATAAAATATCAAACATATACAATTCAAAGAACACAACGAAATATGCCAAGGTACTCACGTAGGGATTAAATAATTAAATGTCAGGACTTGTACAATGAAAATGTTACAAAGCATGATCGTATAGTTATGTTGTTTTAATTCATATTAATCTACAGTAATTATAACATTACGTACACTATAGGGTAAACACTATATTTTAGTACAGGAACTAGTGTATTATAGTTATATACAAATTTGTAAAATGCGTATATGGGTACCAAACAATTATTGAATATGCTAACGAAACCAGTTTATCACTACATTATTATGTACTTATTGCACTGCTACTAGTTTCTTTACATTGAAAATATACACAAAGAAATGCCTGTACTCAATAAACCTTTGTTGCCAAGGGAACTTGACCTTCATTGTTGAAGTAATGGACAAACGACTCTCTAACGAGTTCTGCACTATTAATTGGATAACAGGCAGTTTTACTGAGACTCACAGATTCGTTGCAGCGAGGTCCAGGCGTAACATTACCACTTTCGAACTCCTCCTCATCCAAACATTCCAATGGGATGTACTGATGTGGTACCTTTGAACGCAGGAAACTGTGAAGGGCGAAACACGCCATAACAATGTGGTGTACTTTAGTCAAATCAATTAAAGAGATAGGTTTTTGTAAAACACCTAATCTTTCACCAATTATACCGAAAACACTTTCTATCACTCTACGAGCTCTAGACAAACGATAGTTAAATATCTTACGAGCTGGAGTGGCTACTTTACGGCTAAATGGCTTCATAATGAAATTCCCTAAGTGGAAATGCGTCATCCGCCACTAGCACATACCGCATATTTTTTCCAGCGACAGTTCCCTCCTTTGGCCAATTCAGGCTCCCGTTTTCTGGTTTTTTTCGACAAGTCCGAGGCCTCAAAGACACCTCCATCAGACACCCGACCGTTTGTTCCAAAGCTGAAGTACAGTAATTCATAACTCGCATTTGCTATACCTAATAGAACTTGGCCTTGCGGCGGCGTGGTAGCTACATGCTTCCCAACAACGGCTCCGATGCGATTCGGAAAGTTCCAGCGATGTTCAAATTCCCTCGCAACGTTTCCCCATTTCTTCTCCGTTGTTGGACACTGCGATAAGACATGAAAAGGGGCATTGAGGGAGTGTTTGGCACGTGCACAGCAGAACAGAGACAAATACTTACAGAGGGGAGGGAAGACACTATTTAGTAGTGTTCTGACGTTTCTTCAAGTCATATAAATGAAATTGTTATATTTGTTTTTCATGTAATGCTGTATTGTCTTACCGATATATAAAACACTATATGTGCGTATGTGGTTTTTTATTCAGGTTTTACTTGAAACGCTACAGGAAACTGACGATGATACAGAATCTACAACACAACGTTCTCATTCAAACACTGAGCAATTAGCATTGTCAGGGAGTTCAAATGCAAGCGGTAGTGCAAAATCGTTTAAGGGTAAAAAAAAATGTCCCCCTAGTGACCAAATATTAACTGTAAGTGAACGTCTTGCGCAGGTAAGAAATGAGGATCAATTTGATATTTTCGGCAAAAATGTTGCTGCAAAGTTAAGAATTTTACCGAGCAAAGAACTGAGATTTTATGCAGAAAAAATTATTAATGAAGCACTATTCGAAGCTGAACTGGGAAATCTGTCTCGCAATTCTGCGATCACGTGTTTGCGTGATTCAACAGGAGACGACCGCAACGAACCACCCCTAAACTTCACTATTGCGCCATCCCATCCCAACAGTATTTTGCATTCCGAATATCTATATTTTGCACATCGCCCGTCGTCTTATTCATGATAGTGGGTGAACGTAAACGACTCATTCAGGGAGATCCTTCGCCAGTTACGCCCAAAATATGAGAGAGACTAAAGATATTAGGTTTTTACAACCGCATGCGTAACAAGTTGTAGTATATTTAGTGGCAGCAAGTTCAGTACTCATGTGCAGGGAATATCACGGTACATGTCAATAAGCATTCTTGACAGTCAAGACATATTGCCAATACTGTTTACAATGTCTTCCTCTTTGTACGTCTTTGTCTTGAAAGGTTCTGTGCTAATGTATGTTAAACACATAGCGACTAAATATTAGTTTAACCTCGTTACATTTTAGATGAATTAATGATACGTGTTTACGTTTTTAATAAAAACATCTACACACGTACAAATGTATTTCAGTTTATTTTCTTACCTTGCAATAATTCCTCAGTGCTTTGAAGATCGCTTCGCGGGTGTCGGGTATTATCTTCCCCCAACATTCATGGAGCCATGCGACACGAGAATTTCAAATCTTCAAGTGTTCTCCCAGTGGCTGAATAGCGGAGTGTCGCCATTAAGCTTTCATTTGGTGTCATGTCTCTTCTCATACCAGAATCTGTATTTTTTTTTTTTTTTACGAAAGGAGTAACCATGCTCAAAAGTTCCAGGTAAGTTGGTTCGTAGTTTGTCCAGTCTCCTGCGCAACGCCTCAGTTACGTAAGCAAGTTGACGTGTGTATAATGATGCTTTCGTCCATATATTGCGTTTACGTTTTCTTTTCTGCAGTGCACATGCAATAGTTGCATATGCTACAAGTTCATCGACTGTCGATATGGATTTACTGAGCAACTAAACACTTGCAGTACTCGTACGACACTGAACAATGTAATGACATCCCTCGGCCTGCCGGTGTGTGTGTGTGTGTGTGTGTGTAACTGCTCGTGACAGGCCAATCTGCGACAGTTCTGCCTGTCAGGCCAATCGGAAGGCAGAACTGTACGTTTATGGTGGGCCTAAGGCTAAAATAAAATATATGAATTGACTACTATTCCAAACTAAACGGCTTTCAAAAGTGCTCACTTTTCCGTGAATAGTCCATAACAATGTGAATCGGTTTCAGGGCGGAAGTGTCACTTTATTTATTTTTTCTTCAAATTATTGTAGTCAGACTTTATGACCGGATATTAAAAATCAAAGCTTGACTTGCCATAGAGAACTGCTCATCAGAATTTTTGAACTTTGTACGGTTTCAGATATATCAATACTAGTCCTATCTCATTTGAGATGGAAGTTATTAAAAAAACGAGGGAAAATTCGATTACGATTACAGACATGAAAGGAATTACATAAAAAAATAAGCTGGATCTCGAAATAACAGTTATAATCTATTTGCGGTTTCTTAATACTTCTTTTGAATCAAACCTTTGAAAAATGACTCCATGTATGACGTGTTTGGTTATTTCCTAATTCTGTTGCATCACAAGCGTTTTATACTCATGTTAACATTAAATAACATAAAATAAACTTATTTTTGATTGGATTAAAATATTATTTATTTCAGTTTACAAATTATATTTAATTTATAATTAATAGCAATAATGCCTAGTAAGAAATATAGTTCCGTGGAAAATATTATTACACTGAGTGGGCACTAATACGGTGCGTTATCCCTTTGATGTAATTTCCTAGAGTCAGTTAAGCTTTGTTTACATGAGGCGGAGGAATACCCAGGAAGTAGAACTTTAAGTTGGACGTAACCGTGAATGGACTATAAGATGTTACTTGTGCCTTTGAAAACTCGGTATTTAAATACTGAATCTGTCAATTAGGTTATGGCGAGGAACATACCTAAACTCACTATGTCGGGATCTTAACGATGGAGGGAGGAATAACAGGTGTCATGCTGTGACGTCATTGAAGCTGCATTTTCGTCCATTGCCACAGTATGACCCCCAAAACATTTAAAATGTTGAGGCGTGTTTTTGTATTTAATGAATGTAAAATGTGGAGGTTTTTAAAAAAATAAATACTATTGGAGCTAAACTTTCAGGTTAAATATCAAAATACCCTGATACAGTAGTTTAATTTTAATTGCGACAGGTTAGATTTTCAATGTTTTGGATGTCACAACATGGCAGACAGGCTTCATGATTTTATCATGCAAATCTACATACAAGGCCACCCCTTGAGCTTAAGGCTGTCGCCTACAAGGAGCATTTCGCCGCGTCTGAGGCCGAGAAGCGCGGGACCGACAAGGACGACACTGCCTCGTGCATCAAGTGCGCCATCGACTCTAAGCGCAAGGCTCTGAACTGGCGTGCAGTGCTCTCGTCGCATTGCGTGTACCCACGGGACTTTCAGGGGAGACCCTATTACTTTATTGGTGGAAAGTCTGTAGGAAGATTCAATGCAAGGCTCTTGAGTATATCTGTATGTTTCTGACACGTATATTTTGAGATACAATGCGTTGAGAAAGCCGTTTTTAGCCTGAAATGGTGTTTCTAATATGCGTGTCGCCTTGAAAGCACTCAACAGCCATCGTCTGATGCACGGTTGCCAGATTGCTTTTGTTGAAGTCGCCTAAGTGGCCAATCTTTTGTCGCCCAAATGTTGCCCATTTTGAATACACATTATATAACCTGGATTTTTTTTTATGGATTGTAACTTTTCCATGTAATACTTTATATGCATTAAACAACACGAATTGTTTCAAAATTTAAAAATAACGCACGCCTACACTATATATATATATAATTTTTTTTTTCCTCAGTGAGTAACAAGAGTCTGAACAAGAGACCCTCTTCTATTGTATCCCCAATAGTTGCCGTTTAAAAAACTGATCTTACTTATGTGAATTAGTTATTTTGCTTGCAATCAAAAAATATGCCAGTATTAAGTAGAATCATTCCAAGTAGCCGAAATATCGCAAATTCATTACAAACATCGCCCAAATTGCGATAGTCGCATTTTCGTAAATTTTGGTCGCAAATTTTTGCCTTGAAGTAGCCCAAACGGTGACAAAACGCCCAATGTGGCAACCTTGGTCTGATGTGAGTGTTGTTCCCGTATATCAGGACGTAAATTTAATTAGCTTCGTGGGAAGTCGGGTACTTGAAGCAAACTGCAACGCAGACGCGCGGAAGGCGCCACGCCGCCGGCGAGCTGTGAAACACGGGGATGTTTCACCGGGTGACGGGTGAACCAACCACGCGACGGCGGACCCGCCTGGATCGAAGTCTGGGGGGAAACCCGGCGAACAATGACTCACGCCGACTCCTCTGCGTTCGCGTGTACGGCGGCACGAGCGCTGGGGCTACCCGCTGTCGGGCGACCACGCACGGGGGATCATAATGTAGGTACCTTACACACTAGCAGCTCCGGCATGACGCCCCTGCCGCAACTCGCGTGCTCACACGACCCAGGACGTGACGTTAACTCACTCGCGAGTGGATGGGGGAATTAACCTCGGCTGCCGCCGCCAACTGCGGCTTTAGTTAGTTGTGTGGTTGCAGCCCCGGAACCAAGCGACAGTTTCTTGTTCCATTTATCTTTAGGGTCCATGTGTTGGTAACGATTAGGTAGAAGTAGAATGGTGCACTGCATCAAACTGTACCACTGTACCACATGCAAAACTTATTCAGAAGCAGGCGCACGCACGCACGCACGCACGCACAAAAGTTGTAAAAAAAAAAATCTATCTTGCGTATGAAAAATAATGCATGTATTTTGTAACACTGTAAGATATTTTGCCATAATTTTATTATATAAATTAATCAGATACTATTTTAATGAACAAATTGAGCGTATTTCCATTTCGGATGCTTGAGAAAGCAAATTTGGCAAAACGAATTTCACCAAGCAAAGCTATTATAATAATTACTCTAGTTTTATGCAAATTTTTTTTAAATACTGTTGATAAATACTTTTATTACTGAAATGAATGCACATAATGTAATTATTTACATTACTACCAACATTTTGCTGGCAATGCGTCTCTATTACAGTATTACGCACTAGTTCCTTTTCTTGACTTTCTACTTGGCCATTCACAAAATCATTATTTCCTACTAGGTACCCAGTCCGTGACCTTTTTTTTTGTATTGTCACGGGGCTAGAACAGTTACCATGTCAAAAAAATTTGGTTACCATAAAACGATTGAAAAAATATTGCATAGCTATATGTACGTAATAATGAAATGATGTGAAATTAACTCAGCATTGAAGCGACTGCGGTCCCATTTAATATTTTTCTATCCACTTAGCAACTGCGGCCCCACTTAACATAGTTCTATCCACTGAGACACTGTGGCCCCACTCAATTAACTCAACATTGACGCGAGGCATTTAAAGTAAACAAAAATTATATTCCATTACCTTCATATTTCTATGCAATATTCTCTATGCATCAATACAAAACTTTTCATAGGAAAAAAGTAATTAAAAAGTTTGTTTTTAGGGTAAAAGATAATGATTGCGTAAAATGATCTTGCTGAAATTCGAACTTGACCTGCATTTTACCCTGAGGATTCGCTCTGCAAAATTTGAAGAACTTCTGTTGAGTTTCAAGGGCCTTAGAAGTATTAAAGACGTACAGATAGACAGAGATCGTCTACTTATTATATAGGGTGGCTGTAACACGAAAAATTATTTACTTCTATTTTGTTTATTTTCTGCTTACTTTTATTCATATTTCTGTATCAATCTAGTATTTTTGTTATTTTTTCTCACTTTCTTTCATTACCGTACTTTTTCTTTTGTTTCAGTTCCACCCAACATCACTTCTCGACTTTAATTCTCATTTCACAAGAAGAGCAATTTTTTCTCACATTGTAATTTTTTTTTCAACTTTTCTTTATCTAAGTTGTGTATATTTGTTGGGATAACCCCGCGTGTATGTAACCAATGCTCCATGAATGAAGAGGCCGCGGTGGCTGAGCGGTTAGACTGCTCGCCTTCCACCAAGGCGAACTGGGGGTTCGATCCCCGGCCGGGTCACTCTCGGATTTTAGCATGTGGGAATCGTGCCGGACTATGCCACTGATCGGCGGGTTTTCTCGAGTATCTCCCCCCCACCCCACCCTTTCATTCCGGCGCTGGTCCATACTCATCTGACTTCGCCCTCATCGGCTCTCAAGACCTCGGTGTTAACAGCCGCCCAAACCTCTGCACTCCACGAGAATACAGCACGCCAGATCAGAACCCTGAGCGCTAGGCCGATGGAGCATTTGATAAGCGTATCTCGATCAGCCTTATTGCTCTTTCAATTCTCAGCCTCAGACACGAAAAATAGCTCAAGGTGTGCAATCGCCTTAAGTGAATAATTAACTGAAAAAAATAGAACACCACAAGAAAACAACACCGAACAGGGCAACTAGGACACAACAGACTTATTAGCAGTCAATGAGACACAAAACACAATAAACTCTCTAACGAACGAAACGAAAAAATAAACTGATCTGAAAACAACATACACAGAGAACCACAACAATGGAAAATAACCCGCGAGATAAAAATATCCCTGTCAAGTATGTGCACCCCGGTTCAGAAAGTTAACTCAGTTAGGAGCAACTACGTAATTTAAATGCACTCGTAGTTAATTACCGTACGCAGGTTTCACGGATGTGGGGTACGGATATAATTAAAGCCATCGACGTAAGTAGTAAATCGTGCTGTACACTTCGAAAGGATGTTCGGGTAGGGCGGCAGCCTTCGGTGCGAGAGCTTCTGGATTCGAACCCAACTGACCTTGAACAAAGGTTAACTTCAACTACTAACGTGTGGACGGAAAATACGATGGTAGCAACTTGCCAAAGAAAAGTTGCACTAGCCTATATCCAGGCGCAGCTTACGTAATGCACTAAAGCACAATCATACAGCGCGCAACATAACTTGTTTCTTCACAGTTCGGCAATTTTTAAGCCTGTAAATCTTCGAATAATTCGCACTATATTTTCCTAAAATCATGGCAGTCACCGTCCGATACTCAACCCCCCCCCCCCTTTTTTTTCCCCCGAACATTTTTTTTCCTGTTTGTAAATGAAAACTTGCGCGTAAAAGTAGCTGTGTGCCCGCGCGATCGCAATTTTGACAGACTCCCCCCCAAATCCGATTAGACTACCAGCGTACTACCAAACACGATAAAATCAAAAATGTAACTAGAATTATAGGCACCTACTTTATTACATTACATAAGACAAACTGGAGCTCAATTACGACTACCTGATATATGCACCAACGAAATGTAAAACAAGAAAAACTGCGTTCCTATTTGAAACCCTTATCTCAGGTGGAGTTAAGTACTAATTTAATCCCGCCACTGAGTACTACAGTTGCAAATATTGTGTTGCACTTCTAGGTATAGCGTATTTGCGGTTTCGTCACACTTTTTTAATCAAACTTTTGAAATAATCATCCCATGTATAACGTGTTTGGTAATATCGTAAATATTCCATGCATCATAAGCGTTTCATACCTCTGTTAACATGAAAGTATCTATTTTTCGTTAAATTGAAGTTTTACTGGTATTTAATTTAAAAATTATATTTCATTTATAATAAAGATGAATACAAACAGTGAGAACACGTGTGTGTTGGTAGCGCTTAGTAAGAAGTAGTTCTCATACACAATATCAATACAACTGAGTGCGCACGAATTTGGTGCGTTGTCCTATGGCGTAATTCTCTAAACATAGTTAAGCTTAGTTTGAACGAGGCGGAGGAATATCCTGCAAGTATAACTTTATCAGGACTTCAGAAAAAAGTGAAGTAACCGTGAATGAATTATAGAGATATATGATTTACATCCTGGACTGGATTAGTTTATGCGTAGGTATGTTCGAATCTCACATTCGGAAATTGGAGAGCTCTAGGGAGCTTAACGATTAGGTGTTTAACGGCCGTAGGGGTTTGAAAAGAAGCGGAGATGAAGCGGCGAAGGAATGCACGGAGGGTGACGGCAGTACCCCGAGAATTGCCGCCAGCCAAATGCAACGTCAGCCATGTTTTCCACACGCGGAAAATGGGGCGCGACCCTGCCGGGAGCCGAATCAGGATCGCCTACCCACACGACTAGCGCGGCACCATCACGCATCACGTGGTTGCTGGATGGTTCTGAAGCGTTCACTAACCAGTACGTCAGGAATTAATTTAACAATATTCAAACTGTACCAATTTTACTAAAGACTCACGGCTGGCTCACTTGTCTTTACTCTCAACACCCCACTGCTGGAGTCCTCGGTTTGATTACTCTCTCCAGCAGGCGGGACATTTTTCGGACAGCGACTCTCATATGGGGAAGTGTCGCAGGTGCTACAATGGTGTGAAGGTTTCATCGAGTGAGTGAGTGAGTGTAAGAGATAAGAGTGCAAGGATGGTTGTTAACATCGACGTCGTGACAGCCGATAAGGTTTCTTCGAGGCATTCCAGTCTCCGCCTTCGTTCCGCGGCTACTTCGTCCCAGCCCATTTATCATGTCATCTACACTCTAAATATGAATCAGTGATAATTTCACTGTTCCAATCAGTTAAACATAGCTGACTGATTACATCAGTCACTTCAGTGAATTTAACTGATGAACCAGTGAAAAAATGCCATCTCCCCTTCACTGATTCGTCAGACATTTTTTTCATTGTTTACTCAGTGGTTTATTTTTTGACAGATGGACCAGTGAAATATCACAGCTACTCCTTCTCCATCTTAATTTTTGACTGATGTATCAGTGAAACTGCGTGTAAAATTGGTAGTTAAATGTGTAGTAACGACGAATAAACGAATAAAACTAATACAAAATACTTCCTGCAATGTGTTTCGTATTTCAAAACGCCATCTTACGAGTGAATATGAACACACAGCTTTTCATTCCGTTTGTACGTCTTTCATTTCGGTTCCATGTAATCGCCACAGCGCTCTGTTTGAAGTTTTAAACTGTATTTAACGTGGCGAAGAGAGTGTTCTTATACCTACTATTCGTTTTAACAATCCTAACGGCACCAATCAAACATCAAACCAACACGAATAGTATGAGCATACAACTTCAAACTACACAATTTCGCAGCGGAATTACACCTGCATTTTCCTCTCAAAATATCAACCCCCTCGTAGCTCAGGGGGTAGGGTGGCCGACCTGTAGTCGGAGGGTCGCGGGTTCGCGCCCCGGTGCCTCCGACACGGCGGATTTTCAGTTCGCTTGTCGCACTGGGAATCTGCCAGCAGGATGGCCTCACTACAGCTTCGTCAATATGAAATGTCACGACAATGTCAAATGAATATATATATATATATACACACACACACACACACGGTAAGGTAACGGCTCAAGAGTCGAAAGGTGCGCGAGTTCAATCCTGGCCACATACGAATTCTTTTTTTTTTTTTTTTACTTTTTCAAATTACGGTAAATTGCACACTATAACAGTAAACTATCGTAAATATGTTTATTTCACGTAATTATCTGGCTACAAACAATATTAAATTCGCCACTGCAATCGGCCGTCCTTTGTTCAACCAGTGAACCTGTTTAGCGTCCCTAATTCAATCAGTGAAATTTTTTTATTAACTGGAACAATCGGTGGTTTCCTACTGATTCGAATTTAAAGTGTACTCTTCAGGCTGGCCGGTGTGACAAGTCTGTTTCAAGAACGAGGCAGCCGGTTCCATTGAGCCAGCCTCCTGGGGCATCTACCAGGAAGGTATGTTACATTTTTACAGACATGATTCTTTACAAGTTGTGTTGAAGTGACAGATACTGTGTGCCGTTTTTAGGCACGTTCCTATTTTGATTAAGTTTTGTACACCCTAAGGATTGGAGCGAGGTATTAAAAAATTTTTTTTTACCTCACCTCACTGTAATTTTTTATTGAAGTAATTCATTTTGTGGCAAAGTGCTGATTATTAGTTCGCCCCCCCCCCCCCATCAATATAGTTTTATTATCATTCAAATATTGTTACGTACAGTTGTTATTGATTGAATAGTTGCTTCAGATACCGAAAACAAGAGTTAAGAAATTCATATTTCATTGTATGTACCTTTTTTGTTACGTCTATGATGACAATCCTGAAAACCTCTTGAGTCATTTTCCTCTGGAACCTTTAGTGGTATCGGGGATTGAGTCTGTTGAGACATTGACCTTATTTAGGCGAATACTCTTCCGGACATAGTTTTTCGATCCGCAAAATGGCGCCTGGTGGCACGTGTGTGTACTGGCAATACTTGTACATCCCAGAGAATTCTAACAAATAACAAGTGTTTTTATACAATTGTACACAAACTACTCAAAGAGAAAGTACAAGTGTATAAAATAAATTATAAAACTGTTTACCCACGTACTGGGGTATGTGAAACTGTACTGATTAATGGATGTGTTAACAGATACGCTGACTTTTTTTAAAAATTAACATCAGGGATACCTCATCAAATAAAGGAAATGTTTATCTATTTCTTTCAATTTTTAATAACGCCACAAGAAATTTGTTAACACGGTATGTTTCATGCGTGACATTACGAAAATCATCTTAAAATTTATATCATAAAACAAAAAACATAGACAATAATGAGTTAAGTTTATGTTCAACTTTATGTGATTTTTTCTAAATTCTGCCTAAATGTGTTTGTCTATGTGAAGTCCTTGCCTACTAGAATAAATTATATTTCACAAGCCTTTTCCGGTATCGCTAACCATGATCTTATGTCATCTTTCTTGATCCATGTGAGAAAAAGAAAAAAAAATCGTCGCTGTCTTTATTTTAATTAAAAATACACAGCTTGCTCATGGCCTTTCAAGACATTGCATAATCAGCTTCTTAAACGAAACACGCACAGTTTGGCTTACGGCATCAACAAACATAGTAAATGCAGCCAACTTTTATAGTTGCACTTTAATCCCTATTTTCTGTGGAATGCCTATAACTTATAGCAGACGGGACTCGTACGGCCACGTTTGCAGCTTGTATATCGTACCTTTGTAGAATATACCAGTGTTATCCATATCGAACTTGAATACTGGAACGACATTCAAGTTTACACTCACATCAGTTATGTCAGATTTTCCTCGTTGAATTGAATGTGAGGGAATAAATAAATACATTCTCCAAACATAAGTAACGACACCACGGAAGGCTCCAAAACTAAGTATTTTTCGCTTTCTAACCCAGTTACGTTTCCTTGGGCATGTTCTGAGGACAAAGCGCTGTTGCAGCGATTAAAACGAAAAAATACTTGCTGCATTTCCACTGCAAGGACGAAAGAATGCAGCTGCAGTGCCAACATTGTTTCAAAAATAACTAAATTTAATGCTATTGATGAAATCATGTTCAATCCTAATCCATACACACAACAGAACGAAAAATGCGCATGAGCTAAGGCAAACATTTTTAAATTTAAATTTATAATATTCTCAGACATGAAATTAAAGGCTGGATCCATTAAAAAATATTCACTTTCAATATCCCAAAACCATGCAGCAGAAAGTACGCAAACGTCCTGCCAATAAGAAACTACGGTCGCTAGCAATAGCCGCTGAACGCGCTTTTCAGTTCTCCTGCGATGACCTGAGCCACCCGTGGAGGGGCGCGAACATAAAAAAAAAAATACAAGGGGTGCATTATAATACGGACAAGATGGTCTGCTGGCTTAAAAATTGAAACACGAACGTTTCGATGATACATGTGATTACCCCTTCTCCTTCTACTGTTGCAACGTTGAAAAACAAAAGTTTAAACAGATAACTAGTTACTGTACAAACCTGCCATATTTTCGTAATTACACCCCGCAGCTTATCGTCCCGGTCCATCCATAATCAGTTTCGTAACGTCTTTCGCAAACGTCATTACCGCAACACCTCTAAATGAAAGAAAACTACAACAAAAAAAAAGGGGGGGGGGATGCATTAAATATTGGTAGCAAACAATATTCCCGTTCTTATGTTGTCAATGCATTCTGACCCCGAAATAACTCTGAAGATGAAGCATTTTAGTGCTACCTTTTAATTGAAACACCTTCAAACCGAAAGAGCTGTGAATTTTCGGCACATGTTCACGAAGCGCAGTTTACCACGATAAACTTACGGATTTAAACAACAATCGCCACAGGAAATACATTGAGTGC
The DNA here is from genome assembly GCA_029891345.1 of Dryococelus australis. Classification (NCBI taxonomy): domain Eukaryota; kingdom Metazoa; phylum Arthropoda; class Insecta; order Phasmatodea; family Phasmatidae; genus Dryococelus; species Dryococelus australis. The sequence continues at coordinate 29,322,682 of CM056998.1, read as the reverse complement.
GCAGATGCAATGTGAACTTGGCAAGGTGGGGCTATATTAAAGATGACATCATCAAATGCGATTGTGGAGAAGACGGTCTACTTCAAGCGTAGAAGAATGCTTTGGATATAGCCAAATTCTGGTCAAAAATTATATAGTGTTTCTGACACGAGAATGTATGCGATATATAAAATGTTATATATTATAAATACTATTTTTTTACAACTACAAAATGAGAATTATATTACTTTTCCCTAATGTCCAATACCAAGGGACAATTATGGTTTAACAATGAACCAACGTCCTAACAATAAAAATGTATTTAAATAACGATTTTGAACTTCAGTTGAATATATAATTTTCAACGGGGAAATAAAAAGGACGAGAGGGTAAAATACCCGAAGCTAACAACACCGAACACCGAAGAGAACGCCTGAGGAAGACTGACTTTCCATTTTTGTTGACGGAGGCAGGCAGCGATGCGAAACTGATGAAGGCGATATGCGCTGCTCGGCTGACATGGTCGCTGCTTTTTACGGCGCGCAGTTCTTTTTTATTAATGCAAATGAGAGCCGGGCTTGCGAACACTTTGATCCGTCCAAGTGGCTGGTGTTTTCACAGTCTAACCTCCCCCCCCCCCTCCCCCCGCCAGTTCAACCCTTTTGGAGCCAAACGCACCATGCAGGCAGTCGCCCTCGTCTAATGGAGTCGGCGTGCACCAGTTAGGCCGCACTTACTGCGGAGTCACGTATCAGGCGCGCCGGCCTACTCACCGTGTGCTTCCGCCGCGCCAAGGCAGTCCCCCTGCCGTATCCTTCCGCAAGCACTTGCACTTCGGGGGGGGGGGGGCTACCAGCTGTTCACAGCTAGTTGAGCACGTTTGGAACCAACCTTTGAAAAATTTATCTGTCCTTACCTGCGCGTGTTTCAACGGCCACACTTACTTGAGTGCACCTAGCAAAGTTGGAAACGGCGCAGAGAAAATAGTTTCATGTTTTAAAGTCAATTTATAAGTGTCAGATAAACATTTGTTAATACAGATGATTATTTATTTGGATTTCTGTTTTTGTAATGCATACGAATGTAAGAATTAGCAGATGTATAAAAATGTTTACTTTTCTAATAATTTCAATGGATAAAGTGGTCAGAACAACGGCCATGTTAATTTTACATATGGTGGAAGAATACACAATGTGCATACAAGTAGACCACCGGCGGGGCTTTTTATAAGTGCTCAGTTTATCATGAAACTCCTATAGTAGCAATCGGAACTAATCAGGGAGCAAGATAGCGTAGGGAGAAAATGACGTAGAGCGTGCTTACAAGCTGCGCAGAGGCCATTCTTCGTTTTCCGACACTGGACTGATTTTCTGGCAACAGCATAAATAAGTGCTCCCGGATGGTCGTGCTCTTCCTCTAACCTAGTTTTAACACAACTAGAATTCATTTAAATTATTCAAAGTATTTTATTCCTGTAAAAGGTGGGTCTGTTGCACACTCAAACGTAAACAAAGATGTTCATTGCTGCTGACCACGTGGCTTTGACGGCTGTACTAACAATGCCCAAGTTAATGTCGGGTACATACATACAACACGACAATTGCTCTCCCTCATCTTTAGTCAGGGGCCGCGGTGGTGTAGTGGCCAGACTACCCGCCTCCCACCTAGGCAGCGAACCGGGTTCGATTCCCGGATTTTCGCATGCTGGGATCGTGCCGGACGATTCGGTGGGGGGGGGGGGGGGGTTCTCGAGGATATTCAGTTTCTTCCCGTCCTTGCATTCCAGCGCTGCTCCATACTCGCCTCACTTCATTCTCATCGGCTCTCAAGACACCGATGTTAAGAGACGGCCAAATATCTCCACTCCATTCCATCACGAAGACGAAGTACCTTCTGCAGTACGCAAAATGCACTGAAAATTGTTTAAGTCGTCTGAAACGTGCGTTGTTTGCGTGTTAACTAAATGTTGGAACGTCACCGAAATGTCACTAGTGCAGCTATGTTTGCTCGAAAAAATCAAGTTTCAGTTTTCATTAAACATTTAGCATATTGGCCAGGTTCTAAATTTCCTCTGACGTTCGACAGGGTTCAGAGAATCAGAATCGTGCACAACAAATGGCCATTTCCGTCCCTGACAAAATTCAAAATGACGACCTACATATGGAAACGAAATAGGGACATGGAAACAATTAATTCGTACAAAAGCTGCATGCACCTGTATGCTTTGGTAAATGCGCACTGTGCAGTTGTATTAAAAATGGCAGACGCATTAAATTCCATCGTACAACAAATCAGTGGCACGTAAAATTAAAAACTTTTTGTTAAGTGGAATACATACCACGGAATTCATGGTAGTCATTCTTATGCGTTTTATTGCAACACGAAAACATTAGTCTGCTACGGAAACAAAGTACGCATAAAAACGCACACTATATCATTTAAATAGAACGTTTTCTCAGAGTTACAAATTTACTAACATATTCAAAATTATCTGACCGATTTAATGGGAAAATTTAAAAACCATGATTTCTCAATCCTCTCTCTTCCAACGTTAGTGTCAAATTAATTTGAAAATGAAATTTTGGCAGAGTGGCAAGAGCGAAAGAAAGCAGAAAGCTATACTCCATTGACGATTACTTCCAATTTTCCTGAAGCCTTGCTAAAGTTCTGTTCCCAGGATATTCCTCCGCATCATTACAAACAAAACTTAACAACATTACACCAGACGGTCCAACGCACCGCATATTTGGCATAAGAACTATTTCTTACTGGGCGTTGCCAACACACCTATTTCCTTTGTCTTTATTCATATTAGTTATAAATGAAATATTATCATCTGTGGATAAAATATAAGTACAAGTTAAATTTAACCAAAAATAAGGTACTTATATGTTAACGCAAATATAAGACGCTTGAAATACATAGAATATTTAGGAAACAACCAAATGCATCATACATGGGGTGCTTTTCTCACAGGTTTAATTAAAAAAGAGTGGAGATATCGCGAAAAGGATACACCACAAGGCGCGTGTTAGTAGGCAGACTTGCCTGTGACGGACCGCGCCTGGAAGCTCGCGCAACGCAACTTACTACACTACTATGTTAACAGGTATTGTCTACCTTACAGGGGCAGGATTAACACGTGTTCGTTGCCTGCGGTTATTAAGTGGCCGCAAGACCATTTACTTCACAAACGCTACTATCCTTCCCACACACCAACACACATGTGTAATGGAACACTTATGAAACCGTTTTCGTAAAATAATCCCTGCCCGTAACTGAATATAGGCTGTTCACCGTAAAATGAGCACTTTTGACACCCTAGTTACTTTTCCATATTAGCCCTTTTTTACTTCCGCTACATTTTCAAATTAATATAGCAATGGGAGCAATAAACATAGTGTATATCGTTCACCGGACTTGAAATTTAACGTCTAAGGCTACAATAAACTATATTTATTGACTATTATTCCAAATAACAAGGCTTTCAAAGTGCTCACTTTACCGCGAATCGCCTATAGCAATGGAACTAAAACTTATATGCACACTTTAACTGACCAAAAGGGCACTGTTTAGATAGACGGCAGATGAAATTTGTTGTATTAATTCTACAGATATGACAGTAATAACTAGAGTACTAATATCACATTAATTTTCTTAACCTATTCCCAGTACCCACTATTCAACCCCATGTTAAGTCTTATATGTGACAGACCGGTACACAACGGACAACCACTACAAGCAACAATAATCTGCATTTAAGGTACCCAGTTCTCGTCATCGCTGGAGTTACGATGTTATTTATCACTGTGATGCAATCTTGGTCTATGTTAATTATATTATTCTTTTTCATGTAGAGGAGTCCCCTTCCTACTGCATCCTGGTATTTGTATTAGAATAGGAGTTCGTCCAACTACAACGTTAATAATTTTTCAACACGAAATAATAATTCGACGCTCGTCTTTAGGACGATTTCGGCAAAATTTGCGAGGTGCGATTTTCATTAAACTGCCACCAAGAGTCCTTCCCCATCTGACCACGACGGACCGGCCAAGACAAGAGCCAGTCAAAAGGACTGAGAAGAGAGATTCGGGCGGCTCTTAACGAGGTCTTGAGAGCCGACGCGGGTGACGTGAGATGAGTATGAAGCAGCGCCGGGATGCAAGGGCTGGGGAAACGGGAGATCCCCGAGAAAACCCACTGACCAACGGCATCGCCCGGCACCGATTCCCACTTGCAAAAATCCGGAATGACCCGGCCGGGGATCGAATCCGGTTTCGCCTTGGTGGGAGGCCAGTAGTCTAGTCGCTCAACCACCGTGGCCTCCCGTGAAAAGGGACTTGCAAATCTCACCCCCACGCACCCTCGCTAGGCAACAACTACACAGATGCTGTTGGAGGGAACCTAAAACGGTGTCCAGGCAAAGCTCGTGCTCCACCCCTCTCACTGACACTGGTGGATTACCCCAACACACTAAAGCCGATATTACACGATACCTGCAGCCGCACTTGGTTCTTGTGCAAGCTTCTGCAAGCCCTGGGGCACGAGCCGGTAAACCAGCCTCTATGTAAGATCCATATTACACGACAGCAGTTCGCTTACTTGCATTTGGCACCCTCGGTGGGTGCGCAGTGTGTGTGTCGTAGTAGATATGAACCTCAATTATACAACTGCTACCAGTTAGTAACTTGCGTAGGCCTATATAAAAACTAGCTATCATGGCTTACTATTGCTGTATTACTGTTCGTCTTTTACACATATCGATTGCTTACTACTGTAGTTTCATTCATTTTCTTGAAACGACGAAAATTTCTGACCGGTTGCCACATATAGCTTTTTCTTTACGCACCAGGATATTATCAGCATGTAAAATTTTATGATAAAAAAAATTCGGGCCCGACGGAGTATTGAACTCGCGCCCAAAAGATACAAGGTTATAGCGGACGCAGTAACTTTACTACTGTAATACACACACCAGGTTTCGAGTTTATATACATTAGATACAGCAAATAGTTCGAATCAATTTTTTCATACAGTAGGTAACGTTTTAAATATTTAGAACGGTTTTAAACAGTAATTAAAAGTTGTCATATCCAATATTATTCGTCGTTGTAGTATTTTAAATCTATCTGAAAAAGTTTCAACTTCCCGGATGTATAACCAAGACGTGATTAGCCAGGCACGAGAGCCGGTATGGAAAAGTATGACGTGTCCAATTACCAAACGTGGTACGAAATCTGGCCGTACTAGGCGGGAAATGCCATGACGGGCGCCACACTAGCCCGTATAACGGCCGCTATGGCTGGCCTTGCACCAGCTTTTACAGAATTTGATATCGTGTGATATCGCCTTAAGGCGGCACATGACTGGGACCTCAAACCCTGGTGCCCTCACACCCACAACAAATGCTTGCCTCACAAAGGATATTAAAAAAAAGAAAGCCTTCTTGAAAGTACTTAAGGGGAATCCCTAGTATACAATATTACCCGCCTCAATGTCACATCCCGCCATAAGGAAGCATTATTACGAAGGCGATGTAAAATAGCGCACGCAAGCTTCACGTGTGCTCTCTTTCCTCAGACACGGCGAATGCAGTGTTTTAATACAGCAATCTGTTTAAAGACTGTTGACGATAATGCGAGCACTTTTAAAATGAACCTTAGAGAAAAAGTCACTGCCCCCGAACACGTATATTTTAATGGGCGCACTGAGTGACATTTGCCCAGTAATACAAATAGATCTTAAGCAGGGCTTTAAAAGGGGTCATTTTACCGTGAACTGCATATAGAAAAGATACAGCATTTTCGCTATACTTGAAAACACTGTTTCACAGAAGAATAAATACCGTAAACAGAGACTGGGCTACTTACAGAGATTTTTGCTAACGTTAACACTTTCCAACGGCCATATTTATGTTCCTGTAACGAAATGTATGGATGAGTACAAACTATAGACTTTCATTTCTGTCCTGAAAAAATATTTACACTAGAATATTCCATAGTTTTTTAAAAATTATAATACCAAGAACTGTTTACACTAAGGCCCATCTGACCAGTACGAAGGCTTAACCAACCATGAACGAACTAGGCTCCCAGGATCGTCTGGGCAGCCAGTAGGTAGGCGCTACTCTCTACATACTGAACTCATGCACGAGACAGTAGGGCGAGCCGCCACGGGGCGCGTGTTTGTGATAACATAACAACGAAGGAAACCAGCTGGGCGACCCAGAACTGACCTCGTCCAACATCAAACACGGCGACAACAAAGACAACTCGTACGAAATTCACACGCCGGTTAAACTCAGAGGCACTTTATCATGTGTTTCACGTACTTGCTCGACCGAGACCGGGAAATAAATTAACTATGCAAGGTGCCGCCATCCCCTCGTCCCCCTCTTCCTCCCTACCTACCTCATAGACTAAATATGAGGTAGACCGCTTATTCATCTTCTGCGCATGTACCCAACATTGACCTACCCCAATCCTACACAACTGTCAAAGTCACATGGTCAACAGTGATGAACGTGTTTGTTTATATCTTAATTTATAAATGACAAGCACCATTATACTATTAAAATACTTTTACCAGTTTCAATGTAATCAAAAAACATTACAAAATGATTAGAGGAAGTATAAAAACATCTCAAAAGCACTTGCACTTGTTTACTAAACAGTGTTCTAACTTCAAACCCAATCCACGCCATTTTCGCTAGACGGGTAGGCAGGTGTGCAGTTCAATGTTGGGACAAGGAGATCGGCTGCGCGCAGCCAGCGAGATCGGTCTACCTCATCTTCAATATATGACCTACCTCTTCTGGAAGGGATAAAAGCGCCGTGACTAGTGCAGGCGTGACAATATATTCGAGGAACAGTTTGAACTTCGCGTGTAGTTTGAGGCTCGATATTTTATAAACGATGTTTTTTTTTTTTTTTAACGAGTGCAGATATGTTGGGGAAGGCAAGGGGGTATCAAGACAACTGTTTCTATTTCATGACCATAGTGTAGGAGATGAATCCTTATGCTACAAATAAAATAAAACGCAAGACGCGCTGTTGCTGAAGATGCCCTCGCGGGTAAATAGTGCCTCGCCTGCCCATATAGGCTGTTTACGGTAAAATGAGCACTTTTGAGGCCCCCAGTTACTTTTTTATTTCAGAAATTTTTCATCCATTAAACACCTTTTTAAATACATACTACCATGTAGATGATAAACACATTGCATAGATTCCACAGCACTCTGAAACTAACGTCTAAAGCCAAAATGTAATAGATGTATATGACTATCATTTCAAATGAGATGACGTAGGGAAATCAAGTCATTCTGTTTGCCGACACTGAAAGAAATTTTCACCCCCTTATGGGGCCGACATGACAGGCTCAAGACATTAGATGTAAATTCATCAAACCGGACTACATTAACGATAGTTTACACATGGACATTACTTGCAATTTTGTGTGCTATGTGCGTGATGCAATGGGAAGAGTAAAATAATACCATCAAATAAGGGGATAATAAGCCCAAATAAAATAAAAACAGCTTGTAAAGAAGGGCAACACTACCCCTTATACGTAACAAAGAGGAGTATTGTACTCATTCACAATGTAATTACCCATGCGCAAAAAAAAAACATAAACGATAATAATGCCAGTCGAAGCTGGAGCGATAAGACGACATTAAAAATAATATTTGTCTCAAAGCCGAACATTTTTATGGTTATGGCGATTCTAGCTGGCCTGCGTGGAAGTGAGTATTCTGTTCTTCCCGAAAAGGATGACAATAAATAGCATAAATACGCTTTCTCTTGCCTACGCTTGCTATAACTTTACAAGGCCAACTGAAAACTGAAGAAATAAGGACGGAGGTCTGGGGAATGCAATACTTCTGGCTAGAGTGTGTTTATATATGTTGTAAAAAATCCCTCCAATGATGTTGGGCCTATAACCAGAAGAAGTCATGGCAGCCCCGAGAAAACATGCAGAGACTGGAATTCGCGGAGGACATATGACACTGTGTCCAATGCATGAAGAGGAATTGGAGTGCGCAAGAAACATTTGGTCGATGCGTAACAGCCGAGGTATTGAGCGTCGATGGGACTGAAGCGAGGCAAAGGTGGAGCAGCGTAGAACGAGATCATGGGTAAGCGGGAGTACCTCGAGAAAACCCGCCACGCCCCAGGAGCGAAAATAACGCAAGAGGGATAACACAGTAGAGGGGGCATGTGATTTGCGCAGTAATCACTCTCCGTGTCCCAACACTGGCCTGTTCTCCTGACAACAGCAGTATCAAAAAAACAATGTGGACAGGGTTCGAGGTTAGAAAACTGTTTGTGTAATTGCTCTGTATCGCTTTTACACTTCCTGTGCCCTAGTTTATGCCATAGAATAAAGATGAGGTAGACCGATCTTGCTGGCTGCGCACAACCAATCTCCGTGTCCCAACACTGAACTGCTTTTCTGCAAACACGTCTAGCGAAAATGGCGTGGTTTGGATTTTAGGTTAGAAAAATGATTTGTAAACAAATGCTTTAAGATGAATGTGCACTTCCTCTAACCAATTTGTAATGCAGTTTGATTAAATTAAAACCGGTAAGATTATTTAACTAATATAATAGTGCTTGTAATTTAAAAATTAATATGTAACAAACATGTTCATCACTGTTGACCATGTGACTTGACAGTTGTGCAGGATTCGGGTAGGTCAATGTTGGGTACATGCGCAGAAGACGAAAAACAGGCCTACCTCATCCTCAGTGTATTAGTGATGGGGGGGGGGGGGAAGAGGCTGATCCCGCAGGGAGTGCGGGGCCCACGGTGGTGTAGTGTGGTCAGACTACTCGCCTTCCATACAGGCGAACCGGGTTTGATGCCCGGAGGGGTCGCCCCCGGATTTTCGCAGGTTGGAATAGTGCCGGACGGGTTTTGCTCGGGGGCTCTCCTTCCCCCCTCCCTGGCATTCCGGCGCTGCTTAAACCTTATCGAGTCTCAAGACATCGATGTTGAGAGCCGCCCAAATCTTTCCACTCCACTCCGCATGGGAGTTCAGCAGGCTGGTGGTCTGGCCACCGCAGCACCGCGGCTCCGTGAAGCGACACGCCGTTCTCGGTGACAATCTCGCAGGTAGCGGGAGTCTCTTCGAGGAGGAAGGGGGGAGGGGCGGGAGGAGGTAGCGTCATCCGCCACATGTGCTACCGGCGTCCCGAGTTACGACCCACGACATACGCCACCTCCCATCGCTCGTAAAAAATACAAAAAAGAAAAGGGAAAGGGGGCAGGGTCGCCGCGCAGAGGAAGATCCCATCCCGACGTCACTCACCTCGCAGCGCCGCGACACGTGACACGTGGTTCCCAGGCGCGACCTGCCCCCACTACTCCGCGTTGTTACGAGCCTGCCTTTATTGTGCGTCCCGCCCGCCTCGCCTCCTGCACTGCTACAGCAGTACTATTTCATATAGAAATTGTTCGCTAGTTCTGAGTGCGCCGCCCCCAACCCCACCCCCTCCCTCCTAAAACACAGCACAGAGCTTCAGTCGTATACACAGAAACAGAACAGAACCAAATTTCATTTTATCAGTACCCGGATGTTGGCCATTACTGATTTATATTATATATATTTACTACAAAATAAAATTAATGGACTTCCTATTTAACATTACTCAATTTCTTTATCAGGTAGTAGCCTAAAGGGGGATCTTTGGGGAAATTTTTAATCCCCCCTCCCCCCCACATTGATCACAATAGTCTCGAACTCTGTTATATGAAATCCAATATATTAATTAAAATTAATTTTTTTAGGGGAGGGAGTTTTAATTTAGGTATATAATTTAACATTTAATAATTCTTTAACCTGCCTACTATATTATAACTGTAATTTATTTAATTAACTTTAATTAATGATGGGAAACACCTGCCAAGAGAACAATTTATACAGGAAAATTTAACGGTTTACAATTGTATGGGATTTTTACTACTTATGTGGACACCATTGCCAACCCATAAAATTTACAATTGGCCAATCATTTCCTACAAACATTACCTGAAAGCGCAGCAAGAATTAAATAGATGTTATGTGTAGGATTATGGAAACTTATAAGGAGCAAACACATTAACAAATATGGCTGATGAAAGTGTCTGTCATATATTGTAAACATTTTCTTTGCAGGAGTTGCAATAGGGCAATATCCCAATAAAATATGTATATAAGTATCAAAATATCATGTCTTCACATTTATATAAACTAAAATTTGGCGATTGCCGATACCCACTGAAAACAATTTCTCTAGGAAAACGTTCACCCGTCCATGTTATAGCCTGCGCCAAACCTCATTTAGTTGAACGACCTTTAAGCAACCCATTAATTCATGGTCATGCAACAGTTCTCTTTCGCTTTCAAAAGAAATATATCTTTACTACTAACTGTGATCAAAATCTCATGCATCGTTACATTTGAAATGCCACGTCTTTACGATTTAAGGCTGCAGGCCACTACCAAGCTCGTCATTTTGGTACGATACTTATCTTCAACAACCACAACTGAAACTGACGATCTCTGGGAGAGGCAGACATTTATCTCTTATCTAGGTATGGTCAGCCCTATATATATTATATATATATATATATATATATATATATATATAGGGCCAATAAATATTGTAAGAAACATAAGTTTCCAAAAAACAATTTCACCCCCTTTCAAAGTTTCTCTGTAACCTACGACAACCGGCAGAAAATATGTTCGCACGCATGCTAACGCTAATATGGCGAAACAAAGACCTGTACGTCAGAAACTCGTTAGCCAATGGAAAGCCGTTTTGATAATTTACAAAGGAGTTAAAAAATTGTACATTTTGAGAGCGTGATAATTTGAAAAATAAAGTGCGCACGGGAATAATATTTTGCACGGTAGTATTGTATACGGTTATTATTTTAATGGCATCAATAAAAGTGTAGTTGATTTTTTAGAAAATCCCTATTGTTATTAAACAGTCCCTTGCTATGTTTTCCTGCGAAAATAAAAACACCCCAAGCGAGGACTGGATGGTAGACAATGAGACACGGTGGTGGGCAGGGGTTACCTTGAATCTTTATTTTACACTGGATAAAAATAACGTTATTCTTGAAACCAAGAACACAGTTATTAGCGCAGTATGTACACGCAAAACTTAGTATAGCAACCGGAAAATTGAGCAGAGTATTCAAGTACTCACATATGTATCTTTAAAACTTAATGCTTAGGCCTACTGGTAAGCAACTGGCTTGGACGTAATGCACAGTGTCCTGCCATTCAAATACTGTCTATCTCATATAAGATGGCAAGATTTTGACAGTCAGTGAGTGGCAACTTGACGTATGCCGTTTACAAAATCGTGTATCAGCTGATGCACGAACGAACAAAAGTTAATATTAAGTTGGCTATTCTGAGTGCACTGGCGACGCACATCAGGCAAGTGTAAAATACGCGATAACAAAGAGTTCCTAGATTAATCAATACATTTTATTTTGCGTGGTCACGAAACAACGGTTGTGTTACAAACTAATTTTCGTGCTAAAGTAGTAATGTATAGGCGATTAAAATGAAATGCACAATAAGACGATTCATAGCCGAATGAAATGCAACTTTAAAACCTCAGATCTGTTCATGTCGTGTTCCCACTGTCCATCCATGCTTCCCATATGTGCTTGATATTAATTCCAAAAGTCTACATAAATATTGCATGATAATATTGAATTCTTTTTTCACATAATTTGACGAAATATATTTCAAATTCGTGCCGTTTCGAGACATTAATAGGAGAAAAGTCAAGTTTTAAAAAGCAGGATCTAGAGGCGACGAACCTGGAGCTATCTGTCGGCACACACACTTAACCATGTCGTGCGCACCACCTGCGAGTTCTTTCTCGAACCTAACCAGCTATAATGCTCAAATGAATATGTTTCGTATGTAAAATAACAAATTTACGAACAGATACCAGTAGTTTTATTTTTCCGCGAGCTCTGCATAATTTTTAAAGCAACATATATTTCGTGTACAGCGATCTTAATTACTAGTAATTTCTATTGGGCCAGTAACTGTCCGTCTATGTCCTAAACACGCCATGTTTTTTACCGAGACCCATTTCCTTGTTTTCGCGTAGCTTTCAACTGACACACCAGCTGATGGCGAAAGGATACATAAACTCTAAAAGTAAACATTATTTGAACTGTCACAATCTTGCCATCTTATATGAGACAGAGAGTAGCTCCCTCCTTAATGGGTCTTTATATCCACCACTAAATTGAGATCAACGTGTCTCAGGCCGAGATCTTCAGAGACGATATGGATGAAGAGTGGTAAATACGGAGTGCAATGGTTGAGAGTAACTCGAAAAAAACCTCAAGGCATAGAGGGAGATGTTTGATCGGAACAACGCGCGATCCCTGACCGCGAATGGCGAAAGGCTCCCTATTCTATGGGCACACCAGGGTAAGGAAAGTGTGCAATCTAGGAACTAACTGGCCAGTGACCTCACGACCAAACTATAAGGCTGTTCGGAATTTAAATGCCCAAAACGCGGGAGGCGATTCCTTATGAAAACTTAAGTGGAAAATACACAGGACACCATATACCTAAACAGAATATTAAAGTAGATATAGGCCTGTGAAAATTGGATTTTGGAAACGTATTTTCGCTGAATGCCATCACCTCTGTACGTTCTTTGATAAATCATGTACAATATCTTTACGACCCCCCCCCCCCCCAAATCACACATTTTTCATGCTGCAGTGTATGACTGAAATGTTATTTTGGCATATACTTTGTTTTCCTGGTACTTGGAATTCATTACTCTGTTATTAATTTAACTTCTAAAAACGGTTTGCTCGAAATACAAATATAGTGTCATTCAATGATTTTTCAAAATTATTAAGATTAAAATGTATATGCGAGAAAAATATAATATCTTAGTTTATGAATACGGCCGCAAGGCGTAATCATAACAAAGGATAAATTACATTCTGGATTAGCACATAGGATACTTGCCATTCCAGAAAAACGAACAGTTTCTTAGAGAATATATAAAATATGCCACCAACCATTTGAGTAGGCGCTGGTTGGTGGTCTGTTTTTATATTTTGCACGCGGCTGGAGCAGTGGGTAACAGCTAGTCATAAATAAGGAGTATAATTACGTATTAAAATAGTTTAGTATCGCCATCTTGCTGAGAAAATTTATTAGTGTTCTTAGAAATTCGTTATTAAGGCATTTGAAAATGATATACCAGTAACTTCACTAAGCTCAAAATTTAAGAGAAATATATATACTAAACAACTATGTTTGAAAACAAGAAAAAAAAAAAAAAAAAAAGTTGTTCGTTAAAAATTATTAAGGAAATAAATATTTAGTACTTGTTTGGTATTTTCATTTTACAATGTTGGTGACATCTTGCGCCGTGCGATGTTTCTAAACGACCGTTTTTTTTTTTTTTTTGCGTTGCGTCGTTGCGTTCTTACGTTTGTTGCGTGGTTTATAAAACTGGCCTAATGAGGATATTACACGATACCTGCTGCCGTACTTGGTTCTTGTACAAGCTTCTACAAGGCCTGGTACGGGAGCCGGTGGTATACCAGGTGCTATGCAGGCTGGTATGGTATATTTATATTACACGACAACAGTTGGCGTACTGGCACAGAGCACAGTCGATGCGCGCGCAAATGCAGTCGGTGGTCAACAAGTAAATATGATTCCACTCAGCGAAAGTTGTTAGGTGCTGCAGCTTGTCGCTTCTGACGATGGTCGCGGTGTTTTAAATAGTGGAGTGGAGTGGAGAGATTTTGTGTCTACAGCAATTTTTTTTTTTTTAGTGTGACGATATCTTCGATTGACCACAATTTCACCGCCATTTCTAAACACACGAAATATCTACTGTAGTGTGGTTTCACGGAGTGCTGCGTGTAGCGCTGTACGTCTTTGAACTGCAATGTGATTGGCCAGTTACGAAAGCCAGTATGGAATCTGCCAGGGAAAATAGGACAGGTCCAGTTACCAAACGTGGGATGAAATCTGGCCGCGGCAGGCGAAAGATGCCATGACGGGTGCCGTACAAGCCGGTACAACGGCAACTATGGCAGATCTTGCACAAGCTTTTACGAAATCTGGTAGCGTGAAATGTGGCCACAAGCGCCGGCAGGACAGCAGCCCGGGCGACAGGAAACGAAAGCGACCGGAAGAGACAGGCCGGCGCTCCACGGAAAGCGACGGACCTCGTCAATACCGGACGGGCGGCTTTATAAAAAAAAAAAAGCAGAAGCCCTTTTTCAAACGATGAGGTGGGTGGTGGAGTACAAGAGGGGGGGGGGGGTGGTGGTTTATCGGCTAAATAACTGGCGTGCCAGCGCCGACCGCGCGTATCGGGGCAGAGAACAAATGGCGGCCCCGCGAGGGAACAAAGTCGGAATGTGGTTGGGCTAACGTTAAAGGATACGCAGGTTTAGGATCAACAGAAGGGCACCAAAGCGACGCGAGGTTGGGAACTGTACCCATCTCCGTGTTTCCCGGCGAACATTGACAAAATACCAGTTTCCAGAATAATGAAGTTTCCAAATCCCCTTGCCACTTTCAAGTTCCCGTAGAGAGCTCGTCTCCCGAAGTACATCTAATAAATTATATAAATTCAAAAAAATTACCCTTCATACAACAAAATTTATAAATGCCTGTTTGAATCATTCAATGTAAAAATAAAGTTCCCAGTAAGACCGAACTAAACGGTACAATCAATATTTCCTTCCAGTTTCATTGCAGCTATAGTTGTTTAAAGAAAACGATATTTGAAATTTTCCCCAAGAGCAAATGTACAGATACAACATACCATAATTTTATATTGATTACACAAATTACACCGTCTGACCACATCAATTTAATGACTTTTTTTTTAAATTCACTATCGCAGATACTTCAGCAAAAAGGTGCATTTTTTATCTCCTGAAATCGAAATACGTATTGCAAATAACATCAAAAGCCAAAGTTAAATAATTGCATGTGTGTGAATTTAGGTTTAAATAAGAATCTTAAATTGTAACAGACAATAAGATGAGAGTGCACTTCAAACATAATTATATCAAATGTTTCCAAAAATGCTGACGAAATTGTGGGAGAGGGAGATTGGAGGCAAATATTAAAATCTAGGAAATGGGGGAGATAATTCAAAATGTCATAAAACTCACGATGTAAGCACTAATCAAATGAACTTCCAATTCACACAAGAGAATTACTGAATGGTATACATGAATAAAATGCTGCTGTTTACACATAGTGTTAACCGATTCTAATAATGTCATGCAATGTTGCGTGAAATTTCATATTTTAAGAATATTTCAGGGAAAGTACACATTCTGAGGAACAAAATTTGCAGGTTACTGAGAAAAACGTACAAAAATCATTATGTCAGCCATAAAGTAAGATATAGGATTAATGCACTGTGAACATCAACACCAATTAGATACTTAAATTTCTGTTCCAAATAATGTTCCACAAATAATAGCTGTGTCCACATTACTTTTCATACTCATAAAGGATAAAATTGAATTTCATGCAATTTATCAGCAAAATAAGGCACATGCACATATTCAAAAATTCAAATAATTATTAATAAATTTTAATGACAATCATACGTAAATTGAAAAGTCATTAATATATCAGGTGAATATTCTACACATTTCAATAAACTCACAACAAAAGTTATACTCATTTTTGTAGCAAAAATATTTTCAGGAGAAGGCAGTCAGAAACATAATAAAATTGACAACAGCATCACCAATAATAATTAGGCTTATTAGCCACTGGGCAACTGTAAACAAAAAATCTGTGACGGTATTGTAAACTATGTCTTAAACTGCACCATTCATATTAAGTATAACTTGATGGTGGCTGATAGTCAGTGGCGCTAAGCCCATGACGGCGCTCACCACTCACGTGACACGTGGGCATGCACAAAGAGGCTACAGTTTGAACATTCCTACAATAGAATATTTATTTCAAGTGGAAAATTATGTATCTTGTTTATTTTCAGGTTTTTCAAGTGTCAAAATTGTTAGAGTGTATGTTTTGTAATATTGCACAATGTTTGGTTAGGAATTTATAATGCACGCTGCGCGAAGATTAAGAATATTATTATTCCAGCGTGAAAGCCGTCATAAAAGACATTCAGAGAATACAGAAAATTAATAAGAAAATTCCACAATGTAAATAAATATTTAAATTGCTTATGTGACATTTATTTAAAAATATAAAAGTTTTACTCGGTGTGCATAGCACTTCCGGTTGTGTGAACCCCGTAGGCAGCCACGGTAGATCCGCGCGACCCCTGCCTCTGGGCAGTCCGCCGAGGAGAGCTGGCGAGGTAAGACGCTGTCACGTACGCACTACAAACTTTTTGCACTGATGTAGATTACAATAGTTTCACTTTAGTATACAGGTTAACCTTTACTTTGCGTACTTTTTGCCAGATATTCCCCAGTATTATGCTTCCGCTTAACCTAATAATTTATGCCCTTGCTGCTTTTCGAAATATAAACGAGGAGAAGGGAGGAAAGATATCAGAGAGGCCATGCGGCCTTTGCAACTTGAATCAGGCGCCATCCGCCAATGTTAAAGGTGTTTCATTGTAATTTCTGTATCATTGATGCGTGCAATTAAGGGCTTTATGTTAATGTATGTATTTCAGGGTAATTTTCATATTTAATTGTTTTACGGCCACATCACTTGCGACCACGTGGTTCATAACTGCCAAGTCAATGCCCGCGCCATCCATGCACTTTGAGGGTTTTTTATTTGTGTAAAATCATGTGCGCCGTAATTAATCTCAGGGTTCTATGTACTTTTTATTCAGGGTTTCATGTAATTTTCACGTAATTGATGATTTGTATGTTTGACCACGCAGTCAGTTCAATGTTTGATTTTCTTGCCATCTGGCATGTTACAAGCTCAAAATCAATGCAATCTACAAAAGAAGCAATTTTCCCAATAGAAATAATAATCTATTTGAACAGAATTTGCCATTTTACTGAAGAAGACTGAAAATTCATCTGCACTAAGTGATCCGCTGCGAAGCATATCCAGCAGGATCCGCGCCATCTAAGTTTGCTTTCACGGATCTGCATTTTTATTGTGACCACTCATGTCGTGTCCCATCATATCTCAAGTGTATTTATGTCATTTATGTAAAGGGTACGGTGATATTATTTCCGTCCTAGCCGGCTACGTGTATAGGCCGTCACCTCACTAACCAAGTGCGGCAAGACAAGCACAGACGAGTCCACGTTAGTGATGCTAAATAATCACGTGTGTTTGTGCAATTTGTTCATTTGTTTCATCTTGTAATTCTCTGCGCCCTATCTTCAGGGAAAATCGTCAGTCCAACCTAGCGGCTGTTGACCCCTTCCCTTGTGGAGACTGTGTTTTCTAACACCACAGAGAAGTCATCCATCTAGGAGTGTGCTAGATTAATTGCGGGCTGGAGAGCACCCGAACGAGTTAGCTAGACACGTCCAAATTCATAAGTAACATTGGCACGATCTTGTATGGTTAACACAATAAAAGCAAATACACAGTGCTCTAAGTCATTATTTTGTAGTGACAGTATCCTTGCCACACATGTTTTTCAGTGTTAAAAAGTTTATTAAAATGTTTAGTAATGCAAAGTGTGTAAGTACACTCGGGTGAGATGGACACACAAAACCCACAGCATAAATCCCTTGAATATGATATCCTTCATGAAACTGTAGGGTTTTCAGGGTTTATGTGGTATTACAAGTGAACCAACCCACTCTTTAAGAGTGAGTATACAAAACAGAGGTCATGTCACATTACAACATGACCCATACATTATTCAATAATACCTATCCTCCTTTAGATATACACCCACTCAATAAGCATTAAAATCCAATCCGTCTAGTTAACTCTTTTAGTCAGTGTCCTGTATATGGGATGTTATATAATAAATGATGAAATTTACAGTGTCATTCCCTCTCCTTGATGTCACCTCAACAAGAATTTAGCCTGTAAGCCGCTCAAGGCAAGGTTCCTCAGGAGGGGTCAGTATTATTTATTAATCATTTTTAACTTTTTTGGTTTGTATCTTGTTGCGAGGCTTTCAGGAGATCTGACCTTAATGATGTTGCTGTGTTGTTGTTTAATAGAAGTCTAAAAAAAAAAGGAAATTGAAGTTTGAGACAGCTGGTCTCACGTTTCTGCAACTACTAAACTACAACTTCTGGATGGCCGTGCAGAACGGACCCCTTCGTTCCCTGCACCCTGATGTGTCCCCGCACAAACGCAAAAACGGCTATCATCGCTAGAAGACACCTTGAAAAAACTTTCAGCCAAAATAATACTACTGTGGAAAATGAAGTGTTTTACCTTATCTTGTTGACGAGCTGAACTCTGTGCTCGAACATTTACATGTGCGACACAATAAATTGACTTTCTGCAAGGTTACTGACATGAATCGGCGGCACATCCGCCTGGCCAAGTATTGACTAGAGATCTGAAATGGCTGATGCTGTTTCTGCAAAGCACCACATGAGAGCAGCACTGTCGCTTGGAGCGCTATCGCTCTGCGGCAAATATGATAATAGGCGGCGCTTATCGAGTCAGCCTTATTTTGGAAAGTATGAAGTCAAGTAAAAATGAGAAACATTTAAAATAAATAGCATCAAATTTTTTATGATTTGTAAAGTAAAACTAAAAACAATGCTATTGAGGTTTTGTAAAAGCATTTATTTCCAGTTCTACCAAACAATGCATGTCTTTGATTTAATATATAATATTAAGGTGAGTTTAAACTCTGGCTTATGATACTGTTTGCTTTTTCTCTGCTGTAGGTATTTGTCATTTTTTTTTTTTTTTTTTTTTTTTTTTTGTTGTTTCGCCTTGTATGTGCAGCAAGGCGTGGCAAGTTTTTACTGTTAACTTCTATAAAATTAAAATCACTGAATGGCAAAATTTATAACAAGTGATTAGCTGTTAAGCACCGACCAAATGTCTCTTGCTCACTCTAATTTCTTATTCATGCATTGGACATGTCATCTGTCCTCTACAAATTCTAGTCTTTCCATGTTTTCTCTAGGCTCTAAGACTTCTTCTGGATACAGGCCTAACATCATTTGAGACATTTTTACTATATACATAAACACTCTCTTGCCAAAAGTATTACTTTTACGTGTTTATTCTTCAGTTTTTAGTTGCCCTTGTAAAGTGATAGCAAGCACAGACAAGAAAAAGTGAATTTATGCTGTCTATAGTCATCCTTACGTTGGTAATAACAGAACACTCACTTTCACAGGCCAGCTAGAATCACCATAGCAATAAAAATTTTAGGCACAGAGGCAGATTTTTTAAATTTTATTTTGTCTTATCGCACTAGCTTTGACTGGCATTATTACTGACTGCATTGTTAATGAGTACAATACTCCTCTTGGGTATGTGGAAGATTTAGTATTACCTTTCTTTACAAGAAGTTTTTATTTTTCTTTAATTTGAACTTATTAACCCCTTATTTAATGGTATTATTATACTCTTCATTCTGCATTATGCAAATTGCAAACCAAATTGCAAATAATGTTCATGTGTAAACTATCGTTAGTATAGTCAGGTTGATGAATTAACATGTAAATTAGATATCCTAACAAGTGATTAAACCGATTTGTGAACTCAAAACAGAAGGAATACGATACGGCCAGGTCCATTAATTTTAATGAAGACATGTATCATCATGTCAACTCCATAAGAGGGTGAAAATTCCTTGGATGCTGGGGAACAGAATGACTGATTTTCCCACAAAAGCTTACTCATCTGCATACAAAGCGAAAACTGGGCTGCCTTGAGATTACCTCCCAGATACTTAAACATGAAAAAGTATGTTAATAGTCAGCAAGTCATAAAAAAAGTAGCAAATTATACTACTCAGCCCATTTGCGCAATACTGTGATAACATACACAATCAATGTGTCACATATGTTTAAAAGATCAGTTACTAAGTACCACATTACTTTCAATGATTTAAATGTACGGTTTAAAGCCAACAGATTAAATGTTAACATTAGAAATTACATATATTTTGTTCAATTTCTTACCACAAATTACAGTCAAAGAGAGTTAAATTTTCACTATGTAGCAGAAGAAGTCAGTGAATCAAATAACACCACATTCTTTGGGGTAAATGTAGATAATCACTTAAATTGGAAATCTCATATTGCACAAATTTTTCAAACTCATTTCTGCTTGTTTTGCCCAGCACAATAATGTGAAAATTTCAAGCAGATAGAGAAATAAAAGTTAGCACATTTCCATTCTATCAAGACATTAGGTGTAATTTTTTGGAGGAATTCATCCAAAAACAAAAGTATTTTGTATGCAAAAAAAAGAGCTGTAAAGATATTATTTGGCAAAAAAAAGAAACAATCTGATTCTTAACGAAACTCAAAAGCCTTTTCAATTGAAGATACATACAGTTTGTAGATATTAAGTGTGTTTCATTCCACCCAGAGCTACGTAACAAAATAATTTAATAAGTTGCTGCAATTTTGTGATACGGTACCTACAGTATAACCATCTCAAGAAGTTTTCTGTTAAGAAGATTACCTACTTAATAAGCTTTAAAAATTTTGCACTTTGTCTATTACAAATACATAATTTTAATCTTTTATGAAATTCTCCTTCTTAATAAGCACACATTTTCCAGTATTTTTCTGAAACTTCTTAAGAGAGTTTTACTGTATTCATACACTTGCCTCTTGTCAAATTAAAATGTCACAAAAAGGGCCTTCTTATTTTTCAAGCCAGTTTTCCAACAAATTATGCTAATACACTTTTAAAAATTATGTTTTGCAAATACAAAACTTTTATTAAAAAGAAACAAAAATTTTTTGGATAACAAAGTATTTTATTCTGTTAAAGAACACTTATGTCATAAAAATGCTGAATCCTACTTAAATAGCAAAACATGTGCAATTTTCTTTTTTTCCAATTTTGAATGTTTACTCCAGAAATATTAAGACCAGAATTATATACACGACAAGTGAAATGTGTGGCTCAGTCTTCTGTTTTACTCCTTTTTACAAGTGGTGGTGATAGCGGAGACAAAGCATAAGCAGTGTGGAAGAACCAGTGATGAAGAACTTAATTCACATTTTGTTATATCTATTGTATAGCACGTATAACTTGACATGTCCTGTGTCTTTGAAAAAACATGTACTTGCAATAATTCACTGGTCACATTAACCAAACTAATAAACTACTTCGCAGTTGTATAAAAAATGCCATAACCCAACTTCGTACTACTTGCTCCATTCACTTTACTACCTAAAAACTGAAATGTGGTACTGAACAAACCAAATAAAACCACTGAATCACACATTAATATACAACACCCTGTTACTCAAATCTGGCCCTCTTTATTTTATGAGCTAGAATATATACACTGATACTATTCAAAAATAAAAAATTATTTCACTCGTGTCCACTAACTACACCAGCCAATGTCATTTAGACTAGTTTACACCATATACATTTTCTGCATCAATATGTCTATTAACACAAACCTCATACACTTTGCTTCTACAAATGATCAATACCAATTATATAAAGGAGGTATCCGGGGTGATGTTACAAACTTTAGGGGATGATGGAGAAGGTCACTATCATCCATTTGAGATGGAGAACCCTGGTCCGGGAACACCTTCATCGAATGTTAAAACCAAAACAGTGTTCGGATGCTAATTACTGTGGAATACAATAACGGTCGGGGCATCATGGAAGAATAAGGTAAAGTACTAACATTACAGCGAAGCTTGCAAACCTGGATAAACATCCTTGCTGTCCTCCAACATGCCTTGTAGGTATACAGGACAAGGGACGGGGAACGTATGCTCCACTTATGCATGGTAAATGGTATGCTGTGTGTTGACCGGATGCGACAGAGCTTCATGCGACGCCGTTATGCCTGCATTAAAGCTAAAGGATGTACCTTTGAACACCTGTCATGAACTGTGGTCTTCATAGTCTGGCAGTTGTGTATGTAGTACATTAGTTCACAAAGTCCTGTAAGTTGCGATACTCCACTGTAATAAGCATCCCAACACTGTTTTGGTTGTAACATTCAATTGAAGTGTTTTTGGACCAGGGTTCCCTATGTTGTTGCCCTTCTCCATCACCCCTGAAAATTAGTAACAACTCCTCTGTATACTCAGCATACAATGATATGGATGATTTGCATTTAATGTTCTCTACTACTTGTAACCTACTTACTAAATCTGACACTTCAAACATAAATCACTGACAAATCTAAGCTAGGGCACACTACCAATCAAAACTATCTTGAATAACAATTTAACAACACATGTGTACATACATCGGTCAGACAGTGGTGGTTAGTAGAGCACACTGGGAGGTGTACCACCCGGCTATCCAAATGAAGATCTTTATTAAGTAGGTAGGTTCTACAGTAATAGTAATTATATTAATGATAGAATAAAATAAATGTCAAAAATGAATGTCATCTATTTACTTGTTTAATGCACTGAGTGCTGTTATTATCCGTGAGCGCTTGCCACTTGCTTTGTTTGCCCCGATCGCACATGTGATGGAGGATAAGTGGGCGACGACTCGTGCGCGGCGTGAAGCGACATGATGTAGGTACCTTCCCATTAGCCAGCCCAGGGGCACAGTTCAGTTGTGCGCACAGGGCTATTCATGTGCGGTGCGAGCATTGTCCAGTTTACCCAATTTCTGCTCGCTCTTCGAGAATGTTGATTGCTCTGGTTGTGAAGTGTTATCATTTTACTTATGTGCAACATTTTAAGTATTAATTTCAATACTTTTAACAACATAATCACTTGTTATGGCCTTGAGTAAGTTAACAGTTTCACATATAAAATCTCTGGTATTCTCTAGTTTGTCTTTTGTTTGTGACATTTTTTTTTTGTGTTCAGGCGGTGCCCTTAACTAAGATTAACTTACTATCAAACTGTGTTCAGATTTATATGTGCTTTACTCTTTATGGCATTGTTTTATGTTTACTTTGAATAAAAAATGTTATATTGCAATAATAACATTTGCTTAAAAATATTATACTCAAGAAAAAATTTAAGTGTGAACCCCTATTTACAAAAGGCATGAGTCACCACTGCAGTTAGACCCCTTGACTTTCAGGTTAATTTTTCATTTCTCCGTTACAAAAATGAAGAATTTTCGAGCTGACAAGTACTTATTAACACATAGTAATTTACAAAATGGTACCTATGAGGAAAAATACTGTAGTTCGGTTGCACAAGCAGCAACCAGTTATAAATTGTTGTATTGGCAGCGCTCAACAATAACACCAAAATGAAAGCAACGTCTGTATTTGGGACGGTTTCTTACATAGCACAGCACTATCCATGATTATGCGTGTTCTGCAGCATGCCGTAAATAAATGAGTATACTTATTCATGATAAAGTATTAAGGAACTATACACCTGAGCAAAAATTTCAGAGGAATCTCATGGCACAACACTGACCTCTGTTGTAAATCAAGCTCACTTGTCATGGTTCTATGTGACATTAGTTGGTCAAGCCAAATGTAAGCAATCACATTCAGTTACAAACATTAACTTGGCAGTTGACACTGGGGTTGAGCGCACTTCAGGTGATCAGTCAATTTTTTAAGTGAGCACCACGTAAACATCTTTGTGACAACTCAGAAAAACTTAATTCTCCTAAGAAAAACAATTGTGTAGGCTATTCATGATAAAATGAGCACTTCTGAAAGCACTGCTTAAGATCAATTTGTATGCACATTATGTATTCTTAGACCATATGTAAGTATAATTAACGTTACCAAGGGCCTGGTCCAGTGGCATAGCGTAGTGGAGGCGGCAAAATTTCACAATAAATAATAATAATAATATCTTGAAAATATTTGAACCATTTCATATTTTTGTCGCACCTACGATTCGGACCGATTACTTATTCTGTGACGAAATCGGGGAATCCTCTTTCTTTAAATGAATGTATAATAATGACATCTTGCTCATTGTAGCGGTTGGCAACACCGTCTGTACTGACTTGCAGGGATTCCCCGTATTTTATTTTGTGCTTGGATTGTTTATGAATAATATTCAGCGAGAATGATTTCTATCATATAAAGAATAGTGTTCAATATTGTATAATAACACCTGCAAATTAGGTTACAGTACGGGTAAGTCCCTTCAGGGAAGTCCGTGAGTGATGCTTTGACAATTCAAAGAAAGTTTGATTGATGGATCGTCAGTTGTCCAATTCACATTAACTTAATCGTATCGTATATATGTATACGCTTTCCAAACTGTGATTTCAATGCTCATAAGTACATGTTGTGATTGCTAAATTATTGAACTTTGTTGGAAAATTGTATTGTTCGTGTACATATACATTCAACTATGTGAGTATTAAATATTTTATTTACGTTTTTTATTTATGTAATTGTATGTTTGGCTATCTGCTATGTTGTTTAAGCTTTAATTTATTAAAATAAAAAAATCAGAACAAGTAAATTTCAGTAAAGTAAGTTATATTTTTTTAAATTTATTAGTAATTATTTTGAAATGTTCTACGATAGTTTAGTTTAGTTTCGTTTTTTGTTTTAGCATCAAAAATGAAAAGAGTAAAAGAAAGTGGGGCATCTTACCGTAATAAAAGAAGAGCTAAGTTGGAAAATATTAGGAAAAAATGAAGGGGCTTTACTTAAATACGTGAAAAGTCCTGTTCCTGAGACGTCAGATTCCAAGTTGGGCATAAATTCATCAAAGACAACTGGGCCTTCAAACCCAGAACAAGATTAAAAAATACAAGAACTTGACACTGTTGATCTGGTACCTGTTAGAAATGTTGACATTGTTCCTGAAGATCAAATTCCAACATCATCTACTCAATTAGAGTCTGCATCTGTATGTCTAGTCATGGATTTCGATAGTTTAGAAACAGAGACTGATACAGCATCGGCATTATCTGCTATTCAAAACCAAAACTTGGACGATATTGGAAAATGGCCTGAACACATACATGAAAATATGCGATTGCATCTCATTCAGCAAGGCCAGGAAGTTGTTCAGCATATCAATACTAACTTCGCCAAAGCATCAACAGTAACACGTTCAGTAACATTCGTGCTCTTTAACATCGAAAGGAGAGACAAGACGGCTTACCCAGGAATGGTTTTACTAATGGCGAAAAAGTTTTACGTACTGGATGGCATATTCTCCTTCCAAAGCATCATTATTTTGCTTTTGCTGACGTTTATTTGAGAACGTAAACACACAGAATGGATCAAAGTTTTGCTCATCTGATGGATTTAATACTTGGTGGAAATTAAATCCTAAGGTTTCAAGTCACGAATCAAGTGCACTAAACAACCAAAATTATTGTAAAAATGGAAGGAGTTGGAGAGCAGACTTCAAAAAGGACAGACTATTGACAAGAAAGAGCAAAACTTAGTGGCAAAGGAAACAAAAAAATGGCAAGAAATTCTTATCAGAGTGTTTGATATTATAAAATTCCTTGCCCAACAAAATTTGGCTTTATGTGGCCATACAGAAAATGACACCAGTATTAACAGAGGAAACTTTTTAGAATTGGTGCATTTAATTGCAAAGTACGATCCTGTACTTCGTGAACATCTTGTAAGATCTAAAATGCGTGGCAAAATTTCAATAACGTATATGTCACCAGAAATCCAAAACGAATTAATTGCAATTTTGGGAAATAAAGTTCGCCAACATATCATCGGACAAATAAAAAAGGCTAAGTATTATTCGAATATATTCGACAGCACTCCAGACATTTCTCATAAAGATCAAACAAGCCAGGTATTAAGATACGTAACGATTGAAAATCAGGAAGTACAAGTAGTGGAATCTTTTATAGATTTCATTGAAACAAAAGATAAAACTGCTGATGGAATATCAAAGATGATTTTGAGCAAGCTTGAAGCTGATGGCCTCGATATAAGCAACTGTAGAGGCCAAGCATATGATAATGCTGCTGTTATGGCTGGAAGGCATTCAGGAGTTCAGCAAAGAATTAAAGAAATAAATCCCAAAGTTGAATTCGTACCTTGCTCAAATCATTTGTTAAACCCGGTTTTACACGCTGCCTCAGTTCAGTAACTTTTTTCGGCACATTAGAACGTTGCTATTCATTTTTTTCCATGTCCACACATCGTTGGGAAGTCCTGATAGCAGCTACAGGCAAAAGGTCAAAAAGGGTTCAAGACACGCGGTGGAGTGCAAGAGGCAATGCCGTAAAAATGACATGGCATCATTACAAAGTCATTCTCGTCACTTTGGAAAAACTGACAGAGACAGGTGAAAGCTTAAACACAAGAACAGATGCAGGAACTTTGCTAGTTACGATGCAGTCATTTTCCTTTCTTTGTTTCTTGGGCCTCTGGCAACCGGTGGTACATGAAGTGAATGATGCACAAAAATATTTACAAACAAAGGGACTTGACATAAGACTGTGCGCTCAGAAAGTAAATGCTTTGTAGATAGTACTGATAGAGAAACGAGAAGAATGGGCAGATGGCGCTGTAAGTTATGCAAAAAATATGTGTGAAGAACGGAACCAGAGATGCTAACTTCTCTTGTGAAAATGAGTTGAGACGGAAGCTGTTTTCTTCGTTAGATAGAATCATTGTAGAAATTCGTGAGCGTTTTCAGCAGCTACAGAATTTGGTGGATAAGTTTGCTTATCTAACGCCGGCTATATTACTAGATTCGGACGACACTAAATGTAATCTAGAATACGCATCTGCCGAAATTGACGAGCAGGACTTCAATCTGGAACGACTTCGACTGCGGACTTTCATTGCTGCCACAGGCAACGAAAATAAATAAATAAATGTGGATTCACTTGAATTATTAAAATTTATTGTGAAATCCAAGCTGGAAGATACTCTGCCCAATATTATAATAATGCTCCGAATATTCTTCACAATTGCCATAAGCAATGCCAGCTGTGAGAGAAGTTTTTCAAAATTGAAATTGATCAAAAATTATTTAAGATCAACAACGAGTACTTTAAGGCTAACCAATCTGGCTATCTTGTCTATTGAGCAAGAGGTGTGTGATGCTATAGACATTGATAGTGCAATAAAAGACTTTGCTCTTAAAAAAAGTAGACGAATAAAGTTTTAGTTAAAGACAGAAGTTTCGTTTTTAATTCTAACAAGTATATTATTTTTCAATAAAAATATAAATATTAACAGTATCGTTCTAGTTCTAATTGGAAGTCGATTTGAGTTTTATATTCAATTCGCTAATAACTTAATCTTGTCGATCGTCAAGGTATAATCATAAGTGTTCTATACCTGTTATATCAACGTAAATGGCATACGTGTAAGAATTTTTGTAATAAATGTGATTATTATATTGTAAAACATATATATATGACTTTTTTATTTGTAACCTGTACAATACACAATAATGATGACTGTTCTTGACGAAAAGTTTTTTAGAATTACTGTATATTATAGTCTTTTAAATTGAAATACCTAAATAAGAGTGCGGCAAAATTTTCTTCCGCCCCGGGCGGCTGACACCCACGCTACGCCACTGGCCTGGTCACTTTGCATTGCTCAAGAGTAACTGTAAGATTTTTAGAAATGTAAATATTTTACAAATGTTTTTATTCTTACTCATATGGAATAAAAATAATTTAATGACATATGTTATTATTCACTAATGATTTACTATACACTTGGAATTTAACTTTAACACACGGGACTACTTTCTCTCCATTGTTGCTAACTTCACTGTGCGCAACAGTTAGCGTGCTTGTTAAATAAACGCAGGTAGGAGCAGTGACATATTTCAAAGTACTCACTTTACAGTGAGCAGCCTTTATTGAAAATGAGCTGTGTAATGGCAAAAGAAAACAGAACTATCCATTGAGGGCAGGATGTGTTAACTGTTGTTATCCAGTGGCATTGTGTCATTAGGGCTAAGATTTTCTAGTTTTATAACTCAGTTCAATTTTTTTTAATTTTTATATTTCAGTGTTGAATTAATTTTTGTAAATTCTCTATAACGTTAACCAAAATAAATGTTTAAACACATATTCATGTAAAATATGTAGTACTTAGCACGTAGAGAGAAAACTATGCAATCAAGAATAAGCATTTTACTAAATACAAAATAAACACATAATCACATTTTAGGTAATTAGAATATATTCTGGTAAAAATGTCAAGACAATGTTTTGGTCGGTATGTTACAAAATATTCAGAATATAACTTATTAGAAGAAATATCTGCAGTTTTACTGATAAAATAGAGTATTCTTAATAATTTTGTTTCATTTTGTGTGTTAACTAAAATTTTGGTGTTAGGGAATTTATTAACATGCTTTTCAGTTTTGTTTCGATTTTGCTGAGACACCTAACATTTATTGGTAAAAACTATTTTACATATATTTTCAATCAACGTTTTAGTAATTGTCTAGAATAGGGTTTTTTCTGAAGTAGCGGTAGTAGAGCAACAAAATAAATTTTTATGAGTTGTGCATGGCTTACCTGATGGATATATACAGGTGCTTGATGATACATTAACTAGAATGTCAAAAGTAAAATAGTAAAATATACGAGCAGTTCGCTTGCTTTGTTTACGCCCTGCGACATGTCAAGACTACCATTTCTGGTATTTGTAGCCCACCATAATTTGGTCTTGTGTACCATGATGAGGTAGTAATAGAATGGAAATGTCTAAAATTATGTGCCAGTGTACCATAATATTGCATACCCCTATCATGACAGAGCACTGCTGATCAATAAACCCTGAGCCATTACTGTAGGCCAGTTGCTCGTTAAATGTGAGATAGTGCTGGTCACAGTGAAAGAACCATATCTGTGCTTGTGAGCTGTGATGACCGAATCCATCTGTACCGGTTGGAGGTTTGTGATAGAGTGCTTGAAAGCATGTTTTATTGCAATTAATTCACTTAGATGTGTTCAAACAAATATTGTTAGAAAATACTTGTGTTTTTACGCTAATATATGCATGGGAAAAGTGAAATTATAATATTTGTGTGGTAATTTGGGTGTGTATGGAGTACCATCAGTGTCACGCTTAATGATCTACGACGTACGAGGGACAATTGATTGGGTGAGTAACATACTTAATTTTGTTGTATTATTGAAATTTATTACATTCTAATGATTTTACCTATGTAGTATTGCATGTGACTGTGTTAATTTCCCCACGTAATGTCAAATGTGGAAGACCTAACAAAATCAAAGTTAACTTCACAATAGTTGATATGTATACATGATGTTGAAGCAAAACCCCATTTATCATATTCCAAAGATTTTACCTTTGTAGTATTGAGTGTGAATGTGTTAATTGCCACAAGTAACATCAAACGTGGAAGACCTAATCAAATTAAAGTTAACTTCACGATATTTTATATGTATAAACAATGTTCAAACGTAGCCTCCTCGCACTGAAACATACTGTTCAAGTGTAGCTGAACATAACTCACCACCAAGCCAGAGTTCTCAGCACCAGCAGAGGATAAATCCCCAAAACAGTGATTCAAGGCATGCCTGCTTTCTTCTTTAGGTAGTGACCGCAAAGCGGTCACACATCAGCGAAGCTTGGAGTTTCACCACAAATAATTTTCAAGTATAGCCTATTTGCACTGCAAATAATGTGTGTGTGTTTTGCAATTTAACGTATTTTCGTGCTATTTGTAATATAAACGTATTGTTGTATCACAAAAATGCTTTTAATTGCAAAAATATTTAGACATAACGTACAGATTTTTTGTTCCTTTCACCACACAATTTCCTTATCTTCATAGCCCTCCCCACTGTCTTATTTGTAGCTTGTATCGGAAATATTGTCAATTTAGGTATTGTTCGGTTAGGTATTTTTGCAATTTAACTTATTTTCGTGAAAAACTACTAGGAATATGTACATATTTTTCACTTGTTTTACCCTACATTTTCCCTGATCTTCATAGTCCTCCCCAATATTGTTTTTGAGGTTCCTACTGGTTATATCCTGATGCCCCTACTAAATTCATGTTCTGTGTAATCAGTAGAGTGGAATTATTCCACTTTTGAAAAAAAAAAAAAAAAAAAAAAAAAATTCTGAAAAGCCCTTACTCTGGACATTTATAAAGTTTTTAAAGTCTAGGCCATGAGTTAATGTTTACCAAGTATAAGCATACGTCAGCACGCCGCCAGCCAAATTCTATTCCTTGTTAATCTTTGTGCGCTTCTCTAGATTCCAAAATGAAATGCCCACCCAGGGTGGCAGTGACTAACGGCAGAGTGTGTTGCAGAGAGCAGGGAAGGCACAACTTAAGGGCTTTGTTTGTATGGCATGTACTTCCTGCAACTTCAGCACCCAAAGGTATAATGGGGCACATGTTGATGTGTTGAGGAGAATATAAAGTGAAAAAGTCGCCACCTGAATGCCTGACAGCTTATTGAGAAACTATTTTTTGTTAAATGTAATGATGCCAGCTAACAGCCAGCGGCACTAGATCCCATGATGGTGCTTCACCATGCTCATGTCCCACATGTGCGCAAAGAGGCCAATAATTTTGAACTTTCATATAAATGTTACTTTTCAGTGTCAAATTTGTTATATTGTATTTAATATGTCTTAAAATGTTTTAAAGTGTTTGTTACTATTTTTAAATTGTTTGGTTATAAAATTCAAAGTGCCCGCGGCACCGAGATTAGGAACACTGATATTCTGGCATTAATGCCGTCATAAAGAGACACTAAAATAATATGAAAATCCATAAGAAAATTATAAAAATGCAAAAAAATATTTAATTTAATTTGTGCCATTTTATTTTCAATAATAAAATATTTCACTCTGCGTGCATAGCACTTCCGCTTATGTGAACCCCATAGGTGGCCATGGTAGGTCCATGCGACGCTTATCTCTGAGAGCCGGCAAGGTAAGACACTGTCACGTACGCACCACAACTTTTGTTCACTGATTTAGGTTTCCATAGTCAATGTAGTTTACCGGTTAACCTTTGCTTGCGTACATTTTTGCCAGACATTTTCCTCAGCATTATGCTTCTGCTTTATTGATTTTTGCACCTTTGTGGCATTTTTAACTTAATTGAGGAGGAGTAGAAAGATGTCGGAGAGGTCACGCGACCCATGGAACTTGAAACAGGCACCATCCGCCTATGTTTATGGTGTTTCATTGTAACTTCTGCATTATTGCTACAAGCAATTTTAAGGGCTTTGTTTTTATGTATGTATTTGAGGGTGATTTTCATGTTTAAATATTTTATGGCAACTTCACGTATAACCACGTGGCTGACCGACGCCAAGTCTTTGTATACGCCATCATTGTGTTTTGAGAGCTTAGTTATGTAAAATCCTATGTGCAATATTTTATTCAAGGTTCTATGTTAAATTTTGTCAGGGTTCCGTGTAATTTCTCGTAAATTGATGCTTTTTGTACTTGACCACGCGGTCATGTTAATGTTTGATTTTTCCACCATCACGCATGTTGCAAGCTTGTAACCACTTAAATCATACCGAGAATAATTTTCTCAGCGAGAATAATATTTTGTCTGAATTTAGTTTGTCGTTTCCACGCAGAAATATTGCAATTTCACCTGCGCCACGTGGTCCACTACGAACTTCATCCAGCAGCATCTGTACCATCTAAATTTGTTTTCACACATGTGTGTGTTTATTGTGAATACTTATCTCGTGTCCCATCTTGTTTCATGTTTCTTTTGAGGGTTTATGTAATTTTGTAATTAGTGTACGGTGCAATTATTCCCGTCCTAGCCGGCTCTGTGTATAGGCCGTCACCACACTAACCACGTGCTGGAGGGCGAGCCCCGACGAGTTAGTGTTAGTGTTGCCGAGTAATCACACGTGTTAATGTATCAAGGGTTTCATTTGTAATGCACAGTGTCCTGTCTTCAGGGAAACACCGTCAGTCCACCCTAGCAGCTGTCGGCCCTCTTCCCTTGTGAAGGCTATACTTTCACCCACCTCTGTGAGATCATCCATCTAGACGTGCACTAGAGCAATTGCAGGCTGGGGGACACCCAAGCGGAATTGGCTAGTCATGACCGAGATTATCATAATTGCATTGGCAAGTTGATGTGTATGCATAGTAACAATAAAAACAAGTCTACAGTGAACTTAACACTCTTTTATTCAGTAGTGCCAGTGTCCTAGCCACATATATTTTATTAAGTGTTTATTTCAAAGTGATGTTTGGTAAAAGTTTAGTATTGCCTACGTGTTTGTAAGGACGCACAGGTGAGTCGGACACACAGAACCTACAGCATCCCTGAGAACCCTGAGTCTCAATAGGGCAGTGATTGGGAAGCACCGCTGGCGACCAAATTTCCAGTAAGTATTTGTGTCATCGTTCATCTCGTGTCTCACCCAACAGCATCAGTACCTACTATAATTATACATACATTTTAAGTCTTTAAACGCAGTACAGTTTGTATGAAGTTGTAAAGTAAATGTATCAACATTTATATAATTAATATCCATTATTTTGTAGTTATTTATTTAGAATCAATACTTTCTATGTCACAACTCACTTACTTCCACTAGAATATTTAATTTTATTGAATTTTCGACATTAGCAACTATGAATAATGACCAGAATAATTACTACATCCAAAATAAATATTAAACTTACCTGAAATTCAAAATCTGTTATTCCCGCTTATCCACGTTTATTTTACACCTCCTACGCCATCTCCAGGAGGTGGCGTAGGTGTATCACTAAGGTGCACCTTAAAAACTACTTTTGGTAACATCTTGTAATAACTGTCTGGCCGTTGAAGTTATAGGCCTGGTAGGTAGGGGCTACAATGTACGTGAATAAAGTTTAGGTAGCATATTAAACTAACTTCTGGACCACATACTAATTCAAACCATCCTGAAAAATTCAAGAATTCCACACAAAATGTTGATGGTAAAGACATGTGTTCTTTCACACGCCAGTCTTGTGAGTGGTATACGCAGGTGTTGTAAGAGCTCTAGATGGATTAGGATTCCTTCAAAAATTACAAGACAAAAAGAATAAGCCCTGAAGAAAAGAATCCAGTGATGCCTGTTCATGACAAAATGAGCACTTTTGAAATCCACATTAGAAAAAAGTCACTGCTCCTACCTGCATATATTTTAATGGGCGCACTGAGTGACATGCACCCAGTTAAGTTGGTAACGAAGGATGGAAAGTAGTTCAATATTTTAACGTCAAATAAAAAGTGTTAGGTAACCATTTGTGATAACTTAAATTATTTCTTTACTTTCGTAATAATTTTACATTTTCACTTGACCGATGCATGAATAAAGTGCCCAGGCTTATGGAAATGTAAATTTTACATAAGGCAGAAGAAGACACAGCGTGCATACAAGTAGATCTTAAGCAGGGTTTACAAAAAGGTTCATTTTACTGTGAACAGCATATAGCGAAATTTAATGTTTGTGATTGAATTTAACTTTGCGACACATAGAAACAATCTTTATAAAATTGAAATTTTAAAACATAACCATCAAAGGAATTCACTAAGCAAAATTAGCAATTAACTAAAATTTACTAATTAATCACAATTAACAGTATTTTTTAACAACGAAATTCTCTCAATTATGTAGCAGTGTCACATTCACAAAGTGACTGAATTAAAAATTATTTCTATTGTGAATGTCTGTTGTACCCAAATTTTTCTTGCACAGATATTACAAAATGCTTGTTTGTGACTGGCAGGTAAACTACTTTTTATGTCTCACCAGCTGTCATACCTACTGCTCCAATGTAAGTTTTGCATGTCACTGCCCTTGGATAATGTATTATATGTATAGGCTGTTCATGGTCAAGTAAGCACTTTTTAAGGCTCTCCCGACAGGCATTAACCACTAATAAATAAATATTATTGCAGTCTTGGGCATTAAAATTTGAGGGTGGTGAAATGTATACACTGTGTTTATTGGTCTCATTGCAAAGTTTACATTAAAAGCAGCACGAAGATGGAAATGGGATGAAACGAAAAATTTAGAAGGGCCTTAAAAAGTGCTCACTTTACAGTGAACAGCCTATATTAACATACATAGTACCTAGCGAGCAGTGCATAATTATATGTGAATGCAGTCGTAACATTCCATTTATATTTCTTCAGAAAGGTGTAATCCATTAAAATAATTGTGTCAAATAAGTTAACGATTTTCAAAATTTTGCATTCAAAATTATTTTAATATAATTATTTTGCAATGTAAATCTAAACTTAATCATCCGTGGGCACATCCCATTTTCTTTACAACACTTGCCACTACAATACCGAGCAGTCACTCCCTCACAGCCAGTCTCTTGTGATTTAAGGCACTCGTCTACCTGGCTCCCAAACTGGGTCACGGTGTGTTTGTAATACAAGTTTTGGAAACAAATTTTCAAGTTTGCACAATTTGTTTCCTCACGAAAAGAAATATCACGTCAGACTAGGGCAAAGTACAACTTCCAACGAATCATACTTTTTGCAACCACTAATTGTAAAGCACTTCAATATGGCCACCAACATTTTCAAGCTGTTATAGCTTAAAATATTCTGGGTGAATTCTTGTGAAACTAGTATAGCACCGTGCTATTAACTTTGCTACAGATATTCCTCCAAGAAAATGAAAAGGTTACCGCTTAAAGTCCTGTAAGTATAAACAGCATTACAACACTGCAGGCTAGTTTGGAGCCTTGTGTGTAGTACTGATGATGCACTTGTGCATGGAAGTGTCACCCTTAATGCTCCTGTGCTCCTGAGCCTTAATATAGCTACAGATAGGCAGGTCCCTTAAGCATAACTACCAAATTTGTCCTATTATGTTTGGTAATTGTTAAGAATAGGGGCTGATTTGAAGGAGACGTTGTAGACCGACAAAATAAATTTACACATGTTGTGCATGATTTACATGTTCAGTATTTATGGGGGCGTGCCGATGAAATAACTACAACATGGGAAATAAAGTAATTAAATACATGAGTGGTTCACTCACTTTGTTTATGCAGGAGCACCATGCTGTGATGTTAGACGTACCATTGTCATGGTACATGTACCATAATTTGACCTTGTGCATTAAGAGGTAGTAATGGTATGCAAATGTATCATAGTTTTGTGCCAGTGTACCATTATTTTGAATCAAACGTGCATCTGTCGTGTCACAGTTAGATTGCGTGACTTTGCCAAACGGTAGATTTTTGACCTGTCTGAAGTAAGAGTGCTTATATGGGTGTTTTAATGCAATTCATTTTGTTTGATGTGTTATATCTAATAATTGTGCGAAATTACAAGTGTTTCACTGCTATTATATGCACGCAAAAAGTTAAATTATAATATATGTGTGGTGATTTGGGTGTTTATGTAGTGTCGTCAAATGGAATTGACACTGTGGCATGTTTACTCATCTACATCGTATGAATAACGATTGATTCAGTGAGTACGTAACCAAATCAAATCTAACTTCACGATAGTAGGGAGGGGTACGGAGATCAGGCAAATTCTGAGGTAAAAGTACGTAATATTTTATCATAAAAACACATTTAATTGCAAAAAAAGACCTAACCGAACACTACCTAACAACACACACGCACAGAAATGTTACTGTGATAATGTATGATATTCAAGTGTAGCTTCCTCGCAAATGACAAATACTGTTCAAGCTTAGCCAATCGTTATGCACCGAGCCAGAGTCCTTAGTGCCAGCAGGAGAATAAATCCCCAAAACAGTGTTCAAGGCACGCTGGCTTTCTTCTTTAGGTAGTGACCGCAAAGCGGTCATGCATCAGCAAGGAACGGAGTTTCCCCATAAATTATTTTCAACCATATCCTATTTACACTGGAAAATTATGTGTGCGCATGTGTGTATTGGTAATATTGTTAATTTAGGCATTTTGAGGTTATGTCGTTTTGTAATTTTATGTATTTTCGTGATATACAGTAATCTGAATAATATGTTACAAAAAAAAAACCCCCATCTAACAAACAATACTTAAACGTAAAATATTACCAATACAAGTTACAAATACAATAGTGGGGAGGGCTATGAACTGAAGGAAAATTGCAGGGTAAAATTTTATCAACAAAATGTACATACAGTACTTTTCACTAGTTTTACCCTGCAATTTGAATAACATAAACATGAGGGCGTATTCCATATAAATATACATACACTCGCAATTAGGCTACCGCCCGGTGGCGAGCCCTCTCAACTCTCCTTCACCCAACCAACTCCTTTTCCACTCCCTTCCTGAATTTACCAACCCCTCTCACAGATACCAATTCCTCCCTCACAGACCTCACAAGCATAGACTGCCTACCCCGCTCCGTTCTCTTTCACACCCTCTGAAGCTTCTCACTGTTGTTTCCTCTTCCTCTAAACACCCCCTTACTTAGCTTGCAGTGTAGCTCTCCCCATCCTCCCTCTTCATTCACCATCCTGTACATCCTGACGAACCATTCAACTTTCCTCCTGTCCTTCAATGAGCTCCACCCCATTTATTTCATCATCACTGATGGCCTATTATTCCCTTCTTCCTCATCATCCTGCCCTTGCCTTCTCCACCTACCCTTCACCCATCTTGTTGCCTTTCTCTGCACCTTTTCCAGTTCTCGCACCTCCACCTCCACATACGGGTCCCATACTGCTGCAGCATATTCTAACATCGGCTGTACCATTGTGCCATACGGCTTCTCCTTCACCTCACAGCTGACTCCATTCAGCACCCTTCCCAGCATACCCAGAGCCCTTCTTCCCTTTGCAACCACCCGCTCTACCTGTTTTTTCCACCTGAGGTCTCCCTGCAGTACAATCCCTAGATACTTATATTCTGCTGCTTCTTCTATCTCTTGTTCCTCCCATCTGTACATGTCCCCTGATCTTCATAGTTCTCACCACTATCTTTTTTGTGATTTCTATTAGGTAATAATATTTTGATGACCCTAGTAAATTTGTGTTCTGTGTAATTAATAGAGTGGAACTATACCACTTATCGTGATTTTTTTCCTTTGGAAAAGCCCCTATTCTTAATATTTACCCTGGGTTTGGTTAGCAACGAAGAGATTTGTGGGTCTAAGTTACAGTGCTTTTACAAGAGATGTTTCTGGCAAAAACATAGTTCCTGCTTTTCTGAGATTACTGCAGCATTACATTACTCTCAAAATGTCTGTTCTTCCTAGCTCTCCCATTATGACAAACCTGTTTCTTAGATTTTGGCGGGTATCAAAGTGCTTTCCCAGCAGTGTTCACAAAGAGCTAATCATTTTGAAAAACTTTTCTGATTTTTTAAAAACCTAGTTGTTCTATTTTTTTTTTCTTCCAGTTATTTATGAACAATTTCAAATGCTACTTTTTATGTTATGGGGCCCACATACTGTACCATATTTTGTTTAATTCTTGTACTCTTGTTATGCACACTGTTTTTCCTACAAGTAGGACTGATGTTAAAGCACTCAGACTTTTAAATATTTAATTCAATACTGAAACTGCACTGTGCCTAAAATTCTTATATTTTGTTAGTAGGCGATAAGCTTTATTTTGTACTTAGGAATTTATTAACAGCTTAAAGATGCAGTAAAGGCATAGTCACCTACACTCACTCGCACGCACACATGCATAAACACAACTTTGCAAAATGTCAGTTTCATCTCCTCGCCCACTTGGGTGACTAAGGTAGTGCTTGATAACTTATATGTTCTGGGATAGTTTGCCCGCAATAATTTATAAATCTATGTAAATAAAAAATTAACGTACATAAAATGGAAGATACTATAGTATGTTTGTGGTAAAACTTGCTACACCAAAAATTCATTTACCTCTGTTCCATCGTTTGAAGACTCCGAGCTTTCGACATCTGAATATGACTGTTTCAGCACAACAATAGATTCTTCTGGCTCAGCTTTTCTTGAAGTGCACTGTGTACTCACATCCGCAAACTTAAATCCACCGACATTTGGAAACTCCTCAGGTGTCATGTCTTCGGAGATGTTTAAGGTTTTTTCATCCATAATTAAAAAGTCCAAAAGCTGATTATAATGAACTCCACACCACTGAAAAATTGCTACAAAAAATGTTTCACAATCTTGACTCTTGGTGACCTACTTCTAACAACGTTATATAAACACTAAATTTGCAAGATGTGTCAAGTACTCAAGCTTAACCACTTACCTAATTTAGCTAGAGGAATAATTTCTCTCTTAACTAAATAATACTGTTTTACATTAAACGGAACGGATTTTTTTTGCAGTAAAGTCTTGTTGATTTTCTTTAAAATTTGATTATTTGGTCTAATCAAAAAATGCATTTAACCTAGTAAAATCCCATAGGAACTAATTAATCTTCCATAAAGCTAATACTGTTAATAAATTAAAGGCTCAATATGATAGAAATTTTAAATGCTCCAATGAAAATATTAAATGATAGGTCAATATGTGTAAATGTATGGTTGTTTGATAGTATCACCAAACTTATTTTGTAACCATTCCAAATGATAAAAAAAAAATACTTCGAATTAGACTGATCCTGCCTGATTAGGCTGCACGTAATACAAAGAGCTACAACAAATATCTAGCAACCGATGTTTACACTGAACAATTTGCAGGAATGGAATACGCACCGGAGATGAAGCGCGGAATTTTATAACCTAAAACTTTATTTCTGCAGAAACAACAAGCATTACGAAAATTAAATTATTTTTCGCTGTTTTCAAGACCGCGTCAAATATTACTTTCCTACTACCTGTACAATTAAAAATATGTAGTTCACATAGTAAAAATAGTCAACATTCAGAGCACATGTCAATTTTTTGCGCACAGTATACACATGGACAAACAAAAACACAAGAAAAAACGATTTTAAAGAACGCGTTCCGAAGCTTAAGCTTTCGCTATCTTATGGTGTGAAATATAAACTATATGAGTAAGTATACAATTATTATGGCTAGATGGCAGCACAGTATGCTCTAAGGAGGAGAAAAAGCAACCAATAATAAACAGTTAAAATCGTTAAATTATTTCAATCAAATTTTAGCACTGGGTATAATGTAATACACAAAAATATTCACAAACTTTACGTATCTTCAATTGAAAAAGCTTTTGCGATTTGTTCAAACGCCTGGTATGCGCCTCGAAGTTTTAACACATATTTCAACACTTTTTTTTTTTTAAAGACTGTAAAGCATATAAATTATTTTCTCATTGCAATTTTTTTTTCATGCTCACTGTATTTTTTAAATAGCTGGGATGAGAGCACATACTCCAGAAGTCCCACTGAGGCTGGTCTACAGACTTCCTTGCTCCACACCGAATTTCTGCTCTTTTGTGCAGCAATCTGCGACTAGCAGCCACACAGACCTTTGCCTCCGCCCACTTGATATATATATTATCACACACGATATACAGAGGCGTTTACCCTTAACCTATTATATACAGTACACATTCAACCCACAATATAAACAATAACAAAATACTCAAT
Source organism: Dryococelus australis (assembly GCA_029891345.1). NCBI lineage: Eukaryota > Metazoa > Arthropoda > Insecta > Phasmatodea > Phasmatidae > Dryococelus > Dryococelus australis. The sequence goes on along the minus strand of CM056998.1, from coordinate 29,283,195 downwards.
AAAATATCTACACAATTCTTACATAGGGGCACAAAACGATATGAACATTTGGTGAATTGGTTTTACTGACAAAGTCAATGAACACATAAAAAATTATTTAACATGAGGGGCAGTGCACGGCGTACACCCCGACACGTGACACTGACTTATAACACTACCACCTATCGACGATTACTACTGGAACCCAGCACTTGATGATTCTACTAGCAACTAAGGTCTGTTATTGCTCAGTGCATGACCATACCGATTTTTTTAATACCGTGTTTAACGCAAGTTTTTGTTTATATACTTCTTTTGCATGTAAGATAACTAACATCAGGCAATGTTCAATGGAGTTCAGCTAAACAACTACTTCAGGACATTTAAGTTAATATCTGCATTAAACAGCAATGACTTCCTATTGCAATATGCACTTAAATTACTACAGGAAAAACCAAAATTAACTCATTAAATAATTTTCAGAATTATGCTAGAATCAATCGCCACTGCTGTTCCGAGACTACCCCTAGTCAGATTATCTGCAAAACCGGAGGAGTCTGTGGCAATAGTGTGCTCTCTGCAGCAGCTGGTGAGAGCCTGACACACACACCACTTAATTCTTATTTATTATTTTTAATTGCTGTAGAATGAACCGAGCTGCACTGCAGGGGCAGCTCAGCCTCAACTAGTTTAGCGTGTAACTTAGTTTTAGCATCTCTTCCCAGCATCTCTCACTTGCCGAGGTAAAGGTTAATTAAAGTTCCTGTCCCCTCTCTACTAGCTTTTTCATATCTACTAACACGAGCATGTTCCACACACACACACACACACACACACACACACACACACACTCTCTCTCTCTCTCTCTCTCTCTCTTTCTCTCTCTGTCTGTCCCCTGCAGCATTTCTGTTTATTGCATAAATAATTTTGAATTCTATTTTGTGGACTGGGTTTTTTACGGTGTCTATGCCAGTTTTTCCGAGCCTCTTCTAGTGATAGCTTAGCTATAAGTACACTTAGGGATGTAGTCATGGTCCCAATTACAGGCCATGGCTGTCCAATACCTCTCTGCATTGATGCATGTCTCCTTGCATGATTTCCTATCCTTGTAGGCATAAGGGATCTAGCCCTGAGATGCAATAAAATCCCGTCCTATCCACAGGGCTTTCACTTAACACTTAGCTATAGGGTAGTTAGAAAAACATTGCTGGAATCAAAGTGCAGCCATGGCAACAGATAGCCCTGCTATAGCCGCGATGCATGCACCCATTTTATTAAAATATCTCTACCTAAGGCGTAAAGGATTTGTCCTGTGATGCCTCCCATTGTCCAACCATTTTAGCTATTAACAGCCATACTGGAGGGCACACAGAACTGCAAAGGTGCTCATGCTGGAATAGAGGATTTAGGGCTTGCCAGAAAATAAAATAATAATTGCTGGAATCTTAATAGCGCGACAGATGCAACACAATTTTCAAACTAACAAATAGCATTCTTAACACACTTGGTAAAAAGACACCATCTAATGGAATATTTTGCGACCGCACTAAAACATTTGATTGTAAATCACAATATACTTATAGAAAAATTAAAGTTTTATGGAGTCTCAGGTACACCAAATAAACTAATAAGCTCATCCCTTTCAAAAAGGCAACATGTGCGGCTCAAAGGATAAACTACTTCATTTTACTCAGAACCAAGAAAAATCAAGCATGGGGCCCCACAAGGATTAATATTAGGCCCCCTACTCTTCCTAGTTTGTATAAATGACCTTATGTGTGCCTTAACCCCAGAAACTACTCCAATTTTGTTTGCAGATGATACTAACATCTTAGTCTCTGGAAACTCAGTAAATGATCTTATAAAAAAAACAGACACAACCTTTACAGAGATAAATGCATGGTTTACCTCAAACAAATTAAATATCAACCTAGATAAAAAATATCTTATGAATTTACTTAACTTGAAATCTGTCATTGTGTATATTTTACCTAAACTAAGTTCAGTCTGTTTCGCTCTGCGGGGTGTTGCAGAAGTGTTAACAAAAATGCAACAAAAATGGCATATTTAGCATATATTCATCCCACTTGCGCTTTTCTGGCCGTTTGAACCACATATACAATCTGCTGCATAGTGCACCATAGAAGGTGACTCGAACAGCCCCAGAGTGCGTTGGTATGGGCCGCCGAGAATAATATCTTTGTTTTTCTTCTGTGACCCAAATCGCACATCTCACAATGGCTGTTTTGTTGATATACAGCAAAAGGGAATTCTTGCTCCAAATGACCAAACGGATGGTCACTGCATCCCAAATGAAGCCAGGGTCGTCGGGAGCAACAGCAATTTGAGGTAGGAAGTGAGCTGCCTGCGCAGCAGTGAATTCGCTACGTCAAATGTGCATCGCTTCAACGAACCCCGTGGCTGATACATCGAGTGTGTGCAGCATGTGTCGAGCTAATTAGATTAGGGATTAGTATACCTTTTTTAGGTATTAGTTTCCGTCTGCACAGAAGTGAGGTTAGCAGTGTCCTCTTTGTAGTCGTACACATTGAAGTTGTCCGTAGCACCTTTTAGCACTCAGTACATCTCATACTGCACCTAATGGCATGCAATGTGTGTTATCACAGGACGATCTTTTATTCACCTGCACACTTGTGGATTCAAAGTGCAACGCTCCCGCAAGCAGAACTGTTTGCACGAAAAAATAATAAGGTATTATGTAGAGGTTTTTAATTCACAAACATATTAGTTTAAGCAATTCAATGACGTTTATAGAGTTAGATGTGCAATTAAATTAAGCACAACCTGCCCATCTTGAGGGCTAGCCGGCGCCATGCTCTGACTCCGCCACCAGAGTAAATAAGAAGCACGTTCGTTCTCATACTTTGTGCGAACCCTCGGTATAACAACTTTTAGGCGCCAATCATTTAACTTATCAATATACATTAATGTACAGGAACCATTAAATCTATATTAGTGCCGAGGGGGCAACTGCACTTTTTCTTAAAATGTAACACAAAAATAAGTGCATTAGCTTTATGCCAAATAGTAGTTTTGGTTTCTGACAGACCTTATTGTCAGATCCCTTTCAACTTAGGAAGATGTGCAAAATACGTTCTTGTGCATGAAATGCAATAATAAAACGCGTGAACACAGGTTCCATTTGTTTCATTGTCTTAAATTTGGGTATGGCACCCTACAGCCGAGAATAGAGAGAGAGATAGATAGAGAGAGAAAGAGAGAGTTGTCTTTATGGGACCTGCACCCTCTTGCAGAGTAGTTTCAGTGTTCTATGAGTAAAGTGTTGCAATTACGGGACCAGCACCCATAAATGCAGAGTAAGATCTGTGTTTTATTAACAAATGCATGCCAGGGGCCGACATCTGGTAACTTGTGATGGTAATACATGATACCATTCTTAGCATCAGTGTTGGAAAACATGTCGAACCATCGAAAGCAGTAGCCACAAGATGGTAAACCCAGGGACACTCCTTTGGCCGTCGGCCCACGACCCCAGCAAAGCAACAGCTCGACTGAGCTTGGAACCCGGGCACATCAACTCGCCCCTGTCTTAGGTAAGAGAGACTGCGAAGTCACCTTCAACACCTCCCCTGAGAGTCCGCCAATGTCATAAATGTTTTTCCCAACTAGTAGGGCTGTTTAAATAGTTAACTGCACTGCAAACAATTTATTCCATGTATAAATGAGGCCCAACAGGGGGGCTTTTTCATGAATATGCAGTGGACAAGCTATTTATCCTATGTCTTAATGTCTTTGCCCAACACGTGAGCTAATTAAAAGGTGAAATTTCCAGTGTAATAATAAGTTATCTTGAACAGGGAAAAATCTCACCCCCCCTCCCACAAACATCGCAACGCAGCAACAGAACGGTGAGTACATGGGCGTAAAAACTCTAAGTGTGCTCACTGAACTTGTTAAAACTGTATATGATTTTGTAATTGTGTAGCACGGCAAAAATCCCACGAAATATTAAATAGTGTAAGAGGATTCGTTTGTCTTTGTTATCAGTAAAATGCCACAAAACACGTGGGTAAAATTCACGGCAAGCAGTGCGCACTCACATGTGTAAAATACTGGAGTTAAATTTCAAGAAACTTTTTTAAGTAATCATTAGCGAGTAGAATATTTGCATTAAACAAATGGACATGTTTAGCACTGTAATACAAACCTAAAATTGAAAGTTAACAATAAATTTGCACAAAATAGTCAATATAGGTGCAGTAAAGTAAACAGTGGCAATATATTTGTAAACAAGAGAGCAACAACATGCAGCAAGTAAATGAATGTGTGGCATGACTGCACACAGAGCAAACTCACAACATGACAGTTTACCCTTTATAAACAAACATTTAGAATTTCACTACAGGGACTCATAAACGAGACCATCATAACATTTTCCTCCAGTGTGTCAACTGTAAATTGGCAATTTGAAATAATAATTGTGTGTCTAAGTGTGCAAATATTTTTAATTACATCAGAAATACGTGCAAATATTTTTACAGTGTGCCATTTCGTTTTGTTTTTAAAAGGTCAATTATGACACATTTTTGTAAGAGTTAAATGTAGGCCTATTAATATTTTGTGTGCAGATCTTTTTAAATGCGCAATTTAACATTTTGCAAGAATTAATGTAGAACTATGCATGTGCGTGCTATAAAACAAGTACATAATGGGATAATCAGTTTGCAAGAGCCCACTGGAAAGTGAAATACTATTGTTTGTGTTATGTAACAAATTGCTACCTGCATGTGTTTTGTATGGGCATGTGAGTTTCAGTGCCCAGAAAGACCTGCGAAGCAACAAAACGACGGAAAGTCAAAGGTAAACAAAGCAGATGCGTCGCTCTAAATCTAACGTGAAAAATACGCCAGGTTAGTATACACCGCACAATTAATTTCAAGATCCAAGAACACGTCAAGGACAGAATCACAGGGAACCTTGGAGTCTTCATAGAAAGAAATTTATTACTACACCATTACTAGAGTGCAGTGAACAAGGAAAGCGGGCATGAAGTGGCCATTTTGCGACAATGAGCCACCTCCACCCATTTATCGACCCAGCAGGTGATGCACCACCAGTGGGATGCACAACAGTTGACCATACCTTCCTCCCCTCAAGAGCAACGGGGCTTTCTCCGACATGCAGTGCATGGAAAAAGGCGGGATTCACACATTGAGTAACAACAATCATGATTACAGCAATAATGCCGGACATGTTTGGGCAACCAAGCGGGATATACCTAGCTGTTTGGAGCACGAGCAATGGAGCTTCAAGTATACTTTGCCTAAAGTGCATACGTCCAAATGTTTCCGCAGACAAGATGTCTAAATTGAGTTGGCATTGTCGGGAACCTAAAGCAACTAAACGATTAATCGACTGCATACAAAGAAACAATCGAGATCGAATCTGCAGAGCATGGGGAACGACCTCTGCTGGCACCCGCATGTCATTGTGCACAAAGTGTAATAGGCCACGAGAAGCCCGGAGAAACGCCATCGCCGACAGTAAGTACTCATGTCAGTGCGCACGCGGTGGACAGACAAAAATGAAACTAGGAGAAACCTACCAAAATTTAAACAATGGGTGATGCAAACAAACAAATATTATGTGTAGGCTTAGGCCCAGGTGAGATCGAGTGCACGATGTGTAGCAAAGATTACCACTCGGATGCCTTTCTGTGGAAGAACATGCAACCACTGACAGGCAGGCAAGAATATTATGACAAGAAAGTATGCCCACTATTTCCCGACACTTCACAGGCGAATTGATTTTATAACTGGGGAAGACTTCAATCCACCCAGGTGCCGCCAGAAACGCCACATTGGAGGGCAGACAAAAACAGCTACATGCGAAAATTGTGGATTCATAACATATTGGTAGTGGACTACGGAAACAGATATTGCCAAATACCGTATCCGGTAGGTTCCGATGCGAGCAATGTGTAAATACACCACAAGACACAGACAAACCGCCGACACTCACGAACAGCGATGCAGGTAGCGAGAAACAGAGGCCAATAATACACTCCAAAGAAGTGAGAGTAGTAGGAGCGGTGTGAGAAAATTCAAATTAACGGAATTTCGGAACGAGTAGTGGGATACCAAAGGGTACTGAACCACATGGAAGACAGGAAGGTGCGACCGGTGTATACAAGAAGTATGACACCAAATAAATGGCAACCGACAATTTGGAACCGAGATCAAAATAGTAACCGGTCTCAACCTCACAGGGATATATGGCGTGGCCGAGATTCTGGTCCCATGTCGGCAGCCCCTCGTATGAGGGGGTAGGGGAAGTGCTACCAGGAAAAAGAAGGGGACAAGCACGAATTCCAACATGCAAGTTCTACCATAAAGGCCAACAAAAGCACTGGTACAGCACGTACTCACCCCTTAAGGAGAGGATTGAGACAAAGATTAAGGGAGGAAAAGAATCGATGGGAAATATGGCAGGGGGTTTGTTGGATCAGACTTACCACCCCACTATCAGTAAGAGAAAGCAAGTGAGCACAAGAACAACATCTAAAACAAGCAAGCAAGAGGCGCAGATGCCACAACAAAACACCCGTTAACAGCTAGAAGAAGCAGCATGGGAGTGTGGTAGTGCACGAGGAGTGGAGAAACATGCGAGCACTGTCTGCGGCATTGTAACAACACCGGTCGTAATAACGGGCCCGAAGATTACTGCCGAAAGCAAGTCAGGTGGACAGCAGTATCTTCAGGTGCCCAAAAAGCAGCGGAAGAAGCAGCATAATGGGGCAGTGGTTACTGCAGTGGCAGCATTAACAACAATTGCAGCAGCATGAGGAGGATGCCGCTGCAGTCGTATCGGCTCGTCGACGGCACCCGGAGTCAGCGGGATGTCGTCCTGCTGCACACTCACCTTACTTCTGCCGATGCAGATCGTATATGTGGTCGACCCATGATTTTGTAGCATGTAATGTGGTTCACTCCATTGTGCAGCCAATCTTGTGCAGAAATCTTTTCTCGCTCTCGACTTTAGGTGCGTTCTTACATATACCTCTTGCCCTTCACGCACATCCGGCAGTGGTTTATTTGTACCCGGTAGCCATTGAACTGTATAACGATCCTGCCATTTCCTTACTTCGCGCAAACACTTTTACTGTTGCCGCCTTTCCATATCTGCACCGGGTAAATCGATACTTTCTTCCCGCTGTGGGCATTTTGCCTCTCCTGGGAGACGTAGATCGCGTTCCAATAAGACCTTGGCAGGTGATCTTCCAGTTGCTGCATTTACTCGCATTCATAATGTGTAAATAATGGCGGGAACAAGATCTGCCCAATTGGTGTGATTTTCACCTACACGTAAACGTAGCTGCGCCTTGATCTCTTGGTTTCTACATTCTATCGGGTGTGCCCTCAGGTGGTAGATAGCCATTATAATGTGATTAACACCCCACCACATATACAATTCCCTCCATTTCTTGCCTGTGAATTGTGTACCGTTGTCTGTTAACAAATTACGCAGTTCCTCCAATTTTATGGTTAAATTTCTCGCGTATGCTCCGCTAGTAGGATATGCCTCTGTCCAGCATAAGAATTTTCCATTACCACAACGAGAAACCTCTTGCCTCACCTTGTTCTGGGGTACGGACCCATTAGGTCCAAACACATAGACTCAAATGACTTTTGTGGCACATATGGCATGGGATAAATGATATGTGTATAGGTGATTTCGAAATGTTGTAGTTCTCTTGTGGGCACCAGTGCTCAATAAGTTGTAGAGCACGATGTCAATTTAATCTCAGGTTCATTCGGCCGACGACCAGTTGGCCTTCCCTCCGTGGTACACATCTTGCAGGTTAGATACCATTGAAATTACATAAATATACTCCATTACTGCCTGGTCAAGTGAGGGCTGTGGACCTTCTTCGTATGACAAATACACTCCCAATGGGTTATTATGGCTACCCAATGCCAATATTTAGGACACGTGGTAAAATCAGTTGACATAAAATAGGTTAAGTAGCCTTGAAGCGGTTAGTACAATAAAGATGCAGGTTCTTACCGTCACATAATTTATTACATTTCGTTTCCCCAATGGGGCACTTACATTTACATTTCTCCCGTTATAATCTGGCAGGCTCTTATACTGCAAATATGACCTTATGGCCTACACGGTTATTATGGTGTTATGCCTCGGCCGTATAAAAGACGGACCAAGGAGCGAGGTGACATGCACTCCAGGCAAGCAAAAGACAAAAGGTTCAGGTAAACTATAATTAAGTGACAGTAATTACATTATGATTAGTTACGAAGTTTATATGCATGGAGCACGATGACACGGTCGTCACCTAACAAGACTCAAGAGGGTACTAACTGTACACTTGGCGTCGAGCTCGCTCATTTGCTGAGACTTCTGCCGACCAAATCACGTGATGTCATTAAAACATTGTGAAACTAATTTAATGAAATGATGTGAATGCTGCAATGCAGCTGCTATGAGAACACTAATAAACCCTTATCCACAAAGAACAAATGATTACATTAACAATATAAAAATAATTTTTACACTTCAACAACGCTATGCTGCAGTGGCAACACAACCTGACTTAATGCATGTGGAAAAATGACGTTGTGGTGGTTTTGGAATAGAGGGGGGTTGCAGGTTATGTTACCTGGATGGAAATAGGATAAATACAACCGGGTTTGGGCGCCAGTGCAGATCACAAAATTCTTCGGGGCTGTGAAGGCTAACCAAAATGTGGCTTACCCTCGATGTTCCAGCATCACTCCTGCAGTGAACATTCCTGTTTCGGCGAAAATTTGAAGTCTTGAAGTGCTATATTCAGTTAGGCCTAGGCTAGTAAGGGCTATCGGCCTTCCTTATATGCCACTCAAATCTTGTGGGTTGTTTTGGCCAACCAACACTGTAAGTGCTCGTAGTACAATAATAAATTCAAAGGAATTCACGTGGTCTGACTAACCAAATAAATAAGGTTGTACGCAAAATTATTCATGATGTTACGATTTATTTAGTATCACCCTCGCACAAGGCACATAAGTTTACACATAGTGGTGATGTGTAAACTTATAGCTCAGAGATCTCTACTATAGTTCAAAAACCTGCGAAGCTGACAAAGAATTACACTGCAAGTTACGATCCAGCCGGGAAGCAAAAAGACTGGACTGTGGGGTAGTGCACGCTCCGGGGTAAGAGGATCAATTAAAGGTTCCAATTAAATAAAATTAAGCTATTGCAGTTACATGATGAGTCCAAAAGTTGAAGTCCTCAGAGTGGGTGCTCACATACGCACTACCCCACAAAATGCAGTGACGCCACTGACTAACATGGCTGCGTGGGATTTGTGCCTTTGTGCTACTTCTCGCTTGATGACACAAAAACACCATTATTCGGGTTAAATTATTTTAATGAAAATGGATGAAGATGAAATGGTACACAAATGATAAAATTAATAGTATCCAAACAATTCAATTAGCTTAAAAATCATTCAGGAGAAATAAAGTCAATTGGAAAACTGTCCTGTTTTGTTTATACTTTGGCCAACAGTATTTGGCTATGGGGAAGTACATGGCCTCCGGCACTTGTCTCTGCTGGCCCATAGACTAAAGGGCTTCCCACAATTTAAAGCTTTAATATTTGACTTTGCCATTTGATTTTACATTTGCTTTCCTAAATGTTGTTTCTTATGGATCTTGATACAATGGAACTTTCAAAGCTAAGATCAAGCACTCTAGATTTCGAAAAGTTGAAATTTAAAGTGATGTACAAGCAGCCATTTTTCGAGAATCTAACAGAGGTAATGTGGAAAGTGCGATATTTTAAACTGTAGTACGATTTTAATCTCGGTATATTATACGGAGTTCGTCTTAAATTAAATAAATGGCAAACGAATATAATGTGAAGAGGAAATATATGAATTTACATATTTTAAAGATGTAAACAAATAAGTTTTTTGTTTTGAAATAAACTTCTAACATAAACATTAAGCCTATTTTTAAGAAAGGTACGTGAAATGCATTCCTGGAAATTTTTATAATTATTTTCATAACAAAATACACATTTTTACTAAGCTCCCAGAATCGATGTTCAATTGTCTAGACTCTGCCTTTACAATTCTATTGTGTATTGGTGTTTTCGGCAGAGGAAAGGAAACGTAAAGTCAAATGCTAAAGTTTTCTATCATGTAAGAAGCTTAACAATGATGTAGACTGATATGCTGGTTGTGCACAACCAATCTCCGTGTCTCAACATTGAACTGCTTTTCTGCCTAAACGTCTAGCAAAAACTGAGTGGCTTGGATTATAAGTTAGAAAACTGATTTGCAAACAAATGCTTTGAGATGAATTTATGTTTCCTGTAACCAATTTGTAATGCAGTTTGATTATATTAAAACTGATGAAACTATTTTATTTACGTAATAGTGCTTGTTATATAAAAATAACAAATATGTAAAAAAAAAAAAAAATAATAATCTTCTTACACAATAGAAAACTTTAGCATTTGAATTTACGTTTCTTTCCATTCGAACCCGCCAATACACAATACAATATTGTAAAGTCAGAGATCAGACAATTGATCATCAGTCCTGCGAGCTCCGTAAGAATGTGTATCTTTTTATGTAAATAATTATATTATCCATGAATGCATTTTACGCACACTTTTTAATAACAGTCATAATGTACATTAAAAGTTTATTTCAAAACAAAAAACTCATTTGTTTACTTTATTAAAATACATCTATTCATTATCCCCTCTTCACTTTGAATTTGTTTGCCACTTATTAAATTTAAGATGAGCTTCATTTATTATACCGATATTAATATCGACTTACAATACATAACGCACTCTCTAAATATCCCCTATTAAATTCTCGGCAAAATGGCTACTTGACTTTGAAAGTTTATTTATTTTCGGAATCGTAACGTCAAGAGTGCTTGACCCAACCTGTGACAGTTCCATTGTGTTAAGATCCATAAGAAACAACATCTTGGAAAGCCAATAAAGTCAAATGGTAAAGTCAAATGTAAAATTTTCAATTGCTTAAGGTCCATGAGTACATAAAAATTCACAAACACTTTTAAACTACTTATGGGAATATGATAAGACATTGCTTAGTGATATGGCGCACTCTAGTGCCTTCAGAAAACAAACAATTTCTCTTCAAACAATACACTATAACTGCCACAATTAAAATACACAACACTTAATAACTCAGGTTTCTACTCAATATATTGTGTACACAGTTCGTGTACATGTTACATAACTTATTCAATTATACATGAGGACTTTATTACACTTTTACTGATATCAAAACAAAACATAACAAAATATTACAAAAAATGTAACAACACAACTGTCAATAATATACTTCATATTTTCTCTGGCATTATGCAAGAAAGTTCCGTGTAAATGGCACTCGCCTTAGGAGATGACTTGAAACTTTATAAACATATAAATTACACGAAGAATGCACATATACAATACCCTTCAAAAATGTCAACAAACAAGATATGTCACATGGTCGCTGCTGCGTGAGTAAACGCACCATTCTCTTACCCTTCTTTGACTATTAGAATCAGGTAGCGAATCTGCCACATAGTGCAACAAAGAAGGTGTATCGAACAGCCACAGAGTTCGTTGGTATTGGCTATCTTGGATATCATCAATGCTTTTCCTCGGTGACTCAAATTATGTAACTCACAATAGCAACAACACAATAGTACGTTGACAACATGTGCATAAAAACCCTGAGTGTACCCACTGAACATTACTGTGTATGAGTGTACTATTTAACAGTTGCACAGTGAAAACGTCACGGAAAATTTAAAGTATTATGAACAGTTGGTAATACATGGTATTCCATAAAGTACGTGCACACGTATTTGGAAATATGATTTGTTTGTCTTTATCATTAAGGTGCATATACCACGTGGGCAAATTTCACAGCAAGCTGCACACACGCACGTGTGCGAAATACCGCAAAATTGTTTTGGTATTAATCAACACAGAATAGTAGAATATTTGCACTCAACAAATGGACATGTGTAGCACTGTATTATGTACATAAACGTTAAATGTAATTTGCACAGGATAGTTGTTATAGGCACACTAAAGTAAACATTCGGCAAAAGTATTTGTAAACAAGAGAGTAACAGTACGCAACAACATAAACTTGCGGCATGGCTGCACACAGAGCAAAATCACAACATGTTAGTTTGCCAATGTGTGAACAAAATTTGGATTTTCACTACAGGGACTCGTGATCGAGACCATTGAAATATTTTTTTTTTGTTTTTGTGCTGATTGTAAATTGCAAGTTTGGATTGTTATTGTGTGTAGAAGTGAGCAAAATATTTTAAAATACAGTCAGAAGTACCTGCAAAAATTGTATAGTGTGTATTCTCATTTTGTTTGTATAGGTTAAATTATGTAAACATTTTGCAAAATTCAAATGTAGGCCTATTAATATTTTGTGTGCATGTGTTATCAAACACAGATAAACAGTTTGCAATAATTAATGCATTATGAACGCACATGTTACAAACCATGTACATAATTGGAGAACCAGTCTGCAAGAGTTTCTGGAAATTAAAATTGTATTATTTGTGTTACGTAGAAAATTACTACTGCATGTGTTTTGACCGGGCATGTAAGTTTCGGAGTCCTGAAAGACCCATGAAGCAGCGAAACGATGGTAAGTTGAAGGTAAACAAAGCCAACGATTTGTTAAAATTTTACAGTGAAAAAAATTGCAACTAACATCCGACACGCAAGTAATTAGCAATCAAGATCCGAGAACACATCAAGGACAAAAGCATAGTGAACCACGGAGGCTGCAAGAAGAGATTTTCAAAATTTATCGTTTTGGACATTTAAACAAAATTTTCATATTTGGCGTGCAATCGCCATTGCTGAGTATAGTGAACAAGGGAATTGGGCATAAAGTGGCCATTTTGTGACAGCGCGTGGATATTGAGCCACCCCCCACCCATTTATCGACCTGGGGCTAAAAGGTGACGCACCACCAGCGTTATGTGCAGCAACCAGTGACCACTTCCCCCCCCCCCAAACAACAGGGTTTTTCCCGATGCGTGGGCACGGGAAAAGGTGGGATGCACTCATTGAACAACAGTAGTCATGATGGCAGCAATAATGCCGGACATGTCTGGGCAACCGATCGGGATACACCTAAATGTTTGGGGCACAAGCAATGGAGCTTAAAGTATACTATGCGTAAAGTGCGTACGTCCCATATAGCTTCCACAGATGAGACATATAATTGAGTTGCCCCTGTCGGGAACCCAAAGCAACTAAACGATTGATCGAGAACATTCAAAGATATAACTGAGATCGAAACTGCAGGGCGTGGAGAACGGCCTCTGCAGGCACCCGCATGCCACTGTGAACAAAGTGCAGTAGACCATGATCAGCTCGAGGAAACGCCAATCCCGATAGTAACTACTCATGTCAGTGTGCATGCGGTGAACAAACAAAAATGTAACTATGAGAAACCTACCAAAATGTAAATTATGGGTGAAGCAACAAGCAGATGTTATTTGTAGGCTTAGGCCCAGGCGAGATTGCATGCACGATGTGTAGCAAATATTACCATGCTGGATGCCTTTCCGTGGAAGAACATGCAACCACAGACAGGCAGTTAAATATTATGCGAAAAATGCATGCAGGCTCTTTTACCGAAATCTCGCAGGTGAATTGATTTTATACCTGGGGAAGAGTTCAACCCATTCATTGGAGGGATACAGAAACAGCCATGTGTGAAAATTGTGGTTTCATAACACACTGGCAGTGCACTACGGAAACAGAGATTGCAAATGCCGTATCCAGTAGGTTCCAATGCGGGCAATGTCTAACAACATCACGAGACACAGCAAACCCACCACCGCTCACAAACAGCAATGCGGGTAGCGAGAAACGAAGCCCAATAGCTCACTTCACGGAAGTGGGAGTAGTAGGAGCGGACAAAGATAATTCAGATGAACGGAATTTCGGAAAGAGTAGTGGGATACCGAGGGTACTGGACTGTACAAAGGAAAGCAATGTGCAACTGGTGTAAACAAGAAATATGAAACGGAATAAATTTCAAACATTACCATCATTTTCGGGAGCAACTAATGAGGACCTATAGGCTTTCCTTCGGGATTTCACTGGACGGCTAGGAAGGTACCAGGCGTGCCAACAAGAGTGGGCACAGTGCATAGGGGAGCAAATACAGGGAGAAGCACAGGCATGGTGGCGATCAATAAAGCATTATGATATGGAATTCGAATGTCAATTGTCGAACATGTTCCCATCATTGCAAGCACAAAGTAATCATTACTGGATGAACAGGGGCCAAACGAGAGTTTGACGGCCTTCGGAACACGAAAAATCAATCTGATTCGAAATTTTCACCCGCACATGCAAGTCACCGAGGTTCTGGAAGTGATAGCCTCCACAGAGTGCAAATTGACCATGGCACCTCTGAATCATGGAAGCATTGAGAATTTAATGTGTTCCACAGCTCTGGTAGATCATGCGGAATGAGAACACCATGGTTACGACGAGGACCACAAGGGACAACCTTTAATCGAGGGCCAGATACCTTTCAACGCAACAACTGAAACCATTGTATTGGAATCGGGGTAGGAATGGTAACTGGTCCCAATCTATTAGGGATTTATGGTATGGCCGAGATTCTGGTACCACAACTGCAGCCCCTGGTCAGAGGGGGGAAGGGCTGCCAGGACTGAGAAGAGGACAAGAGCAAATCCCATTGTGCAAGTTCTGCCCAGGAGGCCAACAAAAGGAGTGGTGGGGAGGGGGTGCGAACCGGACAATTACCACCCCACCACCAGAAAGAGAAAACAGGAGAGCACAACAACAACATATAAAAGGAGCAGGTAATGGGCGAAGACGCCACAACAAATAATCCTGCAGCAGTTCGAAGAGGTAACGAATTCCTATCCTACTGAAAGAGAAGAAGTCCTTGCCACTGATCGACACTGCAGCATCACACAACTTAGTGAGAGCCGAGTTCGTGGATGAAAGAGGTTTGAAACCTAATAAGCAAGTCGTGTATCTGGTTACCCAACATCACGCAAGGCACACAGTGGATGAGACAGCTGTCATCGTCCACATCTGCAACCTTGCGACCACTACCACGGCCCTTGTAGCAGAGAACCTGCGGGAGGATGCCTTCCTTGGTATTCCTTGGCTGAACGAGCAGGATACAGTTGTAGAACCAGCTGCCCGCAGGATCCATTTTTTACAGAAAGAGCACAAAATGGTTTACGATCTTGTACCGTGCAAGAACAGCAGTGCACCTGCAGTGAGGCTAGACGAGCTCGATCATGAAGTACTGGAAGGGTACCGGCACATGGTACAGAAGATTATGAACGAATGGAGAGACGTTTTTGCACTCATAGGTCCACTCAGGAGAAAGACAATAACAGAGAACAGCATACCGCTTGAGCATGACAGACCATTGTCTGCAGGTCCTAGCAGCTATCAGCAATTATAAAAGAACAAGTGAAGGAAATGTTGGCAGATGTGGTCATCGAGCCTATGTGCAGCAAGTACAAGAACGCAATAACGCTCGTGCCGAAGAAAGACAGCATTTGACACATTTGCATTGACTTTAGGACACTGAACCAGATGATGCTGAGTGCACCCCCACCTTACAGCAGTGTGAAAGATTCGTTACACACATTGGGGAAAGCGAAAGTCATGACGATCCTTGACCTATGTAGTTGGTATTGGCAAGTGCCCATTAGACTGAAATGTCGCAGCAGACAGTATTCACCACCCCTGACGTGAGGCATTTTCAGTTCTTTGCTGTGCTATTCGGGTTGAAATGTGCACCGACCATCGTCCAACAGATGATGGTCCAGGTACTCGATGGAGATGTGCGTAAATTCACACTCGCATACCTGGAAGATGTGATCGTCTGTTCGGTGAACTAGGAATAGCACGCAAAATATTTGTTCGCTAGTTTTGGAACACCTTGCCATAAATAAGCTTACATGTGCGAACAGGAAGTGTCACATAGGTAAGCTATGCATCCGATTAGACATTTGGTGGAAGAAAACGGCAGGAGACCTACACCGGAGCAACTCACACTCATCAAGGAATACGAACCGCCACACAGCCACAAGGAACTTTGTAAATTCTTCGGGCTTGTGAACTGGCTCAGGGAATACATACATGACTTCAAAAGAATCACAGCACCACTGACAGATATGCTGTCATTGAATAGAAGATTTGTATGGACAGCACAATATGAGCATAATTTTGAAGAACTGAAGCACATTTTCCGACAATGCACCAACTTGTCCCACCACGATCCCATGAGACATCTCTATCTGCAGACAGATGCGAGCGAAAAAGGTCTAGGGGTCGTTTTTTTCCAGATAGGCGATGAGCAAGAGAAATGAATCATCTAGCATGCAAATGCTAAATTCGGCCCTGCCAAAGCACGCTAAGATGGCAATGAAAGGGAGTTCATGGAAGTAGCGTGAGCAGTGAAACTATACCGAGCTTGTCTTACTCTGAGGACGAACAACCTGTGCTTGATGTGGCTCCACATGATGCGTGAAGTCAGAAGCAATTCACACGATTGGCCATCTTGTTCGACACATTCGATTTCAAGGTGCAACATGCCATGGGTGCTGAGAACCAACTGGCAGACCACCTGTCCAGAGAACCAAGCACAGATATAGCAGTAGATGATGCAGAGTGGGAAGACCTACAACCACCCATAAACAGACCAGCACATTCCAACAAAACCGAAACATCAAGACACAGCCTCATGGAGGTAGAACCACACATTGACGAAGTAAAGGAGATTGTGAATGCAAGTCAGCAAAGATGCGAATTTTCGCAGGCAAAGAGGGAAGAGCTAGCAAGAAGCAACAACAAATGGTGGCGCATACAGGAGGCCAGCATTGAGACTAGGCCGAAGCAACCGGCGGAACCATGGCGCCTGTATGTACTGATGGAGGCACACAAGCTAGTGTTGCAAAAAGTGCATAACAGTGAAATAGCAGGACACCCAGGAGCAGCACAGACCACCAGAAATATGAGGCAATATTTCTACTGACCTGGTGCAATGAGAGATGTGAGGAGGCACATAAGGAGTGTGTGAAGTGCAATCGATTCAAGAGCATGAGAGCAGATGGGGTGACCCAGCAGCAAACCAGGATACCTATGGAACCATTCCAGATGGTCTCCCTAGACCTGATGAGACCGAACCCCCGCACGCCTACAGGAAAACGATTTATCCTCGTAGTGAGCAACTCTATCTTGTGCTGGATAGAGGTCTATCCGATCTCGAGTGCATGAGCCCACAAGTTAGCATGGATGTTGGAGACTGAATTTCACCCTGGCTGGGGCTACTCCAGACACTTTCTCACGGATAATGGAAGCCAATTTACAGGTCGTTTTTGGCGAGACCTATGCACCAGATGGGGAGTAGCACCACAAGCAACTGCCATATATCATCGGAGGGCATACCCCACCAAGAGGTGGGGTATATATGCCTGCTGCACTTGACACAATCAGGCGATGTGTGAATGAAGCCACAGGCCAGACACCGGTAGATATTCTGCAAGGACGTGTGTTGTCAGCACGTGGAGAGTTTTGGAGACAGCAAACGGAAGGGGTAGGAGAGCCTGATAATGCAGAGGCAAAGCAAGCACGCAGAGAGTCTATATTAGAGGCCATCCACAATACACAGGAGAGATACATCAGCACATGGGTACCAGCAATGAATCGCGCACACCACAGGATAATGGCAGGACGAGTATACGTACGGGAGCACAGACTGTCTGGCAGTGCAAAGAATTATTGTGCGAGGCTCGTGCCAAAATAGAGCAGCCCTTATGATGTGTTCAGGTTACACGACCTACCTGGAGATGCTGAACAACCAGAGGCGGGTGGCTGGCCACTGGAATGATTTCCACATCACGATAGATACATAAGGGGTAATACTACCTGAAGTGGAACCACCAGTAAATGAGGAACAGCAACAGCATGGGCCAGAAGTGAGGACGGCCGAGGAAAGCCGAGAGGTAGAGAAAATCACGGATAGCCATGGGAGGGCACTTAAACGCCTGTTTCCGACCATGACAGCTGGAGTAGAGACACCCAAGAGGTACATGGAGGAACCAGTGCCATCAGAAATGGAGTGCGAACCGCCAGAGCAAGCTATAACGAGATGGCTAGAAGAGCCAAGAGTAACTGACTGCAGCACAATGGAAAGAGTCACCATAATGCCATGACTAGATATTTTCGCCAAGGAACAGTCATTGGAGCCACCGATGGGGTTGATCCCCCAACTGATGGATCTCCGGACTGACGGGGTCGCGACAACATCACAGCCGCAGGAAGCAGCGGATGCAGCAACGAGGGACGACGGCACAAGTGACGGGGGGAGTGGAACAGGCATGAACGATGAATCGTCTGGGCCGCCACATCCTCCCCCTCACCCGCAGTAGGAGTTCGTGAGCAGATCAGCAGCAACAATGGATGCATCATGAGATGCAGGAGAGAGGGCCTCGACATCAGCAGCAGGGGCTGCAGTAACAGCAACAAGAGAGGCAGCAAGATGGGCCTCGGCAATAACAGCTGCAGCAGTGACAGCAGCAGCATCAGCAGCACCAGTGGAGGTGACTTATCATCGGTATATAGGGAGTTGACCCCGCCTCGCAGTGCGATGTGGTGGGTGCCGACCACACATATTCACACAGGCTAGGAATCGACACCGACAACAGAGATAGCAACAGGACCAACAGGAGGGTCCAGCACCAGCACGAGAAAGACATGATGACAAGCAACAGCACGGGCCATACCATCTACGGCCCCGACCAATGTGCAAAGTGTTAATGAAATGCTGCACCTAACAGTGTGGTGTAGTACGTGGTAGGATGCATCGTCAAGCGACCACAGAAGATGGGAGCGTTTGATGTGAACATGCAATGATCTGCGCTTCTCTGGCCATTTGAACCATCTAGACAATCTGCCGCATAATGCCTCATAGAGGGTGGATCGAACAGCCACCAGTATAAGTAACAAGTAAGTTCGTCGCATGCTTTGTGTGTACCCTCAACACAGCAACTTTTAGGCAGAAATCATGTGATTTTTCAATAGACGTAATTAACTGGAACCCTTATATTCTACATTAGCACAAAGGGGACAAATGAATATTCTTTTCTAATGTTATGCAGTTTAAGTTCATGCCCTTGGTCCAATATTGCAGTTTTGGTTACTGACAAACCTGAGCGTCAGGCCCATTTGAATTAGTGAAATGTGCAAAGAACGTTCTTGTACACGAAAGACAAAATATAAAACATGTGAAAACAGTTTTCAGTTTGTTTCACTGTCTTAACTTTGGGTATGGCACCCTAGGGCCTAGTGTGTGTGTGTGTGTGTGTGTGTGTGTATATATATATATATATATATATATATATATATATATATATATATATATATATATATATATATATATATATATATATATATATATATATATATATATAGAGAGAGAGAGAGAGAGAGAGAATGTGTGTTGTCTTTATGGTACCTCCACCCTCTTGCAGAGTAGCTTCAGTGTTCTATGAGTAAAGTATAGTAACTACAGGACCAGCACCCATAAATGCAGATTAAGAACTGTGTCTTTCTTAATAAGGTAATGCCAGGGCCGATATCTAGCAACTTACAATGGTAACACATGATACCATTATTAG
This sequence comes from Dryococelus australis, assembly GCA_029891345.1. Taxonomy (NCBI): domain Eukaryota; kingdom Metazoa; phylum Arthropoda; class Insecta; order Phasmatodea; family Phasmatidae; genus Dryococelus; species Dryococelus australis. The sequence continues at coordinate 29,263,468 of CM056998.1, read as the reverse complement.
CATCAGTGTTGGCAAACATAACAAATCATCGAAAGCAGCACATGTAAGACAGTAACACCAGGGATACCAATTGGCCATCGGCCCACAACCCCAGCCAAAAAACAGCTCGACTGACCTTGGTGCCTGGGTACATCAACTCGCCCTTGTCTTGGGTAAGAGACAGGGTGTAAAAAAAACCTTTAACACCCTCCCTGAGAGTCCACCCACGTAAGGTGCACACGTAGCGAACTCACTGTATTACTTTGAAACACAGCAAATAAAATTAAACAGGCCGTTTTCAAAAATAAACAAAACATAAATATACTTTCATTACACTTCCCTGATGCACTATTACAGATGCACAGAACGCAGGTTGGCACACTGATGTAGCACGTAGCTATAGATTGCGTGGGGCAGGCATGCTGATGGTGGGAAGGAAGTCCGATGTTGATGATTTACGCATGCACTGTAATATCTTTCTAGGGCCATTCCCCAATAAAGTTCATTACGTCCTTATTTATTTTAACCTGTATAATCAATGTGAGTTCATATCTGGAGGTCCACAAAAACCTTTAATATATATTTTAAATTACGAGTGGCTTATTGGCCACACAGTCATCTGCGCTGGTTTTCCTCGGGGCATGGTTGCGAAATGCAAGCCAAAAGGTTTGTACTTTGGGTATTGCCTTTACTGTAGGAAAAATAATTTATATGTAAAAATATTTAAACAACACTTAATGGGCACAAATACTATGTAAATAATTATTGTGTATATTATTATACACAACACATGCAACCGTTGCTCTGCGTGTGGCCATATTGCAATTCATACAATATTGTGCCTGGTGTGCGTGAACTTTCAACACAACGCTAAAATAAATCTAACATTGAATGGCACTAAAATGAACTAATAATATTAACATGGCACTAGGAGACTATTTGTCTCGCACTTACATGATGCTTAGGTACACAGGAGAATAAAACAATGTTGACATGACACTTGGCAAAAACAAGTATAGATACAATAATGACAACAATGAAACATCAACACTTTCAAATGGTGTGCATCTCTACGTGCTTGATGTATTTGTAAGTTATACTACTATGACGTGTTAAAAATAATATGTATGTGACATATTAACTTTGTGCACTCCTGCATGATATTGAATGCAATCAAGCATGATTCTAAAAATGTTTCCCTGAATAATAACCTTAACCTAACAGAACATTGGCATGTGGCATTGCAGCAATACTTGGTTAAGTAAATAAACCAGATGAATACACAATACACTTACACACAATCTCCTAAGCATTATAAAATGCCATGAAAAATACATTTTCTACACTTTCTTGGTTAACGCTGCACGTAACAGAAGCACACGTGGTACTGGTTCGGTGACGCAGGTGCTGCTCTATGATGTTGCGATGCATTCTGACGTTCTAGCTGGTACAATGTGTGGAATGGCCTGAGGGCAAGGCGCTGTCAACGTCACTGTTAGCTGGATCATGAGGAATTATGGTGGTTGTGGATAGTTACGGTACAGTTTGGTGACTTGCCAGGGTAGGGCGCCAGCTTGCGGATTGATGTGAGCAGCGGCTTCCCATGTAAACATGGTGGCGCCGGATGTTACAGTAGTCAGTGGACTTGTTGGAGAGTTGAACAAATTTCCAACACTTGTGACATTGAACAAAGGTGTTAAGGCTCTCTGACTCTCATCATGGCCACATTGTTGTGGCTCGTCGCCGGGAGTGGTGAAGTTGGTCTTTGCCAATCTGAGGGCATCGCGATGAAAAACTGCATTACTCCACTCGCTCAGATGCACTTCATAACATATTGCCCCCATCTTACTTGTGATATAATGCGGACTGCTCCATTTTTCGGCCAGCCCCATGCAAAATCCCTTCTGTCCCGTGGACTGATGATGCACTTGGATGTACACTGATTGGCCTGGTCGGAGTGGTGGTGGGGGTCGAGATGACTTACGCATCGACTGGGATATGTAGTGCTGCTGGTTTTCTCTTGCCTCTCTTATTGTGCATGTGCACCCTTCTTCTTTTCTCCCTTTGCCACCTTCTGCGCCACTGGTGTAATCTCTTACTCCGCTTACGAACTCGCCAGGAAGAGGAAAATCCATGGTCCTGGAGCAGCTGGACTGGCGCCATACCTGTGGCCAGATTCATACGTGTCCTGAGTGTAAAGAGGGATGCAGGCAATTGGTCAGCCCACGAGGAATGGTTCTCACCCACGTGCAAACACAGCTGAGTTTTTAACTCCTGATTGTCGCATTTGGGTGGATTTGTGCGTGGATGGTAAACAGCTGTGGTAATGTGTCTCTCGCACATGTCTCGCCATACACAGCCTGTGAACTTGGTTACTTTATCACTCAACATGGTGTGTGGGTAGCCCATGCGAGTAAAGAATTTGTTTTCCACTGCTTTCATTACAGCACAGGCTCTCGCACTTGACACAGGGTATGCTTTCACCCACCAGAAAAATAGGTTCATGAGCACCACAATGAATCTCTTGTGTGTCGACGTGCATGGATAGGGACCCATTAAATCCAGCCCCATGGTTTCAAAAGGTTCTTGCGGTGTTCTTGGTTGCTGCTGTTGTGCACTATCTGCATATCTGATCTTGTAATGATTACAGGCGTTACACTCTCGTACATAAAGGTGGACTTCTAATGACACTCCCGGCCAGTGGAAACGTTTTAATACTTTTCGGTGCATTTGTTCGGCACAGGGATATCGGGCTGCAGTCGGCACACATGTCTTCCACATGTCAGTGTTAACATTCGCACGGGAGTCTTGCGCCGCGACAAGTACATGCCACCTGTCAACAGCATGTTGCTCACACACTGCAATCTATTTCCGCACTACTGGGCACTCTTACTGTTAGTTTACAATGTGCGCTCTCACCGTTGTGAGTGATGGTGCCTGCGGTATCACCGTGGCGTTTGAACACTGTATCTGTGATCCTGTGCTGTTTCTTGAGCAGGTAGAGGAGGGGATAGAACATGTCAGCTTACTCTGGCTCTTCTTCATGCTGTGTAGCCGCAGTAGGCATCAATTGTCGGTCCGTAGTGTGAAGCGTTTGTATTCCAAGAGTGCTTGTATTTCTTGAGACTCCACACACTACGACCAGACATTCACGTTCATTGACATTGTACCACAGCTATAGTGGGCCAAACTTGGCACTTCCGAAATCAACAATATGGCGCTCAATGTTGCCTAACAGCTGGAATACTACGACACCTAACTTCTTCTCACTTGCATCAGGTTGCACCCACAAGTGCCGGCCTGGGTCTCACTGTGACAATGCCGTACACTCGTAGAAATTCCGTTACACATTCTCGAAGCTCTGCTGTTGTGCGCTTTATCACTTAAACTGTATATTGGGTGACATGAGTTCCGTGAGTGGGGCAGTAATGATGAAGAACCTCTCAACATACATGAACCCAGTTGAGCAGGCCTAAGAATTTTCTCAACTACTTACGCGTGGTCGGTAGAGTGTACTCTTCAATGACGAACAGGTTTCCTCCCGTTTTCACTGATCATATTACCCAAGAACTGGATGTTCCCTTTCCCGATGTGGTACTTCTTTTTCGCGCACGTATGACCGTTTATTGCCAGACTCTCGAAAAACGAGTGCGCGGTTGTGCATGTGGTCTGGCCACGACTATGACCATGCAATAACATTGTCGAGGTAGGCAAGGGCGCAAACACCAACCAGTCTATCCAACACATGTACCATCATTTGTTGGAATATTGACGGCGCACATTTTAGGCCAAATGGTATAGCACAGAATTGGAAACGGCGCCTGTCAGGAGCGGTGAATACTGTTTTATGGTGGTCCATTGGTTTCACCAGCACTTGCCAATAACTGCTGCTAAGGTCGGTGGTGGTTAGCACCTCCACATGTTCGAATGGGTTTAATGCATCCTGGAAGTGAATGTATGGTGATGGTGCCCTATGCATGATCAAGTTGAAGTGACGAAAATATACACAAAAGCGTCAGATTCCATCTTCCTTTGGTGCCAAAGTGATTGTTGAATTGAAGGAACTTTCTTATGGTTCAATGACTCCCTCTTCCAAAATTTATGCTATTTGCTCTTATATGATTTCCTGCTGGTAGGGGTAGTAGCGAAGTGGGCTGTCGTACAATTGTGTAACTGTAGTTAATGGGATGGCGTGTTCGGCTATAGTTGTTCTATGAAGCAGTTCAGGGACCGTAATTACGTCTCTTCTCTTGTTCAGAAGTTATTGTACAGCTACACTGTGTTTCAGTGGTACTGCATGGGCAAGGTCGTCTAGTACTATAACAGGTGTGCCCTACATTGATCGAGAATCCAAATTATAAACTGTTGCGAATGATAGTGGCAAAACACAACACCGGCAACTACGTTTAAGCTGTAAAGATGGTCTTCCGACACAGAATGATTTTACGGTATCGTAAAGCTTCCCGGGGCGATGCTATTCCCATGGGGAGTGAGGCTGGTGTACCGGGTTGCTAAATAAAAGAAGGTTCCAGAAGAATAAAGTCTATTGAAGTTAATTGTCCATGCTAAATGATGAAGGTCGACTGGTGCATGGGAAACCCGGGATCTAGCGACACATGCACCACCCTTGTACGTTGCTACTTGCTGACTAACTCTCTCGCCTGTTACGTGGGTGGAGCTTCACCTGACCCATGCGCCAGAACAGAACTGCTTTCTGTTGCAAAATTACATCTCTTGTTTGACATCATTCTATCTGCCAAAATTTATGTTAAAAATTACATACAAAAACAATGATGGATGATGATGTACATAGCGATAGAAGAGTGATGAATAGAAATACATTTAATACACAGACTCAACAATGCACCGGGAACAATAAATAAATAAGCAATACATTTTTTAATAACAATAACTAATGATTAATGGTGTGGGCGCTGGGAATTTATGTCCAGTATTAAGGGTCTACTTTCAAAATACTCCGCCATAGTTCTTCTCGGCAAGCACCGGCTGCAATGCACCGGCGTGCCCTCATGGTTCACTGCTATGCGTTGATGACATGGTCGTGCACCAGCGACCCGGTGCACACTCTACGCATCCGTAGAATACGCAACACTACTGCAGTGGCGTTGCGGGTTTCGGCCAGACAAACAGTCTTAGGGATAAGGAGAATGTGGCACATGTCAAATGCCCCCCTTCCATTGCGAGACCATTAGTAGGCCGACATGTGTCACTGGCAGCAGCTGCATGTGTGGGCCAGCCTGCGTGTATGTAGGTGGTACTGCCGTTCCTCTGGCCCTGCTGCACGATGCTCTGCCAGCATTTGCCCCTACATGTTAGGCATTTTTGGCTGCCTGCACTGATGACATGATTTTGGTGGTTGCACCTGTCGGCGGGAACGTCGAAGGCGGAACAAGGACTCCAACCTGCTTCCTTCAGTGTCACCTTCTTCACTCATGCTGTACACTCGCCTGCTGTGTTGTTTCCAGTCACGACCAGGCTGAACAGACATCACAACCATTTCCTCTTCTCCTCCATTATGATCCCGCATTACCTCTTACTCTTCCTCCTGCGCTTGTACTCCTCCATGCTCAGTTTCCTGTGGCTTGGTGAATGCACCAATGCTGGCATGCGTCTCACCCTCCTTGCTTCTGGCTTGAGGCACTGAGGGTTCCCTGTGGGACGTAACAATGTTGGGTGACTTCAGAAAGCTCTCCTCCCCCGCACAAGCACTTGATCTTACTTTTCTTCATGCTTTTTATGAGCATCCTCCTAGTGCATGCATTGTACAACACTCCTGCTTTACTTGCCTGCTACGTATTTGCCCTCCTTCATGCTATGTATATCCTGCACTTACTTGCTAATGTGGTATGTACATTGCCCTCCTGCATGCTATGCACATGCTGCACTTACTTGATAGTGTGATATTGGTGTGACTGGTGATTAGCCATCTGGAACACTTGCAGTTTTCTCAATTTGCTGTCTGGTCGCCCTGGACGTCTCAATTGGATGAATCACTGGCGAAAGGGAGACTGGATTTACTAACCGATTAGCTCAGTACACTTGAGAATGGCACCATCTGTGGAGGGGAGTGTACACTGGTTCCTCTACTGTTAAGGGTATTTCGTGCTCTGTTACTGTAGTACTGCATAGGGCATCATGTTTGGCAAAAACGACATTATGCTTATTCAATATACACTGAAACACTTCTTTCTGTTTGGGCGGAATGTCATTATCTATGTCCCCTAGGGCAATATCGTGTAGGCTTTCTGCCAGATGGCATTCCAAGTTGTACACAGTACACCTTTCCTTAGCACTGAAATGTAAGTCATGTGCTGCGGGTTTCACAATGTTATTTTATTCAGAGAACCACGGAACTTTCAGGATAGCATCCACTCTAACCTCAAATGTTTCTATGGCACTGGTCATTAGTGGCAAATCGGATTACACAGGTTGTTGGAATAATATCCTGTTAATTTAGAAAATGTGGGCATGAGAAGTTGTGCAAAGCTACAGTATCTATTAACACATGACATAACTGGATGTTCACCGTGACGAGTATACTGATGAATTGCGACTTACTACTACTAACCTGTTGTAATAGTACCAGTTGAGGTGTCGGGTCCGGTGTTGTGCACTGTGGGGGTGAGGTGGTAGTAGCATCCTGCCCTATCACCTCTGCATCCGGTTTCCCTACTTCTGAATATTAGTTGCTTCTTTCACGTGGTCCAAGTGCGTATTATTTGGACATTGACTCTGCCAGTGAAACAGTTCGTTAGTTCAGTACGGACATGGATGCTTAGGTGGTTGGTTCGGGTCCCAACCACGCCCTTGGTTTCCCGCACTGGAGGCTGCACTTTTCCCTTCCACTTTCTGTTCACTCGCAAATTTTTATTTCGCAGTATTCGGAGAATTTTTGTGATAATTTCCTTGACATGTCAGAAAGATTTAAAAGTTTGACTGTTTTGATTCGCACTGTATCTGTCACAGTTCACGTCATGTTCTCTTGATACCTTCATACGACACTTTAATCGCAACACGGTTGTTCGCAGTTGCGCTCAAACACAAGGGCGGCGTGCAATAAGTCCTGCAATGTACCATTTAGTTGATTACTGCAAAAATTGGCATAAATGCCATACAATGACTTACAGTGAAATCTATACTTCCCCAGGCATTAGAAGCACTGGGGAAGGCGAGAAGCAGAGACCCTGGTGGCTAATACGAAATGTTTCCCTAAAATTTAAGATATTGCAGTGAAAATGATTGGTGAAACAAAGGTGCAGGCCGCCCGGGCGCACAGACCGCAAAAAAATTTTTTACATGTCCATCCTCTCGAAACTCTCAGCGTTGACTAACTTGTGCAATATGGTGCACGTGCCAGGTTGTGGGCAGGTGAACCATGTTGGAACTAATTGCTAATGTGCACTGTACGAAAACACTTTACGACATACCATGTCTGCTATGTAATATAATATTAAAACACTCTCAATATAATTAAACATAAAACACTGGTTAACAAATGTTGTGATGACGTGAGAGTGAAAACACATTAAAATGTACACAAGAGAAAATACAAATGACTTTCTCAAGACTTTGATGCATTTCTGGGCAGTCTCATATGGCGTCTTTGGTGTTAGCATGTCCTTGTGTGATGCAACATTTACCTTTTAAGCCCTTGCAAAATACTTATGCCTTATTGTGCTACACTCATTGGCTTACCTGCCTTTCTCCCTGCCCAGCACTCGCCGCTTGGCATGGACACTTCCCAACAGTACACTTCACTACACTCATAGAGTGTGGATGTGTGCTGCGCTGTTCTAAGTCGGCGCGGCAGGCTAATGGTCTTGAAAGAGGGGAACGTGGCACGTGTCATCATAGACGTTCCCTAGTCAATCCCCAATGTCAGTTATTATTACCATAGCGAACATCATAGATATATATTTGTGATGACAAAATCCTGCTATACATGTCTGTGGAGTGAGGTCTATGTACTACAGCTAATTATCGAGGAAATTAACGTGAATGAGTATTTTGTTAATTTTTATAAGAAGGTGTTAGGCCATGCCCTTCCTTCATGCATTAAACGTACTTGTGTGATTGTTTACGCTGACCTTTTTCAGCACCCTGCGGAGTTACTGATGGAATTTGTTGTATAAGTATTAGCTCATCAGCGAGCTTTATTTTTAGAGTTGTCAGAGGTGTAAATTGTAAATATTATAACGGCTATCATGGTTTGGAAAGGGGTCGATTATGGTTACAAGGGTGGAGAACAATTTGGAAGGAAGTTAGATAGGAAATTATTACCCGGTTGGTGCCAGACATCGCAGTGGCGGCATCAATGATGATGTTGCGGTAGAGCTGAGATCTCCTTGGTGCCCTCGGGGTGCTGCAGGTCGATCACCAAGTCAAACTTTCTCGCAATGATCTTGCTGTTGTTCACCTTGTACGGGGGGCCTAGTTTGTTTAATAAAAGAGGGACTATTCGGGCGGCCCAATCACCGCATGGTATTTAAAATACTTGATCGGTACAATCAGACTCTTTATATGTGGATTGTTTGGGCCAACCACACGTCTATAAATACTTAACACGAACACTTTAAAATACGTTGCAGCACACATGAAAATAAATAATTACTAATGAAAATTCACATAACACTTGCATAAATAATGGCGGGTTTTTAAGGACTCATGCCCTGAAATGTCCCTGGGCGACCAAAATAAAATGCATTGGTCTGTTCATGCTATTTTATTTGGCGATGTTACAGACCCATCCAGGAGGAAAACAAACAATGATGCTCGGTATGGCCTGTGGCGAAGGCTACACCAATAAAGAGCTTTTAAGCTACTGACGGCAAGGTAGTGGAGCAAAGTGGTGTTCATTAAGGTTGGGAGCGGGACAAGTAAATGTTCCGTAGATTCTCACTAACTCTTCTACTTGAAGATTACATGCACCAGATATTTTTAAGGGAAATACCAACTAGCGCGTGTAGAACACACTCTTCTCCTCTCCGGGTCGTGTGCTGACGACCTACGGGCAGTGTCCATCCGGTGCTCCTACCGTTGTGATTGATGCAAAAACAGTTGCATTACTGAAACCCTGCTCAATGAGATCTTAGGGCTGCTCACACATCCATAATTAGTCGTACATAGATATAAACACTGAAAGATTATACACAACCCTGTTACATAACCCTTAATAATTTGCAGGAAGCAACTTATACACATTGCCGGGCCTAACCCACAGGTAGGGTCACACTGTACAATGGCCCGAAGGCGGCAAAGAATTTACATGAAACTTAAGTCTTCCCGGGCGATTCTATTCCAAGGGAAGGGAGGAGTAAAGAATATTGGGTGGGTACATAGTACACAAAGATTCCAGTTAATTAATGTATATTGCTGTGAAGTGATTAGTGAACTAAGATGAAACATCGCCCAACCGTGCGAAATTCGACCCCGTCGGTCAGCATGTCCCACTCCTCGAGATACCACAGTATGACTTACTGTTCCGCACAGTGTGCCAGCCGAGTTTGGCGGGCAGGCCAGCCGGACGGACTAATTTTTTACACACACAAACTTTCAGAAAACATATTCACATTGCTTGAAACACTAAAATTCTTACAAAAACAGTTACTCTTGGCATAGCAACCCTTTATTAAACATGTTGCACTCTGTGAAGTGAAATGAGGGTGAAACATTTGAAAATGACAAATGATGGAAAATGGAAAACACTGTAATTCAAGCCCACAGGGCATCAAAATATTGTAGGGCTCCTTAATTTGCCATTACGTGGATGGGTGTCTTTGAGCATTTCTTATTTCAGATACGCCCAATTTTGCAGTCTTCTTTTAAGACCTGTGTGTGCGGGTGCACGCGGCTTGCTCGGCACTTGCACTTTCCTACATGCTCACTTCATGAGTGTTCTCTTCGGCTCCTGATGCTGCACTCGTTACTTAGGTCTTCATGGTTCGACCGCTGTGGTGCACTGTCCAACCGGTGCTCACGAGCACCCAGTAGAGTGCTGGTAATTGCAGCAGCTGCCGCCGACGGTGGGCAAACGGGATAGAGGGAAGCAGATGGCATGACTATGTGGTAATTAAGTGTGCTGTTAAATTACAAACTCCCTAGGAGATGCAATTCCTGGTGAGGCGATGCGGAGTGTCCCAAACGGCAGAAAACAAGAAGGTTCCAGAAGATTTAAACTATTGCAGAGAAGTTACAGGTTATGATTAAGTTGAGACCGTTCGGGCGGGAAAAGCGCGACTGCGATTTTACACGCAACCTCCCCCTATGAGTTGACTTGCTGAATGACTTCCCGCCGTGGCGTTAGGGCAGGCCAACCCACCGCGGAGTGATCTACTTGCACGTGCGGAAGAAAGTCTGCTGTTACTTTATGGAAAACAATACTTAAAACCTGCAGAATCACATAAAATAAACATACCTCTAGCCTATATCTCTAACATGGTGGAATGAAATTGGCTAAACACTGGTGGTGGGGAAAATAAACATTTACGAAAACACAACATTGCAAAAACAAAATAACTTGTATCATGAGGGTTTATATTCATGTTATTCTTAATTCTTGTACACATGTCCTTTCCCTGTGTCCAGAAATTCCATTAAAAATGATGCAAAAACCCTTTTATGCATACTACCTATGGTAGTGTATTATTGCACCATTACTCCGGGGTGCTCATTGCACATGGCGCTGCACCACTCACAATTTCCTGCACTTCCACTAGCTTGCACCGCTTGTCCCCTGCGCGTCACTAAACACACAATTGCCGCTGATGAGCTATCTAATGTGGGTGGATGCTGCACTGGTGAAGCGGCCAGCGTGACAAACGGCCTAAGGCAGGGAGTGACACACGTCAATTATATTGGAAAACTTAGTTCCTCATGTACACACCTTATGTGAATTATTACCTGTGCCACATTCAATTATTAAACTGCGGGCACTTGCTGTTGAGATAGACGGTAAGCTCGCTACAGCGACTGTATAACGTTGCAAATTTTCCCCAGATAACACTTTCCTCTCCATCAGCTGCACATGAATCTCCCGTCATTATGTCCGTGACAATACCTAAAATCTTTGTTGTATAAAATGTTCATTGCGAGATCATGTGAGTAGCGAGTTTACCCAGCCACATGTATCATTTGATCAGCAGAAATGCTTTCATTATGGTAGGCTGGACATGTTATTTTTAAATGTTCGTTCCTGGGAAAAAAGTAACGAGCAGAAACGTGTGCGGTGTTTCTCGTCGCTATTCCCTTCCTTTTACCAAACCGCACGTCGTAAAGTAATGTGTTGTGCAGGTGACGTGCATGGGCACATTGTATCCTGCTCTCATTGACACAGGGGTCATGCATTGTGTCGCCTGCTGGAGTTTCCTTAATTGTCTTATTTCTGCTAAGGTGGTTTCATGCTCGCATGTTCATCGCCTTTTTCCGTTACAACTGTTTATTGCAAATACTGACATGTTAAAGAGTGCCAGTATAGTCGATTTACATTTTTAAGTTGGCTGCTTAGCGTGGACTTTTCCCTTCCGAGTTCTCTCGGTTCTTAATTATGATCTTATTTTAGGTCTGGAATTTCAGGGATGCATCCATGCCTCAATAAATCTACAGGATTTTACATTGTCGTTTGGCTTTGCTCATAATATCAAAATTAATTTAGGTGATGGGCCAAATGTACAGTCCACCAGGAATCAGGTTATTTTGGAGAGCAGGCAGGATGAGAATATCAAGGAACATTTAGCCCAGTTATGTGAGGAGTTTAGTGATGTTATAACCCATAAGATAGGTAAATGTTAAATATTACCTTATTATTTCGCCTTAAGTGATAAAGTGGCACTTCGGGACCAACATTTCCATTGTCCACCACCAAAATTGCAGGATTTCCATGAAATAATAAAACATTATTGCAAGCAGGAGTTACTATTAGTCCCTCCACATACGGGTATTGTTCGCCAGGTTTTTTAGTGTGGAAGAAGGAAGGCGGCAAATATTGATTAGAGGTGAATCACTCATTGATAAATAAAAAGGTCCATAAGGACCCATTTTCCTTGCCTACAATAAATTGTGTTTTACAACATCTAGGTCGTGCAAAGGTATATTCGGTGTTAGTCTTGGATAATAGCTTTCACCATTGCCTATTAAACCTATCTTGTTGTAATTACACTGCATTTAGTACCCTGTGGAATCAATATACATTTACAAGAATTTCTATGAGGGCAAATTTTGGTATTCAGGTTCTGTCCGATGTCCTGGATCACATGTTAGAGGATTAAAAATACAAAAATGTTCAATTATGTGGATGACCTGATTACTTATAGTGACGATTTGAAAGTTCATTTAGGTCATTTGCATCTAGTTTTAGAAAAATTTAGAGAGGTTGGATTAACGGTTGACGTGTGCCCCCTCTCCTTAGGAACGATGTGGGTCGCCCTGCCTCTTACCCAAGGCAGGGGTGAGATGATGTGTTGCCCAGTGCCAGCTCGATTGAGCAAATGTTGGGGTCGAGGGCCGATAGCTATGGGGATTCCTGGAGGTCGCCATTGTGCTGGTTGCGGTGTTCGTCGTGCACTTACCGGAACTGATGTTAAAATAGTGGTTTCGACCACTATACAAGTGTAAGGGTAAAGGCCCTCTTACACAGCCATTGACAAACACTGACTCTACTCTGCCTATGGAGGGCAGAACCCATAATACTCAACATAAAGCATTGAGGTTAAACTTCGGCCTTAAGAACACCAGGCCCTAAATTACCTAAGGTAAAAGCAATAAAAGGCGGGAATTAAATACTCGTATTTTTATTGCATCTAACAGAATACAACTGACTTTGTACTCTACATAACTCTATTATGCGGGCTCGGCACTGTGGCCTGCATACAGCCGATGCTGCTTTCGAAATGTGCATACTGCGTACTTAAGTTCTTACATTAAAATTAGCTGTCGGTCGGCCCCTCGGTATTGTAATAAAAGCAAAGAGGTTCCAGAAGTTACGCTATTGATAAATGAATGATTAATGCTCAAAAGTTGCTATACTGAGGGGACATACTGAAGAGCGTGGTTGCCGAGCAGCATGCTGGCTGATGGCGGAGGTCAGATTCCGAACGACGTTTAGTTTCGAGAGCGCAAAAACTGAGAATGCATTCAGATTCGTGCTAGCTCATCATGCTCTTTGCTCTTAACCTTACACAGAGGTTATATAACACTTCTATATGCCCTCTTAATTCCTATTAAGTATATTACACTAATTGGCGACATTCCCGTGGCTCTAAGTGCTAAATTAACAGGTTTTGTGATGATGTCATGGGAATGCTACCACCCTTACGAATACTTTATATAAACATGAATATGCGGAATGAACACTGTGTGAAAATTGCGACATAATGATGATTTAAAACCCTGTACATTTATTATCTTAAAAACTCCCACCAAATCTGGTACTGGCGAGAGTACTGCACTTTGTTGTTCACAGAGTGTCGGTTGCATAAAGTAACGTCCTGTGAAGACATATTTTCCTTGACATCACATATATGGTATTCATCTATGAGATACAGCTGATTGCTAAAACGAGCTAAGTGCAGCTTCATTCTGCATGTCTACAAAGGAATTCATATTAACACTTGTGACCACACAAGTGGCGTCTTAACACAATGAATGGGGTACAGAAACTAGCCTTTTGAAAAACTTCAAATCATCGCTACACTTACACTTCAGCCTACAGGCCCGCTGACACATGCCAAACTAGAGACGTGTTATGCTGTTGTACAGACAGCCCCCACATTCCCTCCAATGGTACTATCGTGTGACGACCGTGGCTTCACAAGGATGCAATGTTAGACGGCTAAAATATTTCCTGCAAGAGTTCCCTCTTGTGAGAAATAGGTTAAATGGCTGATTTGGATTTACCCGATTTTGGTCACTGGGAATGTTACTAGCTGTTTCCGGTGGTCTGCACCAATGTACTCTGGGCTTTTCGACTCGCCCCTGGTGTGCACTAATGCAATAGCTGACTGTGGTGAACAAATGGAATGGCTGCTGCCCTGTTGTTCTGGCATACTTTTCCCCGCCGACTACTTGCATCCTTCTTGGCATCGTCTGAGCATCTGGAAGGTATCTCGACTCGGCCACATGCTGTGCAGGTCGCCTTGTTGACCACGTAGCTCCCTCGTTGTAGCTAAATCCAGGAAAAATGCAGAAAAATTGTGGGAAAATTTTGGAAAAAAATGTTGGCACAGGAAATTTGCTGGAAAAATTGCTCAAATTTTAAGATGAAGGATTTGCCACAAAGTTGCTCGACATTTTGATGGTGGTTGGCTGGTCGAAAAGGATAGAGGCTATGTTTTGAGGAGCAGTGAATGTAATTTGGAATTTTGTGGAAGTATTACCCAGGATGCCAGACATTGCCGGACTGACAATGTTGTGAATTCAGAGAGCTGACTCGTTCCTCAGGCCGACGACCATGGCGAAATCCTTGAGGTGCAGTCGGTGTCTCCTCCAATAATAATAATATTAATATTTGAATATTTCCCTTACTTGTGGCACTATGGGATATCCGGGCTCCCACACGCCCAAGCGAAACACTGTTGCTCGCAATACCGACTTGTGACCATGTAAACATAATTATACACACTTGCAAGTTTAAGCAAATTTGTCAGGCGAAGTTCCGTACCTTAATTGCCTTGGGTCGAACCAAAATAAATCACATTTGGAAATACTATATCACTGCTGAGATTGATTAGCTGATTAGGTGATTCTAATCCATTTCCACCTGGAGAACACTTACAAAGTTCCTGACCACCAGCCCATCAGCATGGGCGATACTGTAATAAAGAAACGAGCTCACATATGGATTAAGTACTACTTAAGTCCACCCAGGTGACGCAAACACTGGGTGGATGAGAGGATGAAAAAGTCTCGTGCGGCTGAAAATACAAACGTTCTGGTACATTACTGAGCTATTGCAAGTTAAATGATCAGTCCAACATGATGCTGGCCACCCGAGCGTGCGAAACACGAGCCCCGACGTGATGCATCACAACCCTCACAAAGACGAACGACGACTGTTTCCTTCACACGCTGCGGGCTGGCCGGCTTGGCTCCATTACTTTCTTGCACAGAATACTTACATGCCGGGCATACACTCCCCATGCCAGCTGTTACACATTGCTTAAAAATTAACAGTGCAAAATGATTTATTAATACACAACACTGCAAAAGAATGTATGATGTGAGGATGAAAAACATGTGAGTGAACATAACAAAACTTTGCAAATATACACTTGAAAAACACTTTTACCTTTGAGGCTGCTAGGGCAATCGTCTTTATTGGTTGAGTTCCATTGCATGATCTTACCTTGTTCTTTTATGCTGGGAAAGAATGAAAATAAAGAGGGTTAAATTTTGTATCAGTGTGTCCACTGCACGTGTGGTCGCTGTTCCCCTTGCGTTACACTTGCATCCCTCATCGCACTGCACTACACTTGCACTCGTAGAGCGCGCACACACTCTGTGTTGCGGGACCTGGTGCGGCAGGCAAACGGGTTAAAGTGGGAAGAGGGTATGTGGGCTCGTGTCAACTTATGTGTTTATTTGAGCACATGTACTTTTCTCATTGTTTGAGTTTCTTCGAATAGTTTACCTTGTCAAGTTTCTTCTTATACATTGTTCTGCATCTTTTCCTTCTGGGAACTATCATCGTTAGTTCTTGTTTGAACTATGGGACTGTTTAGTCTAATCATTGGATTTGTGAAGTACTGACTGGAATTTTACAGTTTGGGATTTGAAACACTTTTTAGGTAAATATTTGCCACCACTCCACTGCTTGGTGTCCTATCCCTACTCCTTCTCTACAACCTTGTGCACTTCCCTCCCTCCCATGCATGCACACTGGCCAGAGTCCTCCTACATTGATTGTCTGTTGGCTTTCATTGAAATATTCTGCTGGACTAGTCTCCTCCAACCTTCCTACAAGCAGTATTAAATTGGCAGTCATCGATTTTAGTAGAATAGCAATGCCTTCAGCATTGAGCAGCGATATGAGGCGATGTAACACAGGTGGGTTCGGCAGCTGAGAGAGTTGATAACTTTAAATGTGAGTTTATGGATTCTGGTATTTGAGCTAGGAATTGGTGTGGTCGAGTTTTTAAAATCGTGTTCTGGTTGCCCTTTGGTAATTCCCAATTCGTTTCAACTAATACGACGCAGTGGCTGTATATTTCTGGTCTAATTGATTGTCAATTAAGAAGGTATGTACTTAAAGTAGATATGCTTTTCCTCGTTTGGATTACCAGTGTGGTTATTATGGTATATTTCTTTCCTGGCTTACATTGCCAGTGCGAACTATCTATCGATGGCACATTTTGCCGCACTGAGTAATTAGTAAAATGTTGGTCTGCCCAACCCACGGTAGTTTTCAGATGATAATTTGTGGGTTTAAATAATTGAAATTTCAAATAAAAGTTTGGCCTGTTGAATTATGTGGTTTCATTATGAAAGTGAATTGCTCACATCAGGTATTGAGTGAGAAATGATTGTCGTACATGAGATGTAGATGGTAAAATTTTGTTTAAGGCCCACATGATTTCTAGTAATTGTATATTTCAGGTATGGTATTTTTAAGTGAGTTTATGATGGTTTTGTGTCTAGATTTTATTTATTGCATTCGGATGCCTTTGACAGGTCTTGCAATTGAAATATGTATCCAACTGCACGCCTTTTAACATTTGCAGTTACTCGAGCTTCACCTTTGATTGCCTGTTTATTTGGGTCTGAGTTGTCTCGGTATTTAATCATTTTAATAATCAATGTGATTTTTAATACAAGGGCTTTCATATGTAAATTTAAATGGACAATTCGGTGTATCAAGGTGAACGAGTAATAAAATCATTATCAAAGAGGAAAAGTTTGATTACAGTAAAATTTTATGTTAACTGTATAACAAATTGAAGGTTTATTGTTTGAGCCAAAATAATAATATACTATTGCATAGTTTGGAAGTCAAATAGATATTATCTGGTTTTTTGAACCAATGATTATGTATAAAGGTCACATTTAATGTTACCAGTGTATTTGAAATCTCTTTTAAATAAAATACTGTGTTTTGGACCTTGTATAAATTGTTTTTGTATTTTAAAGCTTGTGGTACCCCACACCTGCTGGTGTTGGGTCCCATATTACTTGCAGACACCAGCATTGCTGATAATCTCAGAATAAAATATCCACTTCGTTCTTGGAAGCTGGCCAATTAAATATGGAGGAGGGAATGTTAGTAGCTGTGCAAGCCATGGTACACAATAAATTATAGAATACCAACTTTTATATTCAAACTAAAACCCGAAGTATTATAATTTCTCTTAAACACATTACTGTTTCTTCAGGGTGACATTATCACTAGTAATAGTACATATGTCCTGTAGGTTTGACATCGTAAAAGGGTAGATGTTCGGGTACAAAATCTATGTTCGGCTTGGATATCTTCCTGGCAGTGTGACCTGAATTCGGTAGTTTACTCATGTCGATGCTGTTGCCGGCTGGGCAGTGCTGCTGCTTTGTTGGTCAAGGGACGGCTGCTGGCAGAGCTGGTAAGCCCCCATATGCTGCTGCGGCTGTAGCAGCATATGGTTTCTCTGTCTGGGTTGGAGTACTGGCAGATATTAAACCACGGGCGAGCTAGACCCACTGGCACCTTCTGTCCTCGTTATATGATGGCCACCACAGGGTGTTGCATCGCCTGCACCTTCTGGGGTGCTGAGAACAGAGAGGGGCATAAGCTGGGAGGGTAAGCCCTACCAATTCTCAGGCAGTCCGAGCTTGTTCCCGAGGGTTATCTTGGCAGAGTGTCTTATCAGATTGTGTGCAGCCCCAGATAGCTTTGTAGGTAGTGGATGCCTTCCTCTCCTGCAAATCCTTACCATACTGTGTGGTGTAAGTTGGTATAAGGCATGGTGGAGGGAGGGGACTAAACCTCAGCAGAGGGAAGCAGGTGACGATTAGGTCCCTGGCTAAAGTGTTCTTCCTTAGCTTGGCCAGTCTCGTGCTGAGGTATACCGTTACCCCAACCAGCAACACTAGTGTTGTGGTGGTTGAGTATAAGGATTTCTCTGAGACTTCTCAACATCACTATGCGTGTGGGCCCTAAATCGGTCAGGCCAGCCAGAACCAATGAAACACTCCCTCCGGCAACTCACGTGATGTGGTGGATGGAGTGTAAACTGGTCTGGTGGTCTCTCCACCTTAGGGGCTGTACTGCTAGTGTTTGGGGCTCTTCCATTTCGTACACCTGGGTACATTGAACAGGTGGCCACCGAACATGTATGTACTCTGATGTACAAGTCTCTGAAGGGGAGCTCGCAGTCCTACACTAGGCAGGAAAATAGTGAGTTCAAATCCTGATTTCCTGTTTCATTCTGTGGGGAGGGGGAGGGGGTATGGTCTACTAGGAATCTCGAAGTTACCTAAGGGAATTAAAAATCAGAGTAGGTGAGGAACCTGTTTATTCCACGAGGACTAGAACATGGCGGCCTGTACTACCTCCTGACTACCTTGAGCTGACTGGAAGTACAGACTATCCAAATGTCCAGGTGAAGGGAACCTGGATCTAAACTAAAGGGTGGCAGTTTCGACTAAGATAGCTAAGTACTTTCCCTGTCTATGCTGTTCCGTGTCCAGAAGTTACTTGAGGGCCCACTTCCTGAAGGGTCGTGTGGTAGCCATTACCAAGGGCAATCGGCAAGATAGGGTTGACATATTCGCGCATGTCTGCTGGGGGAGAGCTTCTGGAAAATCTGGATGATGGCGGCAAAGATGCTGAAGAGCTTCTGGGTTGTCTAGGCAACGAAGAGCGGTCAGAGCGCTCCAGCACATGAGGCAGAGGAGCGAGCTGCCAAGGCTGATGTCGCTCCAAGAAGAGCCGACAAACAATTGGCATTTCCCAGCTGGTGCACAGGTACATATACAGCTGGTTGAGCCCTCGCCGGGGCTTGGAGTGGGGTGCGACAGGCACTTCTCTGTGGGAGGAGCCAAGGGTAGTCTGCTTGGCCTTCATTGCTGGCTGGAGTGTGGGTGGCGCTATCCCTCGGTATGCCCTTCAACTACATGCTCACTCGGGGGTGGTTGCGGTGACTCGCCTGCTAGCTCACTCAAACTTGAGATCATATTGAGAGGTGTGATTGGCATACACAGTGATGAAAAATATAAGTCTGCCATGTGTGTAATATTCCTCATAACCAGGGAATATCCTGTAGCCGTTATGATAGCAATTACAATTTTTCGGGATCTGTCCAGTGTGCTAGCAGAGTTACGCACAGATGAAGTGAATTTGTTTTCTTCTGGACCAGTAAGCATCATGTGTCATTATTTTGAAGGGAAAATTTTTTGCGCACTTCAATGATGAATAATTATTTATGAATAACTATTTATTGACTTGAATGTGTTTTTAAAAACTGGCAATCCAATTTTGCTGCCTCTTCGAGCTCAAGGGCATAGCAAAACATTTTGTTTAACTATTTCATTTTTGTTGTTGCAATTTTGTTGAGAATTTTTTATTTGGAAATTACTTTACCTTTAGATAATTTTTTCCATAATCAGTTTAGGCAGTGGAGAAAGTCCAGAAGTTATAATACCCAGAGCCACCAAGTATTTCAAAGCAAAGAATATTAAATTTATCATCAGTGTTACACATTTAATTATGTCACATCTGGGCTACATACTGTGGCATGAATGTGCAATGGGAAACAGGTACTGATACCGTCCATGGCTCGCAATGAGCCCTTGTCTATCCGCGCACTATCTAGTAGGAGCAATGAGGCGAGAAGGTAGGACAAGCGGCAGAACCACTACCTCCCACGGCCACCCAGGTCCCGGTGTCAGAAGACACCGAGGTCGACACCCAGATGCAGCTTCCTGTATGGGAAGATGCATCCACGGGCCTCTAACTCCGGCGCATCAAGCAGAGGAGGCAGGAGAAGTTGCAGAACCACTATCTCTGATGGACACCTGGCAGACACCCTTCCAGAAGGAGAGGGTAGCCAATCGTCCCCCGGTGCTTAGTGGTTCATGGATGACCACTGCAGAGGATGGGAACCAGGTGCCCGCCAGCTTCCAGAGGAAATGTCAGCACATGCCTGCCAGGACACCTTGTTACCAGGCCAGTACTGAAAATTGGCCTGGAGGCTGACGTCCTACTTCACGTGGCCATGAGAAAGTAGGGACCGGTGAAGAAAAGACCACCACCGCAGGAGTAAAGCAAAGTGCTTTTGCGAAAGACAAACTCAGTGTAAAATTAGCTGTAAAATTGCTACTGACCAGTGAAACATAACATGTTATATGTACATGTCAAACCATATGTAAATAACAGCTAATTAAATAGCCATAAATAGCTGCAGTATATCACAACCAACTAAGTGAAATGTTAATTAATTTTCCAATGTTCTGGATGCTAAGCAAAGGGCAAGAACAACCTGTAAACTAACAGTGGAACAGCCATAAATTGCTGTGATAGTAACCAAAAAAATAATACACAGAAAATTACATAAATTTATTTCCAAAATAAGTGACATGAAGTTGCCTATTACCCCTCCTACAACTTGTAAGAACTCTTGCATGACAACTTCATGACATCCTTAAGTGCCAGTGCTATGTATAAAAACGAAGAAGGGACATCTAATTTTTTTATTACAAGCACCAGCGGTAAACCCAGGACTCCTGCCAAGGGAGCCATCAAAAAATTTGTCAGATATTTTTTCAGAATATTGTTGTAAATATTGTAGGGTTTATCCATGTTATTTTCCTTGTATTTATTTCCACAGGTTTTTTATTATTTTCAATGCAAGCATCAAACCAAGGACTCTTGACAACATAGACAGTGAAAATTTGTCAAGAAATTTTCAAAATATTGATGCAAATATTTCACTGTCTATGCAATTGTATTTCCAGGGTTCATGTGTTTTTACTTTATTTGTAGATGGTATAGTATTTATTAGCTTTAAAATCTTTGCGGTTACTCGTATTATTTGTAAGATAACTCGTTGGCCCAGATGATGGAAGTCTTGGAGCCGGCATTCCCTTAGCATATTTGTTACACGAAACTGCTGCCTGCCATGCGACTTTAAAGGATGACCACAAGGTAGGGACTCTATTCCTTGCCCTCAATGCCATGGCAGGCAGAAGCTAGTGAGCCTACATGCCTCTTATGAGTGAGGCCTTAAATATATTTACCATTGTTGATTGATAAATGTGCTTTTAATGTTTTGCATTTTATCTGCTGGTTGAAAATCTGCTATAAGCTTCCTGTAATAAGTATCCACAGCCTTCAGCTCATAAATTGTACAGCAGCACAATTAAGAAAAAAGGTCGCGAAACACCCGACACAGGAATCCTACACGACACTTATATCTTATACAAAGGGGGGAAGAAATCATTATCTGGTCGTCAAAAACCAGCCAGCTGCCATGCTAAAAGAAGGATAGCGCACATACAGCAATGAGTGGAACACACACAGAGAGAGAGAGAGAGAGAGAGAGAGAGAGAGAGAGAGAGAGAGAGAGAGGGAGAGAGAGAGCACACGCTCGGCCTGCCCGGCAACCCTAGCAAGAGACAGAGTTGTTCAGCCTGCTGCACCTGTTGGTGATGCATGGGTCCTTCATACCATAACCCAGAGCACAGAACAGAAGTCTAAGCTATTTTTCTTGGGGGAGGGGGGATGGGTCTATATCCCACAAAGCAATTTTTTTCTACTAGCCCATGAGTCTCCATCGCGACGGAGGGGGGACGAATTGACATGTGATGTCTTTATTTAACTACTGCGACGACTTCGTCTTATCAGTGCGAACTTCCCTATCGCACCTGACGGAGTTGTAAAAGCAGTTCAATCTACCAGTAAGCCTATAGGATACGGCCCTAGTTGCAAGGACTATTACAGAGGCCAAAAATTGTACTGTTTACCCAATAAACACATGCACCCATAACACAGAAGCATAAATGAACTGATGGGAGAGCCACCGAGACTTCATTTCATGGCCATATAGTACTACAGCACACCAGGGGATGGCACCACAAGTATTAACGCTAACGTATGCCATATCAGCAGGTACTCCGGCCGGCCGACGTCACAAACCCTGTGGACGTCACACCACCCACCTCCCACTGCATGGACGAGGGAAAACCAGTGGCTCTTGATTGTCAGTTTATTCTCCTTCACCAACCTGTATGGTGCCAAAGTAACCATCAATAGAGCCCCGAGTACACCAGTAATCAGCAAATTTAATCTACAGCTGGTGTATCTGTCATCACACCACCCAAAACAGCCCTGACCTTAACACTCCACAGCCACTAGAGGACATCACGCATCAACATTTAATGCTGATTACCCTTCAGGGAAGAAATGAAAAAAACAAGACACCAAATAATAATACTGAATATTGAACTAATTAAAATACTTAAAGGCTGTTCACAATAAAGTGAGCACTTTCGAAATCAACTTTAGAAAAAAGTAACTGGCCCTGCCTGCGCATATTTTAACGGGCACCCTGAGTGACATGTGCACAGTCAAGTTGGTAACGATGGAGTTAAGTAGTTCCGTATCTTAACGTTGAATAAAAAGTCTTTTGCTCTGTTTTTTTTCAATGACTCGAAGTGTAAAAATGAGCAGATTTGTTAAATATTTACTTTTCTAATAATTTCAAAGTTCCACTTGACATATGCATGAATAAAGTGATGAGACCCATGACAAAGTTACTCTTGCATAGGCAGAAGAATACGCAACATGCATACAAGTAGATCTTAAGTACGGATTTCAAAAGTGTTCATTTTATTGTGAATAGCCTATACACATGAACACTATGTCAAAATAAACTATTAAAATCACCAAAGATTATGCTGTTAACTCGTATAGTAAAGCATAATTTAGATTGATATTAAATGAATGGACAACATAAGCAAGTACTCATTAATCATATATAATGAAAATATCTATGACATAACCCCGAAAATCTGCAGTATTAGAAAATCTCCAATTGTTAAAAATTACAAAAAACAACATACTAAAATATTGACATGCAACAATATTGTCGTGGAAACAGCAAAACCTGGAGAGGCCTACTCACAAATACTTGGCTAAATAAGGCTAAACACTACATGTTAAAACAAGAGAGTTACATCAATATCAACACCATAGGTACGCTCGAAATAATTTTGAAGGGCGACCGAAACCAAAATTTAAAATTGCCTAGCCTTACTGCACATCCAAGATACAGCATCACTAAAACACACAATTTACAAAAAATCATTTAAAACTGCAAAGTTAGTGTTTACCTCGACTTACCGTTTTACTGCCCCATCGCT
The DNA here is from genome assembly GCA_029891345.1 of Dryococelus australis. NCBI lineage: Eukaryota > Metazoa > Arthropoda > Insecta > Phasmatodea > Phasmatidae > Dryococelus > Dryococelus australis. The sequence goes on along the minus strand of CM056998.1, from coordinate 29,240,146 downwards.
CAATAGCTAAAATCGAATACTGCATCAGATCAGTAACATAATCTCGGTGTTGTTCAATGCTGGATGTAGGTGAAGGTGGTTATGCCACCAGGTATTAGCGAGGATCTTGCATCGTAAATTGCGGCGAAATGTAGCGAACTTCGGACGGGTGTGAAAGCAGAGCAGAATAGACAGAGCCTCAGCCAAGCAAGGACTTAAGTCAATTATTCTGGCCAAAAAAAACTTGTGATACACAAAGTGGTAGTGGTAAGCAAGGAGGGAGAATGGGTGGAAAAAGGAGGGGATCCGAGCTGAGCAAAGAGTATACCACCATGCAGAGTAGATGGTGGTAAAAATGTTAACGTAACAGCGCTAGCATCGCCCGACAAATCAAGTGGATGATTTTTATTTTCTAAACATTAAATTACAAATTGGTATATTAGTAATACATGTATATTCCTTAACAATTTTATTCATTCACTTGATTGGTGCATGAATAAAGTCACTATGTGCATGGCTATGTAAGTTTTACATATAGCAGAGGAGTACAAAATAAGGAGAAAAGTAGGACTAAATTTTAAGCAGGGTTTTCAAATTGCTCAATTTACTGTGAACAGTAAATACCTCATGTGCATCACAGTGATGATAAACCAAAGAGGTACTATGTGTTTGTAATAATGTGTATGTACAATTAAATTAAAAACAATTTTGAAGGTTTCTAGTAAAATTATTTGTACTAAATTAATTTTGCACATAATTACATCAGCATTTTTTAAAAACAATTTTCTGGAAAGCAATGAAACACATAAACATGTTAATAAATCGGCTCAAAAAATTAACTGAAATATTGTGTAATTTTTTAAAGTGGGCTACATACCGGTAGTTCACTAATGAGAAAAGAATGATCTCAAATAAAGTGGAATAATGTAATATTATAGTGACGGCTGTTGCCAAGTAATTTGCCATTTCATCCTGCTAAATTTTAGAAAAAAAAAAAATGCTAGTACCAAATAGCACTTTTCTTGATTACATAAAAGATGTCACCTACTTGTGTATTTTTTAAGTGGCACTAAGTGTAATGACTTACTGGTGGCTACTGTCTGATTTGGTATCCATTTTTGGTATAGCATAAAATAAAATACTTACAGCAGCAGACAAAAGCATAGAAATCGAAACTGTATCCGATGAGTAGTTTTGGGAGGCAAGAAAAACCCATTCTTATGTGGGACAAAGGAACTGGGCTCACCAACCAATCAAGCACATCTATTGTAGAACGTATAATGGCAAAGAGTGGCACTAGCTGCTGCTGGTCATTGTAGTAGGAACTTAAATCTGAGCATAATAGTATATCAAGGTAAAATTTCTCTGACAGTTTAGTGTCAGTATACAAATTGTAGAAGGTGAAAATATAAAATTTCACCCTCCCCACTCCAAAAAAAATTATTTTAATTATTATTTGTAAAACATTATTCAATACACACAACTTCAACAACAATGTTTTATTATTTATAGGAATTGTAATAACATGCAATTATTTCTTCTCTTATAAATGCAGCTTTCTTTACATTCTCTTTCGATGTTTCACTCCTTGTACACGATTTTGCACCCTTGCAGCTATTTTGCCCCGATGTCTGGTTTACATACACATTTCACAAGACAATTGACATGTTAGAAGATCGCCACTTAATGAATTAAAGACAAATTACAGTATTTACAAATAAATAAAACAATTTATTTTTCTGATACTACCCAGACAACGAAGCAAAAAACTACAACCACCACATCTGTATATTACAGAATGAAATTAACATTATGTTTGACATCACAATAAACAATTTCATAAAAATAGAGAAATTTAAGTCCACATGTAGTTATAAAGAACACAAAATGACATTATTGATACAAAACACTCAGTTTCTAGGTTGTTGGTGGACACTGAAGTATTCCCCATGCTGTATAACAGCATGCATCTGAAATACTAAAATATGTGACCAAAGTTTGGGTTGCAAGTTTCTTAATTTACGAGAAGAAACAAAATTCCATGTAAAAATTGTTATTGGCCATGGGTCCTGGAAATGCTCAAAAATATTGCCTCAATTTGAGAGCACCTTTTTTGACCAATAAAGCATTTATTGTCTCATATTTTAATGTTGCGGAAGAAGAAATTTAACGGTAAAATTTGGCCCTAACTTAAATAAAAAATATGAATTAAGTTACTGCTGACACTATTAAACATAAATATAAAAAAAAATTGCATATATATAGTAACATCTTTAGTGACCCACTTTTAAGGCATAGATACATTTCACCATCTTTATCTGTTACAATGTGTGTGCACTCACACATCTCCCACGAGTATTATTTTAAAACATTTATATATCTCTCAAAAAAAAAACAGACAGGCTATCTTGTTTGATCACTTTTTACAGTCTTTTCGGTAACACACTACCAAGCTTACGGATCATTTATTTAACTTGTTACACATACAAGCAACTTAAGTACTTGCCATTCTAACCATGTAAATATAAAAATATAAGACTACGTACAGCTTTACATATCCATATGTATAAATAGTATTTGAGGCAATTCAATATTTTCACGTCTTCATATTTGAACAGTAACATCCTTCTGTTAGTGTGGACTAGAATACTGCCAGCTTCACACACCAGTTTTCAAACATGATTTTTTTTTTCAAACTTTTCAAATGTTTGAACCATTTTTACTCTGCTTCTTCACTTTCTTGGAGTCCTGCAATGCACCATGAATACACAGTTAGTAATGTGAGCAGACATTTTTGTTTGAAGATTATTATTAATATTATTATCACTGCTACTCTTACTACTACACATAGTGGAGAAACTGCAAAATACAAATCGGGACTCCAGCAAACATAATTGCTGGTATTTACAACTCTTGAAAACTGGAATGTTATTTTAAAAGATGATGTTGATGTATGACTCCCGTAGGGCAATAGGGAACGGCACTATGGCAAGAGGGAGTTTTTGTTCGGATGATAGGTCAGGTGCACCCTCTGGTGGGGGGTTTTGGTTTATCTTAGTCTCTACGCGGCAATGGTGCATGTCCAGTGTAGAGGACTGGCCTGGTAGCTTTACAGCAGGGTAGAAAGTCGGGCTCTGTGAAAGTAACCTTGTGTTTCAGAGGATTGGCTCGAAGCTGCATACTTGGAAGGTAGGAGCAGCTAGAGCGGTTGCAAAAACCCAGGTTGCCTTAAGAAAAATTTGCTTGATGTGAGCATAGTGCTTAAGTTAAGGATCCAGAAAAATGTGTGTAGTTACGTAACTGCACTGTTCATTATAACATGCACGTAGGTTATACGTGTTAAATGGTTAATTAGCAAACGAGGATAGCAGAAGACGACTGTCAGTCTTTAAGTTGGTTAGTGCGTGGCACTATTACTCACAGTTTTTGGCTTCTCTTCATCTTTGGTGGTCACCTTCACATACGTGGTGGTGCATACTGCAGGTTCGGCAAGGTGAAGCATAATGGTGGCCTCCAGGGAGCCTCTCGGTATCGGCCTGGTACCGAGCTTGCCTGGCAGGCATGGAAGGTTGGCTGTCGTGGAGTGGCCGTCCCCAGCAGTGGGCGAGGGCTGACCTCTAGGTGCTGGGGGACGGGCTGCGGCTGCAGAGCCTACCTTCTCGGTCCTGTTGTTCCCAGTGTCGGGTGTCACGTCGCTGTCAGGAGGAGTCTATAGGATATGTGGCCTCCCCCTTTGGCCTCTTGGTCCATGAGCCGAGTGGTTGACTGCATTGTTGAAGGAAGTGGTGGTTCTGTTGGCATCACCACCCCCTCAGATGCAGTTTCCAGAGCTGAGATCATGGACAGGACCTCGGGCTCGATGGCAGGTTCGCTGTGGTTCCTCTTCTTTTCTTGTCCATCGACCACCCAGGGCAGACTTGTCATCTGACTGTCTTCGGCTGCCCCTTCAGGTGTAGATTCAGCGATGGCCATGAGAACGGCTGTGGCATCGGTTGACACTGTAGTCGGGAAGACCGAATGGTTTCTCCCTAATTCGGGAGGTGTGGTTGTGAAAACGACCATGGTACTAGGTGAGGCGGGAACCTCGGTAATGACCTCTCGTCCAGGAAGAGTGGCTATGAGAATGTCAATGACATTGGGCGATGTCTCGACCACATCAGTCATATGGAGCAGTGGAGGGACCTCTTCATCTGCTCCTTCAACTCGAGATGCCTGAGTCAGATGTCGGGTAGTGACCTCCATATCGACAGCGCCTATCGGTGGTCCTCCTTCACGTCTATGGAGACGGGCATTGGGGTTAGGCCTAGGCGCGGGGTGGTGCTGCGAATTTGAAGCTGGTGGCCTTTGCATTGAGTTACGACTGGGTCATCAGGGTGGCCATACAACCCGGGAAAATTGTGGCCTTGAGAAAGGCCCCGTGTGGGCTGGCAGTTGTCGCAGGTGTCTCGCTCGTGGGAGGCAGCATCTCGGAGGCAGCTGCACCGACATCCGGCATTGCAGTCTTCTAGCTGATAGGGCTCGCAGGAACTGGTGGTACAGGCATTTTTCGTCAAGGTGATGACTTCTGGAGTGCTGTCTGTTCGTCGGAACTGCTGTCTGGAATTCTAATGGTGATGAAGTTTGGATGAGTCTGTCTGAGGCATGGTTCTCTTTCCAGCAGACTTCGCCAAGATTATTCGCTTGTGCTGGAGGTCCACTTCCTGGGTTGGTTGGCGAACCTCCTTTTGATATTTGATGGAGTGTAAGGCAGTGTTCGTACGGATTGGCTTGAGGCTTAGGGAATTCCACATGCGTAGGCATGAAGTAGGTGGTTCCATTGCTACATTGCTTCTCATCAGTGTGCTTCTATGGCTATGGTATCCGTTATTCGTCCGGCATTTCGGAGTTAACTGAGGTGGGGTAGTGTACTTCAGATCCGGGAAATTTTTTTGGGGTAGGGCCTCATCTGTCCCCTAGTGGCTTTGCATATGCACCCTCAGAGATCCTCAGTCCAGTACACATTTTCTTGGTGTCAAATAACCTTATAGAGCCCTTCCCACTTCCCAGCGAGTCCCATGCTGAACTGATTGTTACCTATGCTCAGGGGGTGGCAGTGGAGTAAGACGGCTTCGACCATTCCAAAGGCTCGAATACCAGTGTGTTGGTACTTCTTCGCGATGTACGATTCTTGGGCATCCCTTTCTTGATCTATTCGGACTAGGGTGGCTAGTCGAATATCTTCAGGACGAGACATTTTGCTTGGCTCATGTTCCCATTGCCTCTCCCCTGGGAGCTGTAGTGTCTGGCCTAATAGGAGTTGGCTGGGGCTGGAGTTAATTGTCTTATTCTTACATCATCTGAGAGCGAAAAGAATTCTGGGAATGTGGCGATCCCAGTGATTCTGGTTCTCACCCACACTGAGTCGGAGGTTTTTCTTGAGCTCTTTGTTCCTCTCCTTAGTGGGGTTGGCTTGCAGATGGTATGGTGGAGTTGTGCAAGTCTCCCCTCCCCACTTTTGACAGGCTAGCAGCCAACTCTTACAAGCAAACTGGGTCCTGTTGTCAGTAATTTTACTCTGTGGGTAGCTCCAGCACAGGAAAATTTCATTGGCGAATTTCCCGTATGTGGTGGGTTTCTTCAATTTGCAGAGGAAAGATTTCTACCCACCTGGAGAATAAATCCCTCACTACCATATGGTACCCGTTTCCCTTGGTATGCGGAGATAAGGTCCAATCAAATCAGCGGCTCTCTGTGTTCACAGGGTATGTGGTCTGCAAGGTTTGACAGTCGGTTGTCTCACAGGGTATGCCTTGTTTCTGCACCTTGTTGTGCAGCCTTGGACGTATTGGTGGACAACTCTGTTCATGCCTTCCCAAATGTAATGTGTGCCGATGTTGGCTAAGGTTTCCTGGGTGCCTGGGTGGCCCGCACAGATCCTTCTATATCCTGATTCTCCACTTACCTCCAGGTGGATTGTTGTGTGACCATGCGACGTAGTCGTATAGCGCGAATCGTTGTGGGTGCTTTTGTAGAAGTTCTTTCATCCCAGGGTCCTGCTGTTAATGTCGCTCGACCTGACTTCGGCTTATCTTCAGCTGAAGAAGCCTAAGTTGCTTTTCTAGGCTGCTTTCCAGAGGTTGAGGTAGCAAGATGCAATCCACATATTCCTATAGCTTGGCCTCGTCTTCCAAGTATGGCTGACATGACAGGGCATCGGGAAGGTAGTTATCCATGCCTGGACAGGTAGTAGCGGTCTCTCCGGATAGCCCAAATGACAGTGAAGCATTATTGCTCATCTATGTGGCACTTCTGCTCTGTGGCGTTGAGCTTGCTGCTGGCATATGCTATGACAAGGGGTTTGCCTTCTGTGTCTTCTTGTTATAAGATGGTGCCAAGGCCATTTTGGCAAGTGTCGGTCTGCAGAATCAGGGTTTCTCCTTGTGGCCGCGGAAGATGCTTGATGTTCCGGAAGTGGGTCTTGAGAGCTTGAAAGGTGGTGCAATGTACTGGCACCCATTACAACCATGCTTCCTTCTCTAGTAGCAGGTGAAGTGGTGCAATGAGGTAGGTGATGTTGAGCACGAAGACTCAGAGCCAGTTACACAATCAAAGGAGGTGACGGAGTTGCTTTTTGGTGCGACATTCCTCAGCTTCCTGTATAGCCGATATTGAATTTGCTTGCGGGTACTTGCCTTCAGTTGAAACTATATGAACCAGGTACTCGATTGAAGACTTTCCGATGTGTCTCTTCGAAATTCTCACCATCATACCGTGGAGATCCAGGTGTTCCAATACCCATTGTAAGTGAACAAGATGTTCCTTTTAGGATTTGGAATAGACAATAATGTCGTCGAGGTAGGCAAAGCAAAATCGCCTAATGTAAACTTTAAATTCTTCAGCTAACATTAACAGTTGACATGTGGCAGGAGTGTTCTTGAGTCCGAAGGGCATGACCCTAAACAGCAGAGTTTCTCCTTCTGGAGAAGTGAACACTGTGTATTTCTGGCTGTCGGGGTGCACTGCGTTTTACCAATACTCAGACTGCATGTCCAATGTGCTGAAGACTTTCGCCTCTCCTATATCATGCAGGGTGTGTGCCAGGTCGAGGGCAGGTGGAGGAATAGTAAGTGTAACATTATTTAAAGCCTTGTAGTTCATGCAGAATCTTAGCTATCCATCCTTCTTTGGAACTAATACAATGTGGGAGATGTATGGCGAGTCCAATGGCTCGACGATTCCTCGCTTCATGTCTTTGAGTTGTTCCTTAATGAGGTGGTGTCACCTGGCAGAAACCTCAAAATGTCTGTTGTAGACTAGTGCACTCGTGTTTAGCAGTATCTCGTTCTGGATGATTCTTGTCTCATGAAGCATTTTTCCGAATACAAAAGCGCCGATGTGCTCATCGAGGACTTCTTTGAATTGTCGGAACTGATCTTCGGAGAGTTCATGTATGATTTCGTTTTCACAGAGGGTTTGAGGTTTCACTGTGTTGGTACAGTGTTCCCAATTCACGGTTATGTGGTGGTTGTCACCCAGGTATACTTTCTGTTGCCTGTGGTCCATTATGCAGTGTTGTTGCTTGAGCGAAGGGTGACCTAGTATAGGTTCTTCCTGGATGTCAGATGACAAGACAATTTATACTTGGGTCTTGATTTTGTGAAGATCAATATTGAGTGCCGTACAACCGTCGACAGTGGGCGCGTGTTTTGGCTTAGTCATTCGCACAGTTTTGTTATGCGGACATGGTGGTGCCCTTTGTTCTTCCGCAAGGATGTCTCTTAGAGCAAAGTTTCCGGTCGCAACTGAGTCGAACAGTGCTAATATGTTTTTCTTGCAGTCTCGAACTTCGATGTGTGGGGTTTCGGGTGCCTCAGTCTCTTTGTATAAGAGCTGTACAGTTTGCCGTTCTGTTTCGGCTAGGTCGACCCTCTTAGACAGGCGGAGGTATTTTCTGTCTGGGATGCCTTTCTTGTTGGTCGTGTTTTGGGTGGCACGTGGTGAACACCTTCCGCCCCCTTCTTCCACGCATGCTTGCCTTGTCGCTGACTGCTGCGAGCAGTCCTTGTTGGAATGGTATGCAGGGCAATACCACCATTTCGGAAAGGGGGCAATGGGTTGTGTGGGTGGCGCGTCTTCGGATATCGTTCAGAAAGCTTGTCTGAATCTGTTTGCTTGTTTGGCTCTGGGCAGTCGAGGATAGCTTGTACTTTGAAGTTGTGCCCCGCTTTCTGTGCTTGGTCAACAAGTTCATCCACTGTGAGTGGCTTAGAGATGAGTAGCATTTTTCTCAGTTTGGGTAACAACAGGCGGGTTACCTGCTGCAGACAACTTTACTCATCTCTGTCTGGGAAAATACGATGGTACATTTGTACCTTACATTGGACAAAAATCTCTACTTCCTCATCTGGTGTATGGGTGTGGCTGTAGAATTCTATAGTGAGGCACACCAGTACCTCTTCACCAGTGAATTGTTGCATGAGGCAGCTACTGAGCTGGTTTCACTCAGAAACAATTTCCCCATATTTCTGCCATCATTCGAGAGCTTTGCCTTAAACTTGGATTGTGCTCATGAGATCCATTGTTTCTTGGGCACTTGGTGCAAGCGAAATACTAATTCACTTTGGCTGTGGACACTAGCAGGTCCACGTGAGGACATTCCCCAAACTCCGGTAATCGAGGCTCTCCCATGCATCTAGTAGTGCTGGAGTGGGAGGCCAGCCCTGTTGTAGAGTCTGTAATTGGTGGCCTGCCGACAGACTTCGCACTAAAAGACCATTCCTAGTCGGGTTATATGCTCCTCTGGCCAACCTATTCATCCATGGTGGTAAATCTCTGCACACAGTATGCAGCGGACTGTGTGGGTGCCATGTCCTGAGCACGTAATCCATTTGCCATTGTTGTGAATGAGCACACTGGATTCTGTGGATCCCAGCGCTGGGGAAATTTGGCATGGAACAGTAGATGTGTTTGGTTGTGGTTGCAACTGTGCAGTTGAGCTTGTGCTCGCTTATGTCGATTGTTGATATTCTGGTTGTGGATTGAGCATCATGGGTATTAAGTGGACTTCTTGAAATCCGTCCTGCAATGGCTTGGGTCTGGCTAACCTGATCGAACTTCCTAGTCATTACTATTGCAGTTACACTCCACACTGGGTGCCAGAAAACTCCTTATTATCTCTTTGATGTGTGATGCCCATAGGGCAATAGGGGATGGCACAACTGCAAGAGGGAGTTTTTGTTCGGGTGCTAGGTCAGGTCAGGTGGAGGGTTTGGGTTTATATTAATCTTTACATGGCAGTGGTGCACATCTAGTGTAGAGGACTGGACTGGTAGCTTTACGGCAGGGCATGAAGTCGGGCTCTGCAAGATCGACCTTGCGTTTCAGAGGATTGACTCGAAGCAGTATACTTGGGCGATGCGTAATTTGAAGTGGCTGTTTAATCTAGGTCAACCTTGGCTGGCATGAGTATGAGCTAGGCTGATTTACAGGTGGTGGCTCAAAGATTGTTTTGGTTGGCTGATTAGTTTCTGATGGCTTAATTCCCCCGTAATAGGAGTTGGTGAGTCCCAAGGATAAGATCTGTCCATTGATATAGGCTGCTAGCAAGGAGCACGTTTCTACAATCAAATTTATGGGGTACTGGAAGAGGTCCTTTGGAATCTCTGGAGTATCGGAAATCTTTAGGTGGCGCAATGCGCGGGCTTGATCCTTGGGAGAGAGTTGCAAGATCGTAGAGATGAGGAGGCAGTTAGAACCTGACTGACCTTCTCTCGAAAACCATGCCGACATGAGCAGGGCATCTATTCTGAATAACACTAACATCTGTGAAATGACTGTAGGTGATGTGTCCTCCTACTGGTGTTCTGCCACATGCAGCATCTGCAACAAAGACGGACTCCCATTCTCAGTACTCGGCATCGAAATTATGTGAGCACTGAGAGTCAGGCCTCGCCATTGACAGTTTCTGCACATGTGTGAGTGTATCAGGAAGGAACAGCCTCCCCAGACTCAGAGAACACTAACACCGGAGTCGAAACATAGTGGAGAGAGTATGCTACTGAGCAGGCAAGATGGTCTCAAGAGACTGAGTACCTAGTGTCAAGGCTCTACCATCCAGTACTCCCAGGAGCACAAAAAGGGTGGCCGTTCAATGTGCATGTGGGTACTCAGTTGTTGTGTTTGGCCTGTATGAGTAATTTTCCTTGAAGGGTGAGGTCCACTAGGATAGGTATTACAGCTATGGGAAAAAATACCCTCAGGTTGATAAAATACCAGTTTATTCCATTTAACGAGAAGTAAACAGAGTGGTGTCGCACTACCTCCTAATGTTGGCAAGAGCTTAGGGAAGCTTAACCTATCCTGAGCCAGGAAGAGGCGACCTGGCCCTAAACTAACAATGGCAACGTAAACAAGCACTTTGAAAATAACTTGAACTGATCCTACTTCCTGTGCATGTATTGCCCAGAAGGGGTCGCAGTGTCTTGGTGTGTAGACAATGTTTGGCAAGGGTGTATCTTCGGCACAAATGCAGTGAAGATAGGCTGGAAAGGATGGCTCTGACGAGTTGCAGTGGAGACCAAGGAGAGGTGATTCCTTCGGCATGAATGCAGTGAAGGATGGTAGGTTTGGAGCGAGGCGAGCAGGCTGGTCACAATCTCCGGCAAGGGCTGCGATGGAGAAAATATTAAGTCTAAACAACTACAACTGTCTAGGAGCCGGTTGCTTGGATTCTGTTGGTACCTTGGACATGAATGCGGTGAAGGCCCGGAGCAGAGTGACATCTAAGGGCTGTGGTCCACTATATATACTCTAGTTGGGCCTTCACCTTCAGTCAACTGGATGGGGGCAGTGCTGGAGAGGGGGTAACTGTAACATAGCTTCCTCAAGGTGTGACATCACTGGCCAGCTTGAAGAATCTATATGTGGCGAATCGTATTAGTAGAGCCATCTAATGGAGTGCTGTGGTACACAATACAAACTTGGGTCCCATAATGCATAGTAACAATGAAAACTCTGCTTGAATCAGGTGGCAAGTATGGCTCACTGTTAAGCTTCAATGCACAGAAATTATAAACTGAATTGCTGCATCCATATAAAAAAAACATATCTTGCCTATGCATCTGTCACAGTACATGAAGTTTCGACATAAGCTGAATCAGACTTTACGAGGATGAAAGTTCATAAAATATAGTAAATTTCCACACAAGGACAAATACAATATAGAAGTATTAACTGCAGCAAATAAGTTACTACCTCATAGGTAATATTTCACAAAAATATTAACCACTAATAACATGAAAAGCAAAACATAGGTGTAATAATAAAAAAAAAATATTACTCTGAACAAAGCACTGAGAGATGAAAACGTTTCCAAACTCCATTCTCCACCTATTTATTTTACTTCTTATTACAGAAGATACTGAAATACTGCCAACTTAGATTAAGACAAATCACAATGGCCTCCAAGATACATAAATCTTATTTTCTCAAAAATGTTGTGCTTAGATTTAGGACCTTCATTAACTATGTTTATAAACATTTTTTGCTGATGTGTGACACTTTTGCTGTACTTAATGAAACACATATGCTGGCCTCCCTCATTTTCATACACAGGGTGACAGTCATAGGTCCACATGCCTTGCACACTGCTAGATGAAAAATGCTCTGCTGAAAAAAGCCTGATACTGCCTTTGAAAGCCATATGCCAATCAGTGCTAGCCATCATAAACTTGGTAAGGCATTTGACTGCAGCATGCGAATCACCACTAGCCATCATTACACCATAATCTTTCCCTTCACCCTGAGCTAGGTGTTTGTAAGACAGATTCAAGACACTGGAAGGGTGGAATCTTTAGCTTACCAAATTCCCAAAAGGTCATGCTATAGCTTACAAACACTCGACTATGTACTGCAGCTGCATTTAAATGACCACTAGGTCCAAATAAAGTCAACATATGACACGTAATTTCAGTATCACTTTCCATTGGTGAGATGACTGCTCCCACATTACCAGACACAATTTTAGGAGCCTCTCATCCTTCACACACACATAAAGGCACGCACAGCATCCTGTGAATGTAGCTTCAAGATCAAGGTCTGGCCACCCTATTCCCAAGACGATGCTCATCACCTGGGGCAAATTTTTGTGAGAGAAGGAGGTCTCCTATGCATTCTGGTATATGTCAATGGACTGCAGAGAGTGGCCCTGATCGACATTACAGCAAAGCACAACTTCATCGCTGCCCACATCGTGCATATCCACCAGCTGATGCCGGAGCGAGATTTGCTTTACCTTGCCACCAGGGCAATGGAGTGTGGTGAGCTGTTGCAAGGTAAGCTGGTGCTTGCTCACTACTGTACATTCTTGGTGCATGCAGCATTAACCAACAACCACTGCAGAGCCTAGGGAATCTGAATGCATTTTATCCATTCACGAGCAGACCAGGGGTTCAATTTACATGTCTGTAGCATCACGAGTCGAACTATGTTAATAGTATAGAAATGCCGGCTCGAGCGCAGCCCCAAACCATCAGAAAACTAACAGCAAATTGAATGCCCAAACCATCAGAAAAGCATCAGAAAAAATTACCATTGTTTTCCTGATCCAAAACATCAGCTGCCGATTCGAGCGCAATCGCAAAAAAAGTGACTGCAAAAAGATGTGTTTGGTAGCAGCTCCCCAGTTATCAAAAAACCAATGGCAAATTAAATGCTCAAGCCATCAGAAAACATCAACTGCCGATTCGAGCACAGCCACAAAAAAGTGATTGCAAAAGTTGCATTAGAGTGCATCTGCAAAAAGTGACTGCAAAAAGTTGCGTTAGAGTGCATGCACAAAAACTGATAGCAAAAGTTGCATTTGGGGCATCTGCAAAAAGTGACTACAAAAAGTTGCGTTTGGGGCATCTGCAAAAAGTTGCGTTTGGATGCATCTGCAAAAAGTTGCATTTGGATGCAGTTGCAAAAATTTGCATTTGGATGCATCCGCAAAAAGTGACTACAAAAAATGCAAAGAGCAGCTCAAGAAATTTGAATATGTAAAAAAATTAAATATTGTCCATAATAAAGATGGACCAGTTGCTAAATGTATTAAACTGAACTCAACAATTTAAGAAACTTTCCGAACTTACAATTGGACAGACCTGTCCCATAGACCATGCTGATACACGGTATGGTTACAAAGTGGTAATTACTTCTGGAAACTTTAAAGTAACCTTACCAGACAGATATCTTCAGATTTTCAGCGAAAAATTTTTAGATGGTGTTAATCGTGGTGATATAAATTTTGCATATGATGGAATGGTGGATTGGGGTGCTAAACAAAGGCATTCTATTTCGTTTTATTAAATATTAAACGATCGCCGTATTAGACATCAGTTGATTTTTATTTGTGCTCATATCTCTATAAAGTTTTAATGGTTATCCAATCATTAAAACACAATCATCGCTCTGACTTCGGCAATTTGATACAACATAGTCTAATGAAAAATTTAGACACACATCTCCAAATTCGACACATTAAAGCAGCCGAAACATTGAGTTCTTTCATTACACTTTCTATAGAAATATTATTCAACTTTATCATATGTAACTTTAATATTTTAAAAACTATTAGCGTTATTATATAATACGACTACTTCCAATCGAAAAAAATATCTACGACTTCATATCTAATACCACTGTTCTTTCAGACAAATCAAAGTTAATTAACTTACCTTTTTCATCCCTAATTTCGACTATTATTCCATTAACTTGATTTGTTTGCACTGGAAAAAAATAATGGATAAGCTGGTTCGTAATAGATCGTGTCGCCAAATCCAAATGTTGTTCTTGATTTAAAAGTTGCAATTATGCTAGTTTCTCTATGGTTATTTTCATCATGTTTTAATATCATACCATTTACTATATTACAGTGCATATTTATTGCTTCAAATAGAGCAAATTTTGGAATTGTATCGTTATAATGATCCACATTTGCTTTCAGAGTTTTATTTTCTACGAAACCCAAAAGTTTTCCTATTGAACCCCGTTTTCCAAACTGTAATTTGAGCATACATTTTCTTTCACTCTGTTTGTTATTTTATCCAGCACGAAAGATATATCATTTTCTTTCCCACCCATTGAATCTACACTAACTGAAAACAATTGCTTTTATAGTTTTTTCAAGATCTTTTAAGCTATATTGACCAACTGAAATATAAATTGCTGATTCCGTATCATTCTGACCCACAAAATATAGCTTATTTCTCCCAGAGATAATGTTATGCATTAGATAAGTAGTATAGAACTGAACTAAAGCCAATGAGTGTCCCTCTATCTCTAAAGGGCAATGTAGTCTCTTCTTCAACACTGATTTGTTATCTGTTAGTTTGAATACTTTACTCATTTATTACAATATTTAAAAAATCTATTATAAATGAGCAAGAAACATGTAGACTGGGATATTAAAATAAGAATACCAGACAAGGCTGTATCGAGAAAACGTCGTGGAGAATTATTACCTAATAATATTACGTGTTTGATTGTGGGTCCTAGTAACTGTGGGAAAACTACACTAATGATAGATAATTTTATTTATGCTCAGGGATGGTTGGACTTTGGTACTCTCTATTATGTTCAAAAAGTCTGGACCAACCAAAATATATCTATTTAAAGAAAGATATAGATGTAGCATCAAAATTATTTAATGAACCAATAGCATACTTCTTTCCATCAAATGAAGAAATGGTTGATGTAAATAAATGTCATAAAGAGTCTGTAGTTGTTTTCGATGATACCATACTTGAAAATCAAAATATGGTAAGGGATTGCTTTACTCGCGGTAGACATAAAGATATTGATTGCTTCTATTTAGCTCAGACATACTCAAAAGTACCTAAGCAGCTTATAAGAGACAATGCTAATTTTCTTTGCATATTCAGACAAGACAATACAAATCTTAAACATATTCATAGTGATTTTGTTGGTGGTGATATGTCGTTTGTGAAATTTAGGGAGACTTGTTCAAAATGTTGGAATAATGAATATGGTTTTGTTACAATAGATATGACTCGTAAGATAAATAATGGTAAGTATCGTAATGAAATTAAAGACTTTTTAAATTCTTAGATTGTAAGTTTGTTTTTAATGGAAACAATTCCACTAAAAACTAACACAGTCTCATCTTTTTAAACGTATTCATATACCATAACTATTTCAATAAACACAATTGTACCTTCAGGTACATTGTGGGCTTTTGGGATTTAAAAATATATCATATCATCAGGGTGTACTTCAAAAGTTTTATGCATGTCATTTTTTTTCTGTTCATGATAACAGTTGATAACACTTTCATATTTTTTTGGTTTAATTATTATTTCAACTATAGTTCCATCTCTGATAAAAAAATATTCAATTTGGTTATCAAAGTAAAATACTTTTCCTTTTGAATTGTATTACCCAACTAAACGAATAATGTTAATTCTGTTTTTCTGATAGTGCTCTAAATTGATTGCGTCCATCAGTGAAATGGGATTTGACCCATGTCTTAGTATTTTTTGTTCAAAATCTATATTATTATCTACCTCCAAGTAAGTAAGATAGGCTTTATCCAATGATCTTTTATTTCTTGTCAGTGTGGTTATAAAGTCATTGAACTGTGTGTTGGAAACACAATCATTAGGACTGATCTTCTTATCATTGTCCATTCGGTCTTTAATTTGTTCTTCAGTCCAAGAGCTCATTAATGCATTTCCGCATATATCCATTGTTTATTAACAGCGAAATAATTTTTGGAAATTCAAAATTATGTGAAAAGAGACTTAGCACAATTACACACAAATGACCACAAGTTACTTGATTGAAATTTTGAATTCTATCATAGTTATAAAAATATTACTTCTGAGATATGCTATTAATTGTAGCGGTCGATTTCCGCCAAATGAATCAAAATAATATTTTTGTTTGCTTTTTTCCAATAGCATACCCAGTGTGTACCAGAGTTTGTCGAAACATCTAGATTAATAATCCCGCATTCATTATCGAGAGTCGTGTTAAGTAGCTCATCGATCATAAATATACCCCAAACATTTTTAATGTTTAATTTTTTAACCATTTCATCAATATCAAAGTTACTGAGTGGAGTTATTTTTTTAAAAACATTCTTACCCTACTTAACGCTCTTTATGCCTGCGTTGTTCTTCCAATTCTTGGCTTTTCTTCTTGGCATTAATTACCGATGTAGCGATAGATGATGCACCACCAGCTAACGCTCCTAGAGCTCCCAATGCTGTGAAAATTAAGGGTGAAAATCCACCCTTGTGAACTGTCAAACTATTTCCAGTTTTCATTTCTTTGGACATTTCCTTAAGCTGTGGAACTGAAATTGTGTTAGCCATCCCTTTGTCCTCCTTTAGTTTCTTTTTTTTACGATCCAGTTGGTCTTTCGTTAGGAAAGAATCAATATTCAAACCCTTCAACTCCTCATTAGCAACTTGAAATACAATGTTTTTTACTTTCATTTATTATAACAAATATTTTGTCATTTTATTTTAATTCCCCAGCCAAGCTTACATTTAATATGCATCGCAGATCCAGTAACACCAGCCCACAATTTCTCATTGAGACCAGCGTCTGAACTTAACAATCTTTTGAACGTTTTCTTTTCTAGTTCTTTGTCAGCTACATGTCTTTCAGCTAGATCTTTATGATGATGATAAGCTATATCATGTTCCATTGCAGCCGCATCTAGTGGGTTTCTCACCATGCTCAATTGTCTCTTTTAGTCTGGTACCCAGACCAAAGTACTGATAACTGGGCGCATGCAACTCAAAAGGTAGCAAATTTATTATGTCATTGAGTAACCCTTTTCTGTGATGCTCCGACTCCCAAAAAGTATGTGGTATTGTGTTTAACATTCGTATCAGATATGGTATACCTTTTGGATTATTCACAACAAAGTCACTAAACTTGCTGTTGAGCATATTCATTATTCCAACTTTTTCATTGTAATAGTTATCATTTCCAGCATTCTCTTCACTATAAATAACGAGAAGTCTATCAATAAGCATCCTAACATCATCCATCCATATGTATTCTTTGGGGTAGCCTGTATATTTCTTTATACCTTTCTCCTTTTTAGGTGAGGGACGTTTCTTTTTAATCGAATTGTAAATAGGTTTAACAATAATTTTCCATTTATTCCCGTTACTCGATTTTGGCATTCCCAAGTTTGGATCATTGTTTTGAAAAACTGCATTCGTATCTGCTAGGATACGACTATAGTGTTCATAGTCGGTTGCAGTGTAGTCGCTTTCTGTTACTTTCTTACTAGTTAGTAATTTCATCAAACCATCAGTTGCAGTGTGTTCGACCTTTTACAGTAAATTTGTCATTGATGAAGTTACTTCTCTATCACCAATATGCAATCTATATTTATCAGCCTTTAGCCCAAAAACATAGTCTTTGCCGTCAATTAAGAAATCGGCCAGTTTCTTATCAATAAATGTTGTTTTGTAGTTAGTTAACTGTCGGATATCAGCTTTCAAATGCACCAACGCTTCGTCATAGCGTTCATCGTCATCACCAATGCGTTTAACGCCATCGTTATAGTGTTCATCATCATAGCATTCATCGCCATAGCGTTCATCGCCATAGCATTCATCATCATCGTCTATGCGTTTAACGCCATCATTATAGTGTTCATCGCCATAGCGTTCATCGCCATAACTTTCATAGTTGCCTGTTTTGCCAAACAGTTTTCTTTCAAAAGCTGTTTCTGTTGGTGTCTGTGGGTAGTCTAAATTCCTAACAGCAATTGGAACAAGTTCTTTTATTAAGTTCTTATTCTCATTTGTTACGTGTCCAATTTTTTGCCCCAAATCTTCTATCGCATCTATCAATGGTTGATCGTGTTTGATATTTTTATCATATTCATCATGGTGAAATTTTCTAAAAGTTTTAAACTTTTCAATTAACTGTCTTATTCTCTCTATATTCTTCTCTATGTTATTTACAACTTTTTGTTGTCTCATTTATTATATAAAATTAACAATGATAACTTAAATGTATACTGTCTCAAATGTATGAAAAATACACCAAGTTCATATAAACTTACCAATAATAACAAAGTAAGAATTAAATGTGTTTGTAGATGTCGTGTTACCAATAACTCGCTATTCAATGGTGGTAGTGTAAAAAATGATATTGTAAATGAAATTCATAAACCAATGCAAAATAACTTCCCCAGAAGAACTGTTCTATCTTTTGGTATCCATGATCTTTGGCAAGCTGATTTAGTCGAAATGAATTCTGTATCTTTAAAAGGCAAACATAGAATTAACAAAGGGTTTTAATGTATGTTAACTGTGATAAATTTTGTTCCAAATATGCATGGGCAATACCAATCAAAGATAAAACTGGTGAAAATGCTACGTCATTATTTAAAACTATTTTAAATGATCACAAATCCATGCATTTACAAACAGATAAAGGTAAAGAATTTTACAATAAATCATTTAAGACATTAATGGCCAACAACAACATAACACACTATTTAACACACAGTGGAAAGAAAGCTAGTGTTGTAGAAAGATTTAATAGAACATTGAAGGAGAAAATGTGGAAGATATATACTATGCAGGGAAACTATAAATGGGTGGCTATATTACCTAAATTAATAAGCGAATACAATAAAACTGTTCACAGTACAATCGGAATGAAACCCACCAATCTAAATGCAAAGAATGAAAGTTCTATTCTAATCAACATATACGGAGGAGAAAGAAAAATGGATAAACCAAAGTTTGCAATAGGAGATAAAGTTCGTATAAGTAAAAGTAAAAGTAAAAATTTGTTTGAAAAAGGATATACACCAAATTGGTCCACTGAAATATTTGAGGTGTGTGAAGTATTGCACACAAAATCCACGACATACAGAATAAAAGATTTTAAAAATGAACTTATTAAAGGTATTTTTTATGAGCCAGAGCTGCTTACGACCAAATATCATAAAGACTACTTAGTGGAAAAAGTTTTGCAAAGAAAAGGAAATAAGCTGCTAATTAAATGGCTATGTTTTGATAGTAGTCATAATTCTTGGGCTGATAAGAAAAGTGTAGTTGTTGAAGAAATTTTTTTTTCTATATAATAAATGGATCAACAAAAAATTGAAAGTTATGAGCATCAGTCGTTTCCACCAACTGACCAAACAAAAAATAATTCGAATGAATACAAAAAGCACATTGAGTTTGATATTCCTATTGGCGATGCATTTTCACATCCGAATGAAGCTTATGTATACCAACAGTATGAGCTAATTAAAAGAGATACATATTTACCTTATGAAAA
This sequence comes from Dryococelus australis, assembly GCA_029891345.1. NCBI lineage: Eukaryota > Metazoa > Arthropoda > Insecta > Phasmatodea > Phasmatidae > Dryococelus > Dryococelus australis. The sequence continues at coordinate 29,220,862 of CM056998.1, read as the reverse complement.
AAATTTCAACTATTGATTTTTGTGAGAATTTCTTCCCATTCCAGTTCTCAAGAATAGAGATCTCTAAACATGGTTGTATAATCGAAAGTATTGACAACCCTGGCATCACTTCAACAATGATGCATACATTGCTAGGTTCGGAATCAGAATCAACATACTTCCAAATGTCGGGGACAGAACTAGGTAAATACGTTAGGAGAGATAATCCTAATGATATTAGCTATCCATTAAGATATTTGTTTGGTTTTATTAGAGATTGTAATGAAATATTCTGGAAAGGTGGGTACAAGATCACATTCATTCGAAATTCTATTGACGATGTTTCGCTTTACAGAAGACCTCGAAAGAAAGCAGACGGATCTGATGATGCTGATGAAATACCAGATGCTGGTAAAATTGTTATTGAGAAATTGGACATTCTGTGGCCAATTGTTGAATACGATCCTATTTATGGAGATGAAATTAAAGAAAAATTATACAAACACTCCAAAATTCCAATTAGTTTTAATTATTGGCAATGCTTTGAAAAACCAGCACCTACTACTGCAAACTCATTTCAGTTTGACATAAAAGATCAGTTCAATTCAATCCAATTCGATATGCCAGACTCTGTCATTGTTAGTTTTCAGCAAAACAGAAAAGAAGATCCTGGACAATCCCACAGTTCAATGTTTGACTCTTGTTTTCGTCAAAAATATTTATATTAAGAATGGACGGAATGAAGTGTTTCCCAAAGAGAATTGGAATTTAGACATCGATGATAAAATTTTCGATAAGATGTATATTGCTTACAACGATTTAAGAAATTCAAAGACTAAACTAGATACCCCTTATCGTAATAATGAACTGCACTTCAACTCTGCGTCAATTATTGGGAGAAGACCATTGTATGTTATTGATTGTTCTTACAGAAGAACAGCTATTGTAAAACATCGAACTAATCTGAAACTTACAGTTGATTTTAATATACCAATATCGGCTTCAACTATTTGTAATGTGATACTAGTAAGCCAAAGAAACCTAATTTATGGTGTTAAAAGTGAAAGAATCACCGAAGCCCAATAGTACGCAAACATGTATGGTTATTAGTTTTTAATGGATGGTTATCCATTAAAAATATTTACTGTTATATAATAGCGCTATAAGAGTGTTTTAAATACAGCGTGTAGATGTGCACTCGGCAAGGGATGCGAATCGTGACCCCTTAGGTCAGCGTATGATTTGCGGATGCATCGAAATGCAACTTTTTGCAGATGCATCCAAACGCAACTTTTTGCAGATGCCCCAAACACAACTTTTTGTAGTCACTTTTTGCGCATGCACTCTAACACAACTTTTTGCAGTCACTTTTTGCGGATGCACTCTAATGCAACTTTTGCAGTCACTTTTTTGCGATTGCGCTCGAATCGGCAGCTGATATTTTGGATCAGGAAAACAACGTTAATTTTATCTGATGGTTTTCTGATGGTTTGGGGCTGCGTTAGAACCGGCATTTCTATACTACATATATTTTAACTGTGGAAATGTTAACTAGTAAGGAACAGGGTGCTGTTCCACTATATCCAAGAATTCCTGGTCTCGCAGGAGATATCGGAGGTTCCACCAAACGCTCGTACATATTTCTGGCGAGAACTACACTGACAAACCAATACTCTGTTAAAGCGATGAGTGCTCTGAAACTGTAAAGTGGTACTAAGCCTACATAATGCATACAGAAAAATTATGTCCTGGTCATGTACAAATTAACCGCTCATTGAGTGGCTCACTCCCCAGACAAAAACAATAGAAAGGTTCCTGAAATTAAACGAATTACTATTGGAATACTACATGACTGGTCAAGAATGCTGGTCCGGGGTGGATGCACCCGCACATTAACTCTGCGAGACAACAAAGACACTACTGCCACGGGGTTGGTGCCGAGCCCTCTGAGTGGCTGCGCCTTCCGTGTACTCACGAAAAAACACATATTTTACAAGTGATGATTATAATGAACGAAATGGCTGATGGATGTGCAGTGCAGATGAGGCTATACACATGAAAAACCCTTCCTAAATTAAATAAAAATATTACTATTAAAAATATAACATATAAATTAGACAAGCATTCCTGGAGACTGTCTTGCCTCTTGCCTGTGGTTTGTTGTGAAAAATGTGTGATTTTGCATCTTTGATTGTGCTGTTATTAGCCCATTCCTTTTTATGTATATTATTTCAACAAATCTCGATATAGAGGTGCTTTATGCCACATTTCTTAAAACAAAACAAAACACTCATAATAACAAATTTGTACAAAAGTGGGTTTATGCCGCCATGTGGCCGCTTTTACGGACCACTGCTTACGGACTAAGGACTACATAACCTCAAAATCTTGGGGCCTGCTACTGGCCATGGTACGAGATAATACTGTACAACACTGACTGTTAAGATGGAAGCTGCATATAAAAAATAATTACAAACATGCAAACACTATGACACTCCTCAAAATTAGTATGAATATTATAACACCCTGCACGGTTATTTATTGTGGTGCGGTGTGTGACACGTGTTATTGATTAAGTGCGCCTGGCACATCAAGCACTGGTTAGCATACAAAAACATGAAAACACTCAAAAAACTAAAATACATACATACTCTTAATTAAAAACACAGCACACTAATTTCTATGATGATTTCACGTAATGCAGCACATGTAAACAAACTGATGTAACACACACCATGTGTGAACAATATTACACTCGACACTTTAAACACATTATTAAACACTGCACACAATTTAGAAAATAAAATAAATATAAACAGGCCATCAGGAAAATAATAAATAAACACTAAAATATACACTAAACACTGCATTGATGCACACACGATCCCACAAGGAACATGATGTGACACTACTGCTCTCACGTGGCGATGTAAATGGCTGTGCTGCGGAAAGTCGTTGTGAACAGGCTGACAGTAAGAGCTGCACATGTCATACGCCCCTCCCCCCTTCTGGAGGCCGATCACCTGCACACTGCCTTCTAGCTGCTCAGTGGCAACATCTGACCAGCTTTCGGAGTGTCCCTCGTTGTCGCAAGCCATAGCAGTGGTGCAGCTGCTGCGGTGTTGGTGGGTGGGGCTGTTAGTGATCCCTTGCTGGCTGCGACGGTGCTGTGCCGGCTACGGTGGACACTGGAGAGTGTCAGCAGGCCATACATGCAGCACATTCGTTTCGAGCGGAGCGAGGGAGAAGAGAGCTGTTTGCCGTTTCATCTCTGCTGCTCTCAGCCGGATGTGAGTGGCGTAGACCAAGGTGATGGGCATCCCTGACACACTGTACTGCTATGCCACCTGGCCTAGGAGCCGATGACCCCAATGATGCTGATGAACTGGTTGGAGATGCCCAGCATCTCAATGGCGTCATGACGCGCTTAGGTGGGGTCTGCACCTAGCGATCCTGATCGTCCTCAGGTGGCCCTCTTGGCTCGTCGGAAGTGACATCACGAGATATCAGTGGCTCCACTTCGTCGTCTAGGAGCTTGATGATGAGCCCTTGGTGTCCGATGGGTTTGTCCTGTTTTGCCCACCGGCCATGGCGTTTGCCCCTGCAATGTTATTTTATTGCCAGTTTCTGGCCGGGTGACTTCAGTTGCATGGGTTGCAACCCCTTTCCCTGCTCGGCCTTTTTGTGTTGTCCATTGTGGGCAAACTTTATGAAAGTGGAATTTTGGGCAGTACCAGCTTTTTGGTAGCTTTGGCATAGGGGCGTAGGCGGCGGATATTTGACTCTTTGTTCAGAGGGGTCCTCTGACTGGATGGACTTGCGGACCTTTGGTCGGTCATAGATCGCTTGCGCTTTAAAGTCGTGCTCGGTTTTTCTTGCTCTCTCTACTAATTCGTCGACAGTGAGCGGCTTCTGTATCAGTAGCAGGTTGTGAAACTTGGGGAGTAACATGAGTGTCACGTGTGTCATTCAGCTCTCCTCGCTTTCGTCGGAGAAGATACGGCGAAACATTTGCGTCTTGCTGTGAATAAATATCTCTGCCTCTTTAACTGGACTTTGTGTTCGGCTATACAAGTCCGCTGTGAGGTTAGCTAAATCTCTTCTCCTGCAAATTGTATGGTAAATCTGCTGTTTAATTGACCACATTCAGTGACAAAATTCACCATACTTGATCCACCAATCAAGTGCTTTGCCCTTGAGTTTCGCCTGTGATCGGATTACCCACTGCTTGGGCAGGATGTTGTTTTCTTTTAACTCTTCTCTCACATTCCACTATGAATACGAGCGGATTTTCATGTGCGTGTCCCACGAATTTTATGACCTTGGGCATGCCGACATACTTCGCTGCAGTAGACCATACTAGGACTGGTTACTCGTTTGTCTGGCCACCCGATGCAGCTGTGGTGATAGGGTTCCACACAGAGTATACAGCATACTATGTGGGTCCCGCATCCTTGGCAGTTTATCCCGCTACAGAAAGCTGTTTGTCTGGTGTGACATTCTTTACACCGGTATTCCAGTTAATCTGTGAATCTTGCTTCATCTGCCTAGCCTAGGCAGATGACATGGTAGTTTCTCTGGTAGTGAGCACATTCTATGCGATGTGTACCTGTGCCAGGGCAGTTAGGTCTGGGACACTGTTCTGGTTCGGTTTCAGTTACAGTGTTGTCGGCTTGCTCAGATGCATGCATGTTTGCATGTGACATAATTTCTAGGTTTCTTGAGTACCATGGGGGTTTTTAACATTCCCAAAGTCTTGGTTATTGGTGGTTTTACTCCGGGCTAGGGCACTTGGCTCGGGGTCATGCCGGCTTGGTTGTGCTTAAGTAATGTCCTTAATTATGGCACTGGGCCCCACATTGGGCACCAGAAAAACCCCTTCGATGTGTGACATACTGTGGCAACTGAGGGATGCCACGACCCCAAGTTTTTTTGTGGGTGCTAGGGCAGCCACATCCAGGGTGAGTTAGGATCTCTTAATGCTGTGTAAAACTGGAGCCTGGCCAGTACACAGTACTGGTTGCAGGGCTTTCTGGCAGGGCACAAAACCTGGTACTGCGAGTATGACTTTGCGTTTAGGCGGGACCACTCCTACTGGCTTTACTGGGCGACGGGTAGTCGATGACGATTTCTGGACCTGCATATGCTCGGACAGAGGAGCACTAGGGCTGGCTCTGAAGCTTGGAGCAAGTGTTTGTCGGTGCTGGTTGTCGCCAGAGTAGTTTCAGTAATCGGGGTTCCCCAAAACCATGGTTTGGCAATCCCGTATGACATGAAGTGTCTTGGTCAATCAGGCATGAGATGAATACTGGGTGAGTTTCTCCGTCAAGCTTAATGGGTGGAGTGAAGAGCTCTGATGCGAGTTCCGGCGATGCTGGTCTGTCTAGGTGTCTGAGGGCTCGAGCTCACTCCAATGGGCTACGATGCACGAGTTCGATGGGGAGATAGCTAAGCTCCTGATGGTTCTTAGAGATAGTATCAGCCTTTTTAGTCCTCTTACAGTACGGATACCACTTTGATGGGAGAAGGGCGTGAGGAAAGCATAATTAAACCAGACTTGTGGAGGTGGAGCAGGTAATGCTGTGGTCCTACTCGGATGTACTTCCACATACTGTCTCCACCAACCCAATGCGGTCTCCTTATCTCAGTACCTGATACCAGAAGTGTGGTGGATACAGAGTCAGGTCTACCTGCCTGACTGTCCCAATATGTGGGTGAGTTCATCTTGAGAATCAGTTTCCTCAGACCCAGGGAAGTACTGCTTCTGGCATTAGAAGAACGGCGGAAAGAGCAAATCCCAAAGGAAGGAGTACCTAGTGTCAGGGCTCTACTATTTTGTACACAGTGGTGCACAGAAAGGGTGGCCGTCCAAGGTAAGTGTGTGCTTCTATGGGTGTGTTTTGGCGGTTAAAACAAGTTTCCCAGTCACCTGCTGTCCCTCTGACGGGACTGGTATCAATGAAAGATACCCTGAAGTGGATTAGAACTTACTAATTTTGGCAAGGATATAAACAAGGTAGATGGACACTACTTCCTACCAGTGAGAGCTTAATGGAAGCTGTCCTACACTTGAAGGCGAAGGTGGCCTGTTCCTAGGCTAACGGAGGTAGGCAGACAAAGCACTATGAAAATAACTCTAACTTTGACTATGCTATGGTGTTGCAATGAAGGGGCCAGAAGTGTCTAAATGTCTGAGGACTTAAACAATGGAATCTTTGGCACCAGTAGCACGGCGAAGACGAGGGAGCCTATGGTTCCTTCGGCACCAGGAACCTGGTGAAGGAACATGATAAACTAGTATTCCAAGGGCTGGGCCCCAGTATTTATACTCTTTGTGGCTCGCCCTTTATATCTGGTAGAGGGGGTAGTGGTGTTAGATACTCTGGGTGTGTGACAAGACTGGCCAGCACTGGATCAAGGTGCTGCAAGTCTTGGCGATTGTACACTAGTGGTGCGATCCGGTGGTGTACTATAGTATTTGGTGATCTTGATGCATAGGCTCGGTGTATCTGTCGGTGAACAGTACAATTTTACGGGCATGGAGTGTGCATTTTTGCCATGGGCAAACAGTACAAGCTATGACAACTCGTAGGTTCTAAAAAGACACCATTAATCAGGGTTCAATATTCGAGAATATTTTAAAAGATTTGGCTATGGATTTGGATTTGGCGAAAAACAGGATTCTGCCCAAACAATTGGGAAATTACATGAATAGCAGCATTGAAAGTAGGCGTGATGTTTCAATACTTTAACTAAGCAAAATACACTCCAAAACAGTTTATATTAAGTGAGAAGTCCCAGAATCTTTTAAGTCTGTTTTTTTTTTAAACTTAGACAAATTCTGTTACTCAACCTTTAACTCCACCAAGCATTATTTCTCTCTATGAAAAATGAGTGTGTGTGTTTGTTCAGTGAGGCTGTGTGCGGAGATGCAATGGACGTGGCATGCACTTAGTGTAAGGAGAGCACTTACACTAAAACTCGCTTTCTGACTCGCTGGAAGGGGACCTCACCTTGGGCAATATATCATATGAGTTGTAGAGAGGCAATCCTATGTTCTCATAGATAGGCTCCAATGAGTGATTAGATGATGACTTCTCTGAAACAAGCAAAATATAATTACAGTAGTTCGATTGGCTAAATTTTATATATTACAATGACCTCAGCAATAAAAATACATTTTTTTTGGTTCCTCATGCATAACACTATATGTAATAAGTTTATAGTAAAAAAAAATTCTTACTTTTGCACAATGGTACATCAAAATCACAATTTCACTCATTCTGGAACACACAAATTAAATTACTTTGAGCCCTATACCAAAATAATGAAGGTACACTTAAAATTAATTGTATTATCGTAATGTAACCAGAGGTTTGTTAAGAAAAGTTATGCATTTAATAAATAACAAATATTGTGAAACACATTATTTTTCGTGTTTTACATAAATATATAGAGGTAGCTTTGGGGATTTTTGTGATGTACATCATCTTAGTTTTGCATTTGGGTTAGTTTATATTAGTATTTGTGTGTCCCAAAAGATAAATATATGAAATTCTTGTTCTGAGAAGTGACTATAAAAAACAAAACTGTGAAATCGAAATAATTTTTGATAATATTATGTGCGATTACATTAAACAATAATTGCTACAAATAAAAAATAAGACATTTTTAGTTATTTTTTACCCTTAACATACAGGAAATAGAACTAATAAAATAACAGTATTACAGTAACATTTACTAGAAGCCATTTTAAAGGCAGCAGTATGTGGTAAAGGTTTACACAGATTACTAATTCACTGGTGTGAAGAATATAACTGCAAAGCCCAAAGTTTGCGAATGTATAGCCCAATGCATTTATTATTGCAGACAGTGTCACAATAGCCTATCTGCAAGTACACGACACCTACTTAAGTCTACATCTAGTTTTGTAAACTTTAGTAGTAATTCAAACCATACATACCATCACGCATTGGTAAAATAGTTTGCACTGGTTCAACTGAATCAATGGCTTCAGCAACAGTCAAGGAATGAGTATGTCTAACAATCCCTCTGTGATGCTAACCCACAGGAAGTGGACAACTTTTGCTAACAGGTCATACAAACTCCCTCTGTGACATTCTATGGGTAGCCACACGAATTACACAATCTTGGCCCGAATTTACTGCTGGCACACTAGCAGTCTTCCACTTCAATGGTGGCAACATGGAGTCTTTTAGCAGCACTAGTTGGTTGATGCAAGTGTCCATATATGATTGCGTCCATTTCCCCTTCAGCTGGAGATTGTGTAGGTACTCTATGCTCTATCTCTTCCATATTTGTTGGTTAAATGGTGTGATCATTTACCAGCAGTCAATATGGTTCAAGGTGATATCACATAGATTATGGTCAGGTAAAACTACCATTGGCACATCTACAACTAAGTGGTCTGGTGTCAAGAGATCACACTATCAAGGATTTATTGTAAGGGCATGTATAAGGCTAATATTCAACACCACAGAGACTTGCACAAACTGCATGTCAGTAACTGAGTACCTACAACTCTTTACAGGTTGTGCTTAGTACTATTAATTGCTGCTCTTCCCACATACCTCCAAAGTTTGGACTTGCTGAAGGGATAAATGCCATTTTGACACTCCCAGGACCACCTTGCCTGCAAGCTCTTGCTCATTATCGCTTTAAAACAATGTTACATGTAACTTCTTGAGTTGTTTATGAGCTCCTACAAAGTTGGTGCCATTACTGGAGTACACATCAGTAAGCATTTCTCTGATCGACACAAATTGTTTGAATGCAGTCATAAATGTTGCGGTTGTCAAGTCTGTGACAAACCCCGAGTGCAACGCCTAGTGGCCAAACAGATGAACACACACATGTACATCTTGAAGGTTGCTTCCTTCCTCGTTCGCACAGGAATGGCATGGGAAGACCTTTAAAAATCCACCTCATCAGACTGGAATTTAGGATAAAATTTTATGAACAGCAATTTTTTTACTAAACTGTAATGCAAAATATTTTGACGTGTGACGCTTATACTGACCAAACATAAGCACGACCTTGCCTCATCAGAGTGTGCCCCCACTGCACCCTAGGCAGGGTTGGAAACAGAACTACAGGTATGTACCTTTTCATGGGGACTATTACAGACACGTCAGCTTGTACTGTTCGCCCAAAATCAGACGTCACATCAACCTCCCCGAAATGTGAATAAACCACCGGCTAAGCAGCCAAGACCGCATCCTAGCATTGAATTATTTCCACAGCAGACTCAGGGATGGCACTAGCTTACAGCGCCACTCAGGAGGCGGCGTTCATTACCCCCAGCACATCCGCAACTCAGAGGGCCTGTGGGCAGGGGAGTATTTATGCCTGTGCACAGTCCAGAAACGCCAGTTCAGCTCCGGCAACTTGCTCCACCACTTCTTGTGCTGTTGCCCTACAAGCGTCAGCAACCTACCAGAAGCTATTCAGCGATTTTACCTGCGACCTTCAAGAAGCACTTTAACACTGCTCATGTAATACTTAAAGACGTCTTCAAAACTTCTTGCCTTGCAGCTACCCTTCTGGTAACGACAACTGCATAGCCCACTCTGGCATTGTTAACACTACCACTACCCTTCTGGTGGTGCCTTCTGGATAATGGTTAGAGTTAATTATTTCCATAGCTACCTAACTGCATCGCTTTGTTCATTTTAGATGAGGCCACCTTCACCTGGCATACATAGTCTAACTTCCGTTCAGTTCCAGTTAGTTAGGAGGTATTACAGGCCAACGTGTTATTACTCACAGGATAAATACACGTTTCTCTTCAACCTCTAGATACTATTTTCTAGGGCGACTGTTCAATCCTCAGTAGACTACAACCCACCAGAGCAAAGCAAGAGACTGCGTAACTCTCCATGTACCGAACATACTATAGGACTGTGGGCTCTCTTAACAAGGTGCATGGATGACAGAAAACATACACAGTCGATGGCCACACATGCTGTGCCCCTGGTGTGCAGTAAGTTAAAGCCCCAACCATTAAAAACTCAACCCAAGACTCGCCAGACTGCTGATCCAGTTGATCCACTCCTTCCACCGCACTATACTGTCACCAGAGGGAATGATAAACTGGGTCTGGAGATCTGACAACACTTGGACTTACACACACTGTCGTTATCTGACACTCAGAAGACTCCCAACACACTATAACCATCGCACCTCGCATCGCAGGTTAGAAGAGCACAGGGTACGAATCTGGTCTGTCCAGCTGCGACTTCTGTATTACACTTAGCCAGGGAACTTTGTCGCCTGCTCTCCTCTCGTGAGGCCGTCAGTTGTACCTACCTTATGCCATACACCCAACGGAGTGGTACCAGGTGGCACAAAAGAAAAATAACTACTACCACCGATGCCAACAGGGGCTGCAACCTAGTTCCAACTGCACTTGCTCAAGTCGCCTGCCAGCTGGAGAGGCCCCAACACCCAGCTCCTTCCCGAAAATTATTTCAGCCTCCAATCAAGACCGCCGTCAACATCACCCAGTGGTCACTGACTTCCGTCACAGATGTAACATACTATTAGGACTCGCCAACCCCTGGTTACAGTGCCATCGGGCCAGAAGCCCCCATGGGTCCAACTCAATCCCAGCTCCAGTTGACAGCCGCAGCAACACAGCTGCAGACCAAGGAGCTACCCCAGACCGCATGAAGCACAGGTAAACCAGTGGAAGTTTGCCAGTCCATCCGTCAGACCAGTGAACCCCCGACTAACTTTATACCTCACCACCAGGCTACACTGTAGCAGTTATCTGTAGGTATTTTATATAACATCAAATGTCAGATGATTTTTTTTTGCTTTGAATTTCCACATCATAAAGCTCATAAACAAATAGAACCCAGAGCGATAACTTTCTGTTCAGTTAAATAACTGAATATTTCTTATTAACTTATAGCATGTTTATATTTTACAAATGCATTGAAATTTAGTTGCCAAATTCTATCCATGTGTTATCTGGTAATCATGAAACGGCAAGGATCTATCCATAATTTAAAAATGTTGCTGTGCTTATTACATTAAACTATGTACTTGACAAAAAGCAAGAATTTATGTTTGTCCTATAGCATTATGTATATTGCTAGAGAGGTATAGTTGTAGTTACGAAATAAGTGTCCCTAAACAACTGAAGGAACCTAGAAACCAGTAATTCAATTTGGCATGTAAGACTGAACCTTTATGTTTGCTTCACAATTAACCAACTGATAACTTAGCATTCTCTGAAAAATAGGAACTAGCATGCTTTAATGGTATTATCTTACCTGTGTTCATGATTGCATCGTCATCTAGAGCATCCTTAATACACTGATAAATGTATGCATACTGTGCCTGCAACAAAAAAAATCAACTGTCCTGCAAAATAAACTATTTAAATCATTAAATTTATGTTGATAAATGGATAATACTGAGACTTAAATGTTACTAGTTAATTCACAACAGTTCAGTGAATAAAGTGCAGTATATCATACACATACAAAAGTGTATTCTCCTCTGTTGTACCTTGTTTTTTTTTGTCAATTGTTTTGTTTCAAAAAGGATTTTAATGAATGTACACCATAAAATTGTGTTTTAAATACACACCACTAATGCTATGCCATTAACATAAGTTCCACCACAACAAGAACTCTTGACAGTTAACATATTAATGATCAACTTATGGGGTTTCGAACTATCTTAGAAATGCAGAACCACGACTTTGAACACAGTGCAGCAGTTAACATGGTGATGCATGGCATCTTTTCACAATTATTAAATCGACTCTCACCCATCAGTGGGCATCACTCAGCCGCACAAGTCAATGAAGTTTGATTGATCCTACACTTTATGGGATGTCATAACTTGTACTGTCCACCCACGGCAAAAATGGATGCTCCATGCCAGAAAACTTGTACTGTTCACTGCCCAAACTTCCGAGACTGTGCATCAAGATCATCAAAGTACTAAAGCGCATCACCTGATGCCACCACTAGTATGATCTCCACATGCAGCCCTGTAACCTGTGCTGGCAGAGGACATCGCATGCCCAGAGGATCAAGAACCGCAGCTACCCCCTCCACACCACGACCAAGGACGAGCCAGGAAGAGTATAAATACTGGGGCCTGGTCCTTGGAACACAGTCTGTTCTGTCACTTCATACCACTTCTGGTGCCGAAGACCCTCCTCTAGCTTCATCCTCACCGCAATCCTGGAACCGAAGACTCCTACTGCTCTACTAGTCCTCACCAGTCGTCGTCTAATGTCATCACACACTTAAACACTTCTGGCCCCTTCAGGGCAACACCATAGCATATCAAGTTTAAGTTATTTTCATAGCACTTCGTCTATATATACCGCTAGCCTAGGACCAGGTCGCCTTCATTTGTCAATGTATAGTCAGCTTCCATTAAGCTCCCATTGATAGGAGGCAGTGCAACACCACCTTGTTTATTTCCTTCAGCGGAATAAACCAGATTTTAATCCACTTAAGTGGATCTTTACTGTATCTTTACTGTAGCCATAGTACCCTTCCCTGTAAACATCGGCCCTGTCCGAGGGACAGCAGGTGACCAGGAAATTTGTTCTGAACTGCTGAAACACATGCATCCTGGATGGCCACCCTTTCTGTGCACCACAGTGTACGGAATGATAGAGCCCCGACACTAGGCATGCCTCCCCTTGGGGTTAGCTTGTCAACTAGACGTTTGCTCTCTCTCTGCTGTGCTTGTTGTCCCAGAGGCATTATTTCCCCGAGTTGAGGAGACTGGTCCTCAAGAGGAACTCACCCATGTATTGGGACAGCCAGCCAGTGAGACATGACTTTCAGTATCCATTGTGGTTCTGGTGCCGGGTACTGAGATAGGGATACCGCATTGGGTTGGCCGAGATGGTACCTGGTTGTAAACCCGAGTTGGACCACTGCCTCACCTGATCCACTTCTGTGAGGTCAGAATGTTGATACTCTATCCTCATGCCCTTCTCTTTTCTTATAGTATCTGTAAGAGGGTAAAAAAGGCTGAGACTAACTCTATGTATCAGCAGGAGCATAGTCAAATCCTCACAGGCCTCGATCACCTCGGTCCCCGGGAACAGGCACAAGCTGTATGCCACTTAGAGAGGCCAGTCTCACTAGCCTACGAACCAACTCTCTTCACGCCACCTATCAGAGTCTATGGCACACCACACCCAGTAATCTTGGCCTACTTGTACGGACAAGACAGGCCACTCGGCCTAGATAACCTGTGGTTTTGGGGGAGCCCAATCAATCAGCCAACTCCAGCATCAACCAGTTCCTGCGAGCACACACCAACTAGTACAGCAGATACAGGAGCCAAACCGGTCGCACCATAGTCCAAAACACAGCCACCTCTGCAGGTCATGCGTCACCCAGGCAATATAGAGAGAGTGGTCCCACCGAAACGTAAAGCCATACATGCTGTATCCAATTTCGTGCCCTGCCACAAAACAACCAGGTCGGTAACTGTACACTGGTCATTCACCAATACAGCACAAGTACTAGAGTCAAAGCATAACCCCTGGATGTGTCTGACCTAGCACCCACCAAAACACTTGGCATTTGTGATGTTCCTCAGTTGCCCACAGGACGTCAAAGCAATACAGTTCATTTTTTTACAGGCTGTTCATGGTCAACTGAGCACCTTTAACAGTCCTGCTTAAGATTTAGTAGCATGCAAGTTGCATAATTTTTCCACCACTTGTAAAATGAACACTGGCATGAGCTCAATCACTTTATGCATGCATTGGTCGAGTGACACTGCGAAATGATTAAGAAAGTAAATATTTTACAAATTGGCTGACTCTTACACTTACATGCAATAGAACGACAGAATTTAAGAGTGTTTCAGTATTCTTAAATGTTTACTTATAAATTTTAAACATTAAGACATGTAAGTGATTTCTCTCAGTCGTATAAACCTTAACTAATTGCATGCCAGTCAGTGTGCTTGTTAAAATATATGCAGGTAAGGGAAGTTGTAGTTTTCAAATGCTCGACCAACCATGAACATCGTACAAGTGGGTGCCCAATTTAAAAATGTGAGACAATACCTCCGACTGCACCATGCTGATACGGTCCTTACGTAACTTGAAGACTGTGTTGAAGATGTCCACCTTCTTGTTCTCTCTGATATGCTGCAGAAGGATGTCGACTGCGATGTAAGTGCCAGTGCGACCAACACCAGCACTGGAATCAAGAATGAATCACTATTCAAATATATGCTGAAGCATGACCAATTTATAAATCAACGTACCAGCTTTTCTCCATCATTATACTTCATATTTCTGAAGTTGTATCCCTTCCTTTCTCAATATCATCACTAGATACAAGATTATATGGTGAGCAGCAATAAACTGAAGTAACACCGAAATGTAGATTAATATATCGCCTAGTACCAACATTTAAGTTAATAAAAAATTATACTTAATTTACCAAAAAATATATTCATGCAACTATGACTATGACGCATGCCGTGTTCCTGACCCGTAGACCGTTTGTCTGTCGCACACCACTCCATGATGCAGCAAGCATCCACACTTGGTGGTGTGTGCTCAGCAGTGTGCCAGATCTAGTAGTGCGATGCATGGAACATGCGAAAACAGTACCAGTTAGTGTAATTTAGGGTAGTGCAACCATGTACTACATAGTGCAATGTGGTGCGAATTATGAAAGTAGGGAGCTCACAAAAGGGCTTGCCAGCTCATGCCAGTAAAACCCATACCAAGGGGACTAGAGAGACGCCCCTACTAATTAATATCATTTGTTATTTCCTGTTATAGTGTTTTGTTACCTGTCTTTTTAATTTTGAAACAAATATTTAGCTTACCGGAACCTCACTTAATCAGTCACCTGGAGACACCGCTGCTTACTTCCCCAGTGCTTGAATCGCCTGGGAAAGCGTAACTTTTACAACTAAGTTTTATCGGCTTCGCACCATTTCACAGAGTTTCCTATGCTGGCTGGTTAAACCCAGCAAACATATGTAGAGTGCCTTCCTAGAGGAGGATGTAATGTTTTCATGAAGTAAAACTACATTGGATCAGCAGCCATGTGTGTTTTTATTTATGAGGCCTTCGGGCATTTTGGGGCACAGGCCCCTCATGAGTCCGCCAAAAGCCACTCATCTTTATTCACTGTTCTTGTGCAAGTAATGACTTTCAGTAACTAAGTTCAACAGTTTTAAGACATGTGGGTCAGCCTGTTATAGGCCCTCCATTTAATAATTCTTAAGGGGTTAAATACCAACAACGGAAAGTTATGCCCAGGCGCGAACGGCCTGCAGCACGCCAAGAGCAGCAGAGTCTCCGGCGTCATCATGATCATCATCGATGCCGCCATTCAGCTACATATGGCACCTAGTTGGGTAATGTCAACACATTCTAGAATTTCCTTTCCATGAATTTACCACCTACTGAAATCCCCTCTCACCACTTATAGATCCACCACACCGTGTCAAATTGGCACCGAACTTTGTAACATAATCCTTCTGAAATTCGACTGTATCAAATATAAGCTGTTTACAGTAAAGTACCATTTTTGAGGCCCTAATTGCTAATATTGCCATGTATGTAATAAACCCAGTGTGTATATTCCTACACACTCAGAAGTTAACGCCCTGGGGTATAATACATTATTTTTATTGATTATTATTCCAAGTGAGAGAGATTTCAAAAGTGCTTGCTTTACCATGAATAGCCTATACCAGTTTGTACTCTCAAACTATGAACCAAGTGGTGATAAAATAAACTGTAAATTTTAAACTCACAGTTTCATGTAGGACATTAGAAGTATGAAAAAGAGGAAATTATAATTTTCAATTGTTAACATTTTGGTTTAGTGAATAAGAGCAATAAGTATCAGATGCTACATCGATGTGACTAAAATAATTCTTCAATGAAGTTAGTAAAGCTGTAAAACTAATATAATGGTAGTATTGTTTACAGGATGGAACGTTTATCTCTATAAAATATGATAAAGGCATTATTTTAAGATCACAACAAAAAAGAAGCTTGTACTGTTTGGAATCTTCAACATTTGTTAGAAAAAATTAAAACCCTATAATGAGATTTTAAAATCTGTGGCAATAATGTATGTTGCTAAAGTTCAAGTCAAATGCTTACTCTTGTTATGTAGTTGCATAAACATTATGTATTATTTTCATGTCAGTATGCCAGTATATATCTATAAAATTGAGCATTCAAAAAATTAAAATAACAAACTCTATTCATGCATACATAATACATCTTTTATTGTGATAAAGATTAGCATAGTCTGCAATTTGTAATGATGGTATTGGTGCATGGCATCTTTTCAACTTATTTAAATCTTCTTATACTCATCAGTGCAAACCACTCTGCCACACCCTAAAAGAGTTTAATTGGCAGTACAATCTTCCAGGCGCCAAAAACTTGTACTGTTTACCCAATGATAAAAGACGCATGCTCATATCACAAAAATATTGTACTATTTACTGATCGAGCCACCGAGATAATTCTATAAGGTTACCTAGTACTATAGCATGCAGAGGGATAGTGCCAGTAGTATCAACCATAGAGACTTGCAACAGCTAGCTAGAACTTCAGCCAGCCGGTGGCATCACACACCAGGAGGATCTACGTGTTCCCCCTTCCCCTCATTTGGACAAGGATGAGCCCGGAGAGTATAAATACAGGGGAACGGCCCTTGGAATGTCAGTCTGTCCAGCTCTTTCACCGTGCTTACAGTGCCGAATAAGTCTGTCCTGTTCCTTCACCACACTCCTGGTGCCTAATGAACAATCAGCTCTCGCCTGGTCTTCACTACACTCCTGGTTCCGAAGCACAGGTCTTGAGAATTACATCCACCCCTTCATAGACGTCTCTGCACCTTGCAGACACCCTCCAGAAGCACCCTATGATTGAGATATTTAACACCTTTCAGTAACTTCAAGACAAACACGTAATGTTAGTTAAAGTCGAGTTATTTTCATAGCCACTTTGTCTAACTACCCCGATTAGATTACAAACAGGTCACCTTCGCCTGTATAAACATAGCCATTTCCCATTAATCTATTGTTGATGGGGGAAGTATAAACCACCATGTTTATTTACTCACAGAAGTAAACATGTTTACCACTCTTAGAATATTATTCCCGCAGTGTTAGAACCTTACCCAGCAGGAGACCGGGCATATTTTCTAACCAGTCTGCCGAACTTGGCATAGGACTGTGAGTTTCCCTTCAGGAATTCCGTACATTTGAAACACACACATATTAGATGGCCACCCTATCTATGCACCCCGGGATATAGAACGGTAGAGCCACGACCACTACAAATTCATCCTCTTGGAGCTGGATAATTAATCCAGGTTATACACCTCCCACTGTGTTTATGGTACCAGAGAGAGTATTTTCCTGGGTCTGAGGGCCTGACCCTTTGGCGAACTCACCCACGTATTGTGATCGTTAGCCATTGTGAAACCCGATGCTCAGTATCCACTGCGCATCTGGTGCCGGATGCTGGGATAGAGCACAGCTTTGGTCTGTTGATTACGGTGAGTGGAAGTACACCTAGATAAGGACGAATGTCACCTGCTCCACCTCCGCAGGACTGGTATTAGAGAATCTCTTCACCAAGTCCTACTCCCGTCGGAATGATATTTGTAAGAGGGTTAAAAGGGCTGTTACCACCTCTGAATACCAACAAGAGCTTAGCCCCAACCCAACTGTACTTGACAACCTAATTCTCCAGGAGAAAGCTCAAGTAGCCCATCTTCTAGAGAGGCCGGACTCTCCAGCTACCTTACCAGCTTTGTTCGAGCCACCCACCAAGACCGATGGAGAAATCCACCCCATCATCCAGGTATTCCTCAGGGATGAGGAAGCCCATTCGGCATCGCCAACCACTTGATCCGAGGATACCAGTTCACTGAAACAGCCACGCCGACCAGCAGCACCGACATCAACCTGTCCACTTGCGCACCAGGTCCCAGTGCTAATCCGAGCACATCACCTCCAGAACCATAACAGGTGCCGCAGCCTCCACAGGGCATATCTCCTAGGTATACAAGTGAGAGTGGTTCCACCCAGATGTAAGATTGTGCATGCTGCCCCCGACTTTGTCGTCAGCCGGAAAGCGACATGGCCAGTCCTCTAAGCTGGTCGGGCTCTTTTTCTGCGCTGCAACTAGAGTTCTAACTCACTTCGATGTGTCTGCTCACACCCACCAAAACACTTGGGCCGTGACGTGTCTCCTTTGGCAATAGGACATCATGCAACAAATCTATTAAAATAACACCGTCATATCTTGGCTCTTGTCGTCACTTAATGACATGGAAGATCGTAACACATGTTACCAATAATTTTCTATTTAATTCCAAATTTGAACTTGTAAAGTTTATAGTGTTGACGACATTTTCATTCTGCCTATGTCCAACTCCACTTTTCAGGTGGTTAGAACAACAGGTCTGGTAAAGCAGTTCCATCCAGCAACAGCCTCCTCTCATCCATCTTGCTGACCTGCCTACACATGGGACTAACATGCTCCCTCCACATCTCTCCTTACACATGCACACACACACCCACACTCGCTCATACTCACACTTGCTCATACTCACATACTCACTCACATGCACACACTCACTCACATGCACACATTTCTCTCGCACTCTCACTCTCTCATACACACACACACACTCGATCACACACTCACTCACACTCTATCTCAATCACTCTCTCGCACTCTCACTCTCTCGCACTCTCACTCTCTCACACTCTCACTCTATATCACACTCTCACACACACTCTCTCTGCCAGTCTATTCTCTGCAACACATGTACATGTATGCACAGTAGGGTTACCAACCATACCATATTGTAGGAAAGTTCCCATATCATTATGCTGAAAGAATTATCCCATGTGGACCTGGGAAAGGGAGTCATAAATCCTCTTAGAAAATATGCTAAATAATAAACACAGTTAAGTAATTTAGCAGTACTGAGCCAATTGCAGAATTTTTATAGGAATACAAAATTATGAAAACCTACTATTTGAAGCTATAAAACTGGCTATAAATAAATGTTATACATGCTGCTGATATATTGTTGTAGCATATGTTTACAGAAAATGATAACAGATGTATAATACTGTTTTTTACACATTTCAGAGAGTATTTTAATTTTTTATTTTAATACTTTTCCTTGATTATGTTACTGGAGTCGGATGTCGTGTTACGAGTTGTCGGAAATGGCTAATCTTAAAAGTTTGGCAACCGTAATGCACGGGAGGCTATGCTGCAAAATATGGGTGCAGGATAAAATGTGCACATTACCTGCAGTGTATCAAGGTTGGACAGTCTTTGCTCTCTGTGTTCTGTCGTCCCACTAGACAGAACTCCAACATCACATCTGTGTTGTCCGGGACACCAAAGTCTGGCCATTCACGGAAGTGAAGGTGTTTTACAGGTTTTTTGCGGCCATCCTGTAACAAAACAAAAACAACAGCTTACAGTTTTTTTCCCATGGATCATACAAGTCACAGCTGAAAGGGCACAGAGTTGGAGTCAGAGAACTTCTGAGGGTTCATGTAAGAAACACAAAAATCAGTGAAAAAAATCTAAGAGATAAATAAGAGATATTTCACCAGTGCTCAGCAGTTGAAGTTTTTAGCAACAATGAAGGAAGGACATTCAGGTAAAAAAAAGTTATGATACTGTGTAAGTGCATGGCCGGGCAAATGGTCTGGAAGCGAGGGACGGATCACACATCACATTATATTATTGTCTAATAATCCTTTTACAAACTATATGCATAAGGCTGAATATAAAAATGTTCAAAAATTACAATATGAGGTTAATTTGCATAACCTCGCGACAAAATCAGGCACAGTTTTGTGACATAGTTGCACACACTTGTGGATGTTGTGTCATTCTGCAATGACTGATGGCTTGGGGTAATAATGTTTACTTACCAACTTCAAGGTTCCCGGCTACCTAGAGCTTTTTTCCGCTTTCAAGACAGAGTGCAGGAGCGATAAGGGCGGCACTACCATGTGCATCAAGTGTGTCATTGCTGCTAAGCGCAAGGCTCTGAACTGGCGTGCAGTGTTCTTGTCACACTGCATGTACCTATGCGACTTCCAGCGGTGACCCTACTAGTTTATTGGTGGAAAGTCTGTAGGCAGGTTCAATGCAGGGCCATTGAGTAGTTTTAGTGGATCTGATGTGTGTATTTTGAGATAATACCATTTGAAAAAGCCACTTTTTAGTTATTTTGAGTACTCTAAAACTGTCTCTAATGTGTGTGACGTCTTGAAAGTACTCAAAAGTCCTCATATGAAGCATCTGTTCTTTTCATAGATAAGCACATTAGATGCACGTTAAATAGTTTTGTGAAAACACATTCTTCAAACACACTGCAATGCAATTCAAGCACCATGTAGGCAAGAGCCTTAAGAGCTCTTTGTAACTCCAGTCCTGCGGTTTCTTTGGTTTGCAGAGATTCCGCAAAACATTGTATGTCTGTTGGCCTATATACAATATCAGTATTTCCCTCTGGTTCACTTGGTCTTCGTCTTTTTTATCCCATACCGTTTACAATTAAACACTATTCAAACCACTCTGCACATGTTTCTTACTTTAACGCCTCACCAATTCGGGGTGTGACGGACACTGACATCTGATCCTTTACCCACTCTAGGGCTAGCAAGCATAGGCCATTTGTTGGGATCACTTGGCAGGTTGTGAGGTGGTGGCCAGCCTATTCTGCCAAAGAGGTTGATCATCTGCCGGGTGGCCTTGAGAAAGGTTGGCTTTATGGCAGGCCTTGTATTGGCATGAACAGGAATGAATTATGCAGGTTGTGGGGTAAAAGGGCAGAAATGAAGTTGACTGACCATCTGGGTCGGAGCAGTCAGGTGTGCTGCAACAGGTCTTGGTTTCAGTGGGCCATGAGGTACTGAGATTAAGGCTCTAGGGACTGATGTGCAACCCTGGCAGGTACCTAGTGGTTATTCTGGGCCAAAACAGGTTGCTGTGATCCGGCATCCTCCTGATCGATAAGAGCATTCCTGCCTCTTGCAGCTTCTTCTCTTAGCCTAACAAACTGTTACAAGATGCAAGAGGAGCATATTCGAGTCCACGAGGGTTGGAGATCTTAATGAAGATAAAAACTAAATATTGTTTTAATTTATTTTCACAGCTATTATTTCCATCATCAATCTATCTATCTCCACTATTACTCCTTATTTCTCAATGAGTGCAGTATTAAATGTATATCTCAACCCTAATTAAAGTCTTCAATTTCTCTGGTTACAGTGAATTAGCTGACATTATCATTAACACATGTTCAGTTTGCTTGTTGCCATCGTTTTTTATGTCTTACACTCACAAATCCAGCCCAATAGTCCAACCTGCCAGTCGTACTCTTCACCACACCGATGCTAGCAGAAGTAGATTTTCCTCTCGCTCGTCTCTTCTCCTGCTACTCGTTACTATTCTCGCTTGTCGTCTATCGATTAACGTCGCATAATCGCCCATACTTTAAACACTCAATGTACTTATCAACTCCTAGCTCAGAGGCAGGTTAGCAAATGTAAGGACCATTGTCAACTCTGAAGCTGTAGAACCTGTGCTTTGAAGTAACTTTAATTATGTTCATTATACACTTGGCTCTTACTGTATGCACCAGGATTGATTATTGATTTCTTATCTGCTTTTGGGGACTACATGCAGTCACAAACACCCAAGTCACACCAAGGAAATTGGCGTGATGTTTGCATTTTGATCAGGGATGCGACACTGCCTGATACTGCCTTTATTTATGCTGCATCCTGGGGGCATAGTGTTGTGGCAAAGCACACAAGCAAATCTCACAGTATCCAAAACATGGGGCTATCCTGGTGTCGCCCACGTGATCGGATCAAAGTGGGACTGTCAGCTCACTCATGCATTGAGGCCACCATTACAACTAGCTTTGGTATAACAAGAGTTAACTCTGCTGCTGTAATGCCCACTCGGGTAGTATGGCCATACAATACATCTTGTGATGATACTGTATATGTTCTCAGAATGTGTTTTGTGGTACACCTTACTACAGGGCCTTCACTGGTCATGATGAGGTATGACCGAGTAGAGTTGTGCTTCAAACAATCCTGCCTTTAGTCCATAGGATACCTTGACCTATACTTACCACTACACGCACCCAAACGTTACTCCTTGTGGATTTGAACGAGGGGCAACCACTTGACTACAGTGGTGGGGATGCACACCAGTGGAGTGTGTTCCTACACTTCATGCTGGCTGCAGAGTTGTTGAAGTGAGCGTCTGCATGTTTGGGATATGGCAACCCCCTGTAAACAGCGCATGCCTGCTGCGCAGTGCCCATGGAATCAAAAATCGTTAAGTTGAGAGATGCATCTTGCATTACTCAGGAGCATAAAACTAATGGGAATTGAAATAAAAAATTTAGTGTACACAAATTAAAATACCCTGTTTCTATATGATGGCAATACTGTCGCTGTTTGTAAAAATGATAATTGTTTACTGAAGTTTTGTTGGTTTTTAATTTCTCACTTGGCATTGAAACAGTAGCTACGAGGCAAGTGGCCGTGGAGAGGCCGTCGTCTTTAGCTGGGTTTGCAGTTTTTCAAGGTGGTGAGACTTCCCAGGGGTTAACAACTCTCTCGCGTTGCAATTGCAGAGCTTTGGCATAGCAGCAGGTGGGCCTGCATGGTGATCTAGAGTGTCCCTGTGTACTGGCCACATCCAGGATCACTGAACACAATTCTGCTGATCTCAGGTAGTGCGCGAGCCTGCGACAATGCTTTCTGTTGCAGGTAAAGAGAGTTCCGTTCGGGAATCTATATAAGAAAAATGTGGTCACAATTGTAGGAGATTAAATGCATGTGTGGGGCTTTGGCCCCCAATTAAAGCAGTCGATTGATCATTTTAAGGCAAAATTGTAGTGCAAATAAACGGGCCATAGTTATTAGAAAGTGTTTCACATGCATTTTTGTCGTGGGATTAAATTTACTGGCCTATGTTAGAGGACCGACAGAGCCTACAGTAGCTGAGAAGAATATCGGTGAGATTAACGATGTTGGTGGTCGAGGGGCCATCACTAAACCTTTAATACTATAAAGTAACTTAATTCTAATTATGTTGAAAAACTTTCATATATATAAGTTTACGTCAATTAGTTTTTGCAGCAATCTACAATTGATTCAATGTGTATGGGCTGTGAATCTGCGTCGGTTCACAAAGAAACGATTACTTTCTCCCTTCTTATCAATGATTTCTCTAGGTTTTGATTTAAATGCTTTTGAGGGAAATATCCATTCAATTAATTTTTTTTTCAATGCGAAATTGTATCTATGTAGATGAACAGTAAAGGATGCTACCTTGTGTCAAGCTTGTGACATTATTAGCTTAATAAATATATTTTTTTTAGAATATATAATGGTTGAGTTCTTTTTGGGGTAGTGTAACTCTAAATGGCCTGGATAGGCAGGTCCATGTCCTTAGGGGATGCAACCCCTGACGCCAAAGAGCAAAATTGCTCCATAATTATTTGTGTAAGAAACAACTTACAGCCCTACGCTTTGCGGCTAGAGCTGAGGCAGACAAGATATGTAGCGGTTGGAATGACAGTTCTGAGTGAAACCTGCTTGTATGGAAAGTGCATAAACAAATGGCAGGTGACGTGCAAGTAGGCACCACTCCACTGTACCATGGTGTGGGCTCTTGGATTTTTAGTGGGAGCTGCAAATAATTGGCACATACTACCGTACAATATATGGAATTACTTTACCCACATAGCCGCCAAGGAATGTTTTCAAAAATTAGCAATAAAAATAGGCTAATTAAACAAATACTGAACTACATATGTTTTATTAAAGCTTAAATACAAAATTTACAAGTTACAATCATACTGAAGCGTGTATAATGCATAACACGAGCATTCATATATTATTCCTACCAATCAAGAGTATTAACGCATTATAGTTAGTTAATTAAAATTGCAGTTGTTTAGTGTGTATTGGGTTTGTAGTACCTATAAAATTATTTTCATATTAATAAAACATCATATACAACTAGTTATACAAAACTAGGTTCTTTACATAAATGTAAAAACAGTTATTAAGGAAAATTAAAACTCATCAGTACCAATATGGTAAATAATATCATATATGATATTAATTGAATTTTTACCTTGTAGATGTTAAATGTACGCTGAGTGTAAATGGGAAACATCATCTCGGTGGCACAATGAACAGTGATACTTCCAAACTTCACATTTCCCCTCAGGCCGGGAAAATAGCGAAAACATTTTACCTGAAAAAAAAATTATTTAAAAAAATTAGCTTTACTGCAATGGTTCCATTAAATGTCATTTGGGCTCCTGGGTTATGGATTAAATTGGTACTTGGCGCATATAAATGCAAATATACATGGACACACAAATGTAAGTATAAAAATCAATAAAAACAGATTATGTGACAAAATATTTTTCACATGTACAGTACATATATGAGCATTATTCTATTTGTATTGATGAGTTTATGACAACTCATGTCACGGGCTACGAGCTGTAGATAGTACTTCTAACAAGTGGTCATAATGGTATTCGACTGTGTAGTTAGGCAAGATGCGGTCATCTGATTCTCCCTTGGCGGATGGTGTTTACAGGGGGGGGGGGGAGAGGTACAAATTGCCCTTGGAATCAGAATGCAGTGCGTTGACTTGAATGTATTTATACTTGCGAGAATAAACACCATGACATGTACTAACTCCTAGGCTTTCGTAATTATCAAGCAACCAGCAAAATTTACGTTACTAGAATGTGAAGGGGGCATGTTAAATCAAAGAACAAGTCTAGAGAAATTAATAAAGTAGTCGTGAAAACGACTCAAACCCTACTGTCACCTAGTGTAGTCCTGAAGGGATGGGGGTAAGTACTCCCAAGTGGAGCATGTGTCTCGGGGGTTGATGCAAGCTTCGCTGATAGAAGATTTGGTTGAAACAGAGAGCCCTAGCACTGCAGTGGTAGGACGAGCTACTGGGTTGCCAAAGCAGAGGAAGCCAATGCGATGACAGCTCGATGTTAACTGGCATTCTAGGGGCTCGTCCGGCCCTACACACTGAATGGAGCCTTCTTTCAGTTTCCTTCGGGCCGTTCGGGTATCTTCGGCCTGCTCCTCCCTGTGTGGACGGCACCATACCTTGCTGCACTCTCTTGGCGAGGGCTGGAAGTGGGTTAGCTTTGTGGTTTCAGGTGGCATCATGACACTCGCTTAGGGACAGGGCGGCTTCGTTCGGGTGGCGAAGCATGGGCGCATGATTGACGTGCATTTTTATTGTTATGGCCAACTGCGTGTAGTAATCATCTTCGGAGCGTAGCAGCGCTGTTTCGATCTCCAGTGTGAGCGTCGTGACTTTCCAGAGGCTGAGTTGAAGTTGCAGATACATACAAGGTATGTCAGCTATGCACCATGTGCCAGTACATAAAATGTATCACTCCCTTAAAACACAATAAGGAAAGGAACAAAGGAACTCTTTTAACTTAAATGTAGGTAAATGAGCGACAAGCATAAAATGATTACGCTATTATATTGCATGTACATGCTAGGCAAAGCCTGATTGGTATCCATCCCTGGCTGGCAGAATATGATCTATCGTCGCTGCATAACTTACAACAGCTAACATCATAACCTGAGAATCGACTTTCTGCCAGGAACAAGCAGCAAGACAGCTTGGAAATTGGCAATGAAAGGTGTTCAGTAAGGTTCTGTTTGGATAAGGACAACCAACAAGATGTTACGGCCATGCTTCATTGTAGAGTAGCACACTGCTTTAACGAGATATGTCATGGTGTGGGGTGCCATTTGCTACTATTCCGGAACCCCACTGGTATTGATTGAAGGAATCCTGTTGGCACGGCGATTCAGCAATTAAATTCTGTGACCATGTATGCTCCCCTTCCTAATGCAGTTTGACAACATTTTACAGCAGGATATTGCTCGGCCTCACACAAAACACTTATCTGGAAACATCTGCACTCACCCTTTCCCCCTCTACCAACACTCTTCCGTTGGGGTAGTCCTGATAGCGGCTGCTGACTGCACAGTGCTTGCACACACTGCTCTGCTGCCAGCCAATCCAATCCTCCAATGGGTGCAAAGAGGAATGCCACATTAGGACGAAACTGTGACCTTCATCCCTCATCAGCTGTTTCGGCTGCCATGCCACGACACTTAAGTCATGGTTATCTAAGTACATCGAGGCGACCCGACTGACTCTCTGTGCTTGTAATGCTTGCACCCCGTCCCATAGAATATCGTGGCCCAATATGAACTGGGCACACAACACTGTCATTGCTATCGTAAGACCAGCCAACATTCAACCATGCCACGAACACCCGCGAAGCTATGGAAAGCACAAGTGTAATTACAGTGGCAATGAAATTTGTTTGGATTTTGATAAGTTTGCTTCTGCCAACCTCATCAAAAATGCAAAAATTACTAGCCCACAAACGTTTTCATCGGCAAGTTTGGTTTGTGCAGGGCTAGGTATGCAATTGTTAAAATGCAGGGCATGTACACAAATATTTCATAAATTGTGCATACGTGCGATAGAACTCGCAACCATCAGTGGAAGGAACTTTCAAACTCGTCAGTGTTCTGCCCCTCAAAACACTGACAACAATTCGACAGCATACAGAGATTTTTCAACCAGACTGATTTATCAACCCATGCAATGCCATCGACCATCATGCATAAGGGGAGAGTGCAGGGACATCATGATGTGCCGAGTGTGTGCCCTACATATACACTGACATTTAAAACCTGACAAGAGACTGCAAGCAAGAGCAGGCTCATGCTAGAAGAGCAACAGCCAACAGAAAAGCTCACAATGTTGATCACTTAACAAAGTTCGTCTGATTAAACAGTTTCACCCACATCTACTTGAGTATGAAGTGTTGGGAGTAGCAACTGAAACAGTGTGACCCAAGTACCATATTAATTAGTACTGGTCCAAGATATTAAAATCTTTATCATTAAGGTGAACTAAATTCATATAATTTTGAAGTCTCGGTCCTCTTGAAACTGAAAGCTGTTCATGCTACTTCCCCAGCAAAGAAAGACATGGCACAGAAGTACGGACTGAGACTGACCTTACCTTATCATTTTCTTCGAACTGTGTCAGCATGAGCATGAGATGCACATTCTGCTGCAACACCATGTTCCAGAAGTCCTCGCAAGTCTCTTCCTTTGGTCCCTGCGCCGCTATGTACTCCACCTCTCCACTGTAGCCCTGCACACATGCACTGTTCAGATCAAGATAAAACTATGCATGAGGAGCAGTAGACAGCATATAAAATTTGCATATTCCTGTGGCAACCTCCACTAAACCCAATCTTCAGTCCTAGGTTGCCTTATCCCAAATATATGCTATGCACTGCCTGTATTTAAGATATGGTAGTATGCAATACTGTCCAAATCACATGTTCCTTCAGCATCAGTGTAGCAAGTTTGTGAGACCACCTGGTTGTTGTTGGTAATTCCGAGGACTACAGACACCACACACTAATGCACCCAGTAGACATAGTAAAAATACTTATGTCCTAGTACAGAGCACTTGATAGTTACTGGAAGCCTCTTTTTTTTTTTTTTTTTTAGAACCTATTGGAATTTGTTTGGAGGTTCAAACTGCTGTAAACATCTGCTTTCAGTGTAAAATAACTAAGGAATCTCCAGAAAATCAGTAGCACATAGTTATTTAGTAATGGACCATACACGAATGCTATATCACAAGGAATTTTCATTTCTCTAATTTTCTTTTTCAAACACATACAAGGTAGTATTAGTGAAAATGTTTTCCAAGCTTCGCCATAATAATCACTCAAAGTACTATTTGGTATTGGGATATATTAGTAATATATTTATTTATAGTACTGTCACCATGTGCAAAGCCTCGTCGGCTATCAAGGCACGTTGAAGAATGACCGAGGCAGTACAATGGCAACAAACTCGAAGGTGTCGGTAGGAGTGCATTACCAAGCATAAACACAACTGGGATGGTAGTGCATGGCATCTCAGGGCGTGTTTCACTGTGGCGATTCCCCTTTGTGGCAGTGTGCAGGTTGTGGGCACATAATGGCATGGCAAAACGCACATGACCCCTTGTACAATTAACATTACAGACTATTAATAGGTACTATACTGACACCGCCCTCACTGTACTGCTCAGAAGGCAGATCCCTGCTACAATGCTTGTGCACCGGGTATGCATATCTACGCACGCACCTCGTCTACGGGTCATCCTTGCCGTTCATCCAAGAACGAGTCAGTGAACCGGGTCACGACCTGTTTGACTCCCTGTTTTCAAGAGCAAACTCAGTGTTATGCATGTGCAGTGCAATTCTGATCTGTGCCCCATAAAGCAGAGTCTAAAATTCATAAGGAAGGGCGTTATCTCCCTTCTTCTCCCCTTACGAGGCGTAATCAAACTTCGAGTGTGAAGCCATGCGGGTTTCGTATTATTACAGAACACGAGCTAAAGACACTCATAATGCTTTGCATAATTTTCCAGGGTAGATAATGTGTTATGTTTGTAAAAAGGGGCAATGTTTATTACTTTGATTTGTATTAAAACTA
Organism: Dryococelus australis; assembly: GCA_029891345.1. Lineage (NCBI taxonomy): Eukaryota > Metazoa > Arthropoda > Insecta > Phasmatodea > Phasmatidae > Dryococelus > Dryococelus australis. The sequence goes on along the minus strand of CM056998.1, from coordinate 29,192,221 downwards.
ACACATAAATATCCTGGCAGTTCCAGCTTCTGCCATGCCCATTGCCCAAAGTTAAATTATTTCTTGTATATTAAATTATTTTCATAATTTAATTTACATGGCTTAAAGTTTTAACATAATCTTTAATTGCGATGTTATTTCCTTATACCGCCTCCAAGTTCATTGCCGGCCCATTCCAGCTTGTTTTATTAATTACAATTTTCCGACACAAAACAGATATTAAGATTCTGGGACTCTAGTTATCAAATATAACTTGTCGGAAATCATTTGTAACTTGTTCCAGTGTTTCTTTTGCGTTTGTTAAGCAATTTAATGTGTATTGTTATTAACTATGTATTTATGAAATTTCTCTCTGCGTTTCATGGGAGATCTCTGGCGAGGTAGCCAGGCGTCTCCTCTGCCATCTTCAGTCTTGATCCTGTGGGCCTAGGGAATGCATGTATGCTGCATTGCGGGAGCCTTCAACATTTTGTCTACTCATTTAGCTGCAATAGTGTGTAAGTCTTAAATACCGGGACCTTTTACTTCGTGTGCTCCTCCTACGCTCATATTACTATCTCTGCCAGACTCACGGCTCTGGAGATTTAATTACCGTAAATTCATACCACTTGCTGAACAGTACTTTTTGCTGCTTCGGCCGATGGCAGGCCAAATTGCCATGCCCACTTCAGGATAGGGTATATAATTTGTGTAATAAAGTACTGCCTCTTTTTGCCAATATACAACTAATGACTCTAGTCTTGTTTCGGTGGAAACAGGGCAGACGCGACATCAGCAAGTAGTGACAGCAGCAATGGAGGCAGCAGGTTGGCCGGCTTGTTTAGCCTCCACTGGTCATGTCGGCGGCAACAGCCGTCCCGGGCATGCTTCACGTGCAGGGACATCACAGCATTCCGCACCACAGCAGGCCACCCCCCACACCTGCATCGGTAGCTGCTCCAGCGATGTGCAGACCAATAAAGAGGTCCATACGCACTGCAGTCACGGCAACAACAGAGACTGCAAGTAGCGGTGCCTAGCCTGCAAACAGTCTCCTCGAGGCGGAGGGGGGGTTTATGTGTGCTCATGTCCCTAGCCTTCAGCCCGTTTGCCCGGCCGTGCACCTCGGCACCGCCGCCCATGCATCTGCATTCTACCAGTGCTACGAGTGTAACAGTGTGGTATGTGTAGGGGGTGCAAGTTTGGAGTGCAAGTTAGTGCAACATTAAAATAGGACGCCCCACAAAAGGGCTTAGCATCTCATACTGCTACAACCATAATTCAGGATTTACCAAAGACATCCCACTAAAATCATATGTAGTGTGATTGTTTTGTTACATGTTTATTGCAAGAGGTGAGTTATGTTTATTTCACGTCTGTCATCCTCTTTTCGTTCCATGTAATGTGCAAGTGTTTTTGTGTTCTTTTAAATTATGCAAGATATTTTATTAATCATGTTAATTGTAAGTGTTTGCTGTTTTGTTGATTTTATGAGCAAGTGTGACAGAAAGTAGTTTTTGCATGGCATGCTAACCCGCCAGCGGAGGTTTGTACAGCATGGTGGAACATTCAGTAGTGTCTGAGACTTGCGAGGGCAAGACTGCATCACACACGCGTGCTCTGGTGGCCCGCACTTTTCACGCCAACCATGGTAGTTTACAATAGTCTTCGTTAATTACTGGGACCCCTTTTTACTTTAGCCACCAGAGATGCCTGCCCTCCTCCCCTAGGGTTTGCATCGCGCAGGGAAGTGTAATACTCACTTTTAATTATTTATAATGGCTTCGCACCTTTTGTAGCAGTATAGCCTTGCCGGCGGGCTCAAGGCCGGCACCCAATGTAAAGCTTATCCCGGCAGATGAAATTAATGTAACTTCATGGAAAATATACGTGTGATGGAATCTATGGGTATTATTTCAGTGCAGCGCCCTAGGGCATGACAGGGCATGGGCATTTAAAATCCTGCCAAAATATATCAGTGTTTTTGACAAGTGTTCTGTGTGTTTAACCAGTCTGCTACATGCGTGCTACAATTAATCCATTCATTAAAGGCGTGTGGACCAGCCAAAATAGGCCACAGTTTAGTAAACAAACCAGCCAATGTATTTAATATATTAATATGAGGGTTACAACAACCATGGAAGATTACGTCCAAGTGATCGACCTATGATCCAGATATCTTCAAGAGTCAATTACCCTACCACAGCTTTAATGACATCGCGCTGACGATGTCTGGCATGTACCGGGTAACACTATTTCCAAACATTCCAAACCTCAACCTGCATCGCCACTCAAAATCACCTCTCACTCGCCATCACCTCACCACACGGTGTTACACTTCACTGTAATTTCAACATCACTATTCGGAACCATTTTTTATCTTCAGTACCTGGATTCTGCATCCCCACCCTCCTGTGGTTTGAATCGCCGAGGAGGTATAATTCCATTGTAATAATTCACGTAGGGTACATTCGTATGTTTTGTCCATGTGGCCTACTGGGTGGGCTTAGGATACGGACCTGCTAAAGTGCCTTGTTATAATACTTCATAATGTGCAACCCTTTCGTGTGTGGACAAATAGTTACGGATGTTAAAATTTTTTTTTTCTAATTTGAAACACCTGCCCTTGTCGGCATTTAAGGAAACAATACCACACAACCAGCACTATTCGTACAATCATTTTCGAGGCATGCATGTCAGCCTTTAATAGGCCCGCAGAAACCACTGTGTTAATATAGTCATGGGAGAGTCTTGATAACTTCCAATTACATCAGCTAGCAACAAAACAACGAATAGGATGTGCCTGGGTAGTCGACAAAAGACCCAGGGAGAAAAATAAATCTCATTTCATTGCCATCGGCACCAAACGATGGCTCACACGTCATACTGTAACCAACATCCAAATTCTGTAACCCTACATCCTTCAACACCTTTTCAGGCCTACAACTCTTCCCAAAATTTATGTGCCTTACTGCAAACGTTCAGTCATAGCCTGCAATCATTTGCCGTGCGTAATATTAAAATGCACTTGTTCATGGAATATACTGCTCACCGGATTTCTAAAGATTATTACTGAATATAAGAAAAAAATATTTCTTATTAATTCGATGTTTAGTACCCTAAGTGAGCTGTTTTCTACAGGCTCCATGTATGCTACGAAACAGATTGTGGTACCTTGATGTAAGATGCATTTATGTAGTCCGAAGAGTCTTGTTGATTTGTTTCCAATTTTACTCGTGTCGCATCATCTAAAACAAAACACGAACACACAAAAGTGTGATTGCACATATACTAAAGTACAAGTACAGTGTGTGTTACAAATGTTAAATATTACAAATATTGGTTAATAAATATAAACCTAAAAATAGTGCATAATGCATAAATATGTTATCTATGGCGACCCAGTAACACGATAGTGACAGTCGCAGTATGTGTGGCTGGCTACAGAAGCTGAGAAAATACTCCAATTATAAAAATCTAATTTTTATAATTTTAGGGTTCATGGTGTTTCGGTGATGACTATCTCAGCGGCTATGTTCTGTTACCAGTGTCGTCAGCAAGTGTTTGAGAGATAGATAGATAGATAGATAGATAGAGAGAGAGAGCGAGAAGCTGATGAACAGGGGTAACAGGGGTAGTTCTGAAACCCAAGATTTTCTCTTCCTTGGGTGCTTCGAATGTTATTAGACTCGTTAAGTAATGGGTCATTAGGAAAATGCGTGCAAAATATGGCCTTCAAAGTTATATTAAGTACTTAGATTCAATCGACAGGATTGTAGCTTAGGTTCATTTATTTTTGGCAGCAGCAAACTGAGCGGCGATGGGAAAGGTGCCGACCATCAGTGTGCACAGTGACTAGGACTTGATAGGTATTAAGACTTTTAAAAGAAAGGTAACATTTAGGCCCTCTTTACTATATGAAAGGTTATGACCAAGCAATAAACACTGTAATAATGCTACTATTCAAGCTGAAAATTGAAGGGCTTTATTACAATGGCTTCGACATTCTTATATCTTGATTATATAGCCATAAGTAAGAAGATGGGTTTGAGGAAGAACATACCTCTGATCGAATGTCACTAGAGGATTGCTGGGTGACAGGTAGCAGAAAACATACAGGCATATAAGCGAGATGACTACCAGAGCAAGGGAGAAAAAAGTGATGGAGGATCGCCAGAAAAAAATAGTTCCAAGTTCGGTTCCGCTGCAACTTTTATAATGATTCACAAAGTCTTGCGGAGAGGTGTGTGGGGTGATAGCCACATCGTCTGCTGTGATCTAATTGTAAATCCAGCACGATCCACAGCTAGCTACAATCGAACAGCAACCTACATCAAATGGCATGCACTCGAAAAAAAATACAGACCATAACTTTGAAAGGGGGAGGCATTATACATACATCAAAGTTGTCAAATGAAATTATCAGAAGGAAAGTAACATTCTAATCACATAAGTTTCAAAGAAGGTATTATGATCTCCAATGTTCTATAGTTTTGTTTTTAGGTTGTTAAATTGTTTTATAAGCAAAATTTGGAAATCATACTAACAATTCTTATTATTTACGCTATTCCACAGTAATAAAAAAATACTATTATTTGTGTGCAATCCATAGTTAATGAGCCAGACAAAACAAAAATTTGTCCCCAAAATTTGCATTAACATATTTATTTTATTTGGACGTATACAATAAGAAATATTGAACTACTACAGTAATTTTTTTTCCCAAGACAGTGAAAATTTGCACTGCAGGAATGATGAGGAATATAAAAAACATCGAGATCATGAAAAATAAAATAGCATGAACTCACATGGGATGATGTTGACATATCGGTTCTTTTTTTTGTTGTCTGGCAAATGACCTATAATCGAGGTCATTGTGTTGGCCATATCAGCACCCAGGGTGATCAGAAGTTGATACTCGCTCTGCAGACGTGCCGGTGTGCCCAGCAGTTGGTCGCAGTATGAGTGGAAATCTTTTAAGGGGACCTCTCTGTGTGTCAGACTTTTCCTTCTCAGAGCAGTTTTCTTCCATGGAGGCCTGAAATTTATAATATATATATATATGAGGTTTAGTCTCACACGGCTATTTAGAAACATAGCCGGTCATCTTGAACAATTGAACAGCCAGCAAAGTGGTCATAACTATAATCCACTGGGATAGACATGTCCGGCCTCCTCGCCTGTTGACTGTGGAGAGTGGAACTGAGAGATTTGGGTAACTCTTAAGGTGGAATATCAGACGCCATATTTGCTTGTAATTTGCGTGCAGAGCTATCTACCTCATGCGAGGGCAGATACAAACGAAATAGCACGATCGCAGCTCACGAGTGTCCCGCTAGGTAACACTACCATCGCCTAAATGGGACAGAAGCTGCAAAGCGTAACAAAAAAAAAAAGGTGTAGCATGCACGCTGTAGCCAGTTCTCTTATAGGCTGTTCACGGTAAAGTGGGCACTTTTTAAAGCTCTTATAAATGCTTCCTTTCATCCAATATCCATCTTCCTACTGCTTTTTAATATAAACATTACAATGTGACCAATGAACAGTGTGTATATTTCACCACCTTCAAAACTTAATGTCTGAAGCTGCAATAAGATATATTTATTAGCGGTTAATACCTGTTGGGAGAGCCTTAAATAGTGCTCACTTTATCGTGAACAGTTTATACAAACACACTCCCGACCGGCCGGAGATGGTCCCTCTGCTCGCGCCATTTAAAATAAAAGAAATTTGTTGCGCTTGTCATTCATGTCTCAAAACTTCCAAACCCCGTGTAAACCAGTACAAAATACAGACATGACTCTTTTTACAGTTAGAAATATGTCTCATTCCAATTAAATAATATATTGTTTTTTAAGTGTACATATATAATTCTATACACCTGTTGTACCTTCATACGAAATAACATACACGAAGGTAGTTAAATACTAATCTAAAATCGAAATAAATAGCATTTTAAACACACCTGTTCTATGCACAAATGTGTCTATATATATACTTGCATTTTTAAAACTCCGACAGGGTAATGTAATGATTTTCGCAAAGTGATATCGCAAACTTGAAATGTCTGGTTCGGATACGGCTTCTATATTTACATTGAGGTACATAGTTATACAGTATTTTACAGTGTAGGAATGTTGGATATGCATCGTAAGATATAACTGCGCGTACAAATAAGTTTTACATTTTTTACATTTCTGAAAGAAATAGTTTTATTTTAGAGTAAAAGGACTAGAAATAATTTTATTTCCTTTGACGATTTATATAAACCAACCAGGTTGGTTTGCAGTTAACTTCTAAACCCATCTTTTTTCTTTTGGACCACTGCGTGCCCTTCAATCACATGTCAAAATCAATACTGTCTTACACATACCACTGAACAGTACACTTGTATGACGTAGCATATGTGATACCGAGACACTAAACTGTGATACGTAAGTTTTCATGTGTATAAAACGAAACGAAACCGGTCTGAGTTGCCGCCAGTTTTAACAGTGCACTATTATTTTGGCGTTAAATATCGCATAATTTACTCTCTCACAGTCAGTATTTCTGTATGCCCACGAGGGAGGGGGGTTATTATGTGAGCGTATATGCATTTCGAGGCAGTGATTTCTTTGTAAACGTTAATTTTGAGTAAAGCTCAGTTAACCGCAAACTATTTACGACTAGGCGTTTCTTCTGCGTCAGCACAAAGGTTTTCAACGTCTCAAAACCAAACAACATAGGATTAACGTGCCTTTTAAAATTGTTCGAGCTTTGACGACACTTAATAAGCGCGAGGAGTGTGACCTCGGGCACGTTAATAACTGCATGTAGTCAAGTCGAAGTGACTGCTAAATTTATATACTATCGCGCGCCAAAATATTAATTCACTTGTCATGTTCTCGTACAGTATTATTTATAAAGTTGGTAATTTGGAAATATTTCCACGACTCGAATACAAATCTACTATGCAGCTGGTCCCTGATGTCCGTCTAAGGGTAACAGAAGTGCAGTTATAGGATGATGTTTCCTAAATCCTAACTGGGATTCAGTTAACATATTATATTTGCTTACTTCTCAGTAGGAAGTTTCGACCACCATTCACATTTCTGGGAAAATATCGGAAAGTTAAATTTATTTTTAGGGGGGGGGGGGGGGGATAATGAATAAAGCGGGAGAAGCAGAAACTTAATGAAACAAAAAAATTTTGTGCAGTGAGAACATTTTGAAATAATGTGTGTTTTGGGGATTATAAATGGGATGCACCATAAAATATGTTCACTGTGAAACTGGTACTGATAGCGAAGTCAACATAGCAGTGTCCCTACCACACCACCACCTCTCATTTTCATATACTGTGCACGGGCCTGTGGGTACGTATGTATGTGTGATTGTATGCGTATGTGTGTGAATGTATGTGTATATGTGTATGTACAATTTGTATGTGGTTAAGCCTAGTTTCCCACTGTGTATTGTGTGACGTTTAGCAATTAATATTAGTGCATACAAAGACTGATGTTTCCACATGATACAAGCAAGAATGACATGTCTGTGATCCTTCATTATTTCACTTGAAATCTTATGGTATTGACCTTGCACATGTAACTATTATTAGCCTACTTTCCGAAGGAAACAAAGACTTTCCTGTCTGTATGTATGCATGTCTGTCTGTGTGTGTGTCTACATGTATGTCCCCCCCCCCCCCCAACCCTTTTCAATTTTTGAACGCCTCGAGTGGATTTAACCAAATTCGGCATATATTCAGTACGTACTTAGTAAGGACACCTGACGTTTATAGTTTTCGACAACGCCAAGAACTTCCTTTCAAAATGGCGGTCATTTTATTATTTACGGTGATATGTCATATCTCAGGAATCAGTCCATCGATTTAAACCACATTTTGTATGCTTGCAGAACATCATGTAATCATTAAATTTTGAAGTTGACGTTGTTAGACAACAATTTCGAAAGATGGCATAACATGTAAAAATAAAGATTTTACGTAATATATCGAAGAGTATCACAGCAATTCTCACACAATTGGACAAGTAAGTCATACTATGACAGGTCAGGTAAACGTACGTACTGTTGGCGTGAAGCGTTGTGAGGGCTGGTCCCTATAGTCCTAGTTCACTTCCCGCTCCCCTCTCCCTTCACTAGGTATGGCCTGTCGCATTACTCCCTTCGACCACAAGTGTACTGTTGAACGACGTACTACGCATCCTGCAAACATTACACTCACCGCTTCAAACATAAGAGAGTTTGAAAGGTAAATCAAAGCGTCTATCGCTGGAATTTCTGTTTTGTAAGATAGTTTGTTGCGCGCCAGCGTACTGTACTAGATGTTCTGGGTTTAAGTCCCGGACAAAGCGTAGATGTATTCATTTTTTCAGGCACGTCTTTAAAAATTGTATTGATATGAATACGAAACTATCAGAAAGTGAGTGGGGATAACTATAATATCATAGCCAGCACTAGAAGTGAATAAGTCATATTTTTGCTCAGTTAGGTAAAATATTTTATTTAGTATCAAGAACTACCAAAAGAAACAATTTAACATAAACGAAGTAGTTTAGCTGTAATTGCATGTTTTATTTAAACTACGAGTTAAGATTAAAAACCAGCAAGCGAGACAATTGTGCGAAAATATGGTTTGTAGATGTTGAAGATACAATCGATAGACATATCGTTACGAAGTTAGTTAATTTTTTTGTTCGCCAGAATAGTAGAATATTCCCGAAAAACGGAATTAAAAATAGTCTACATATAATTAAATTTTTTACGTTTCCAACACCTAATAGAGTTAAATTTTCAAGCAATCGTGCTGTACGTAGGCCTAGTTTGTTAATTTTGTCTTTATTTTCTACTTGTGCGGTTAAGTAAATGTTTGCCTTTTCTACCGCTGAAGTACAGCAAAATATGCATACATTTCAATACACAAATACAAAAACCGTTGTAATTCTATCTTAAATATATGTACAAGCTAATTGGTAACGTGAACTGACTGACTATAAAGTATTACGACACACAATGATCGATATGTTTGGACGATTCTCAGCATAAGAGGTCTTCAGAGACAATGTGGTGTGAATTAATTGAGACGGACATGGGGCAGCGCCTGAACACAATGTTGGGGTAAACGGGAGACCCCTGAGATAACACACCGACCACGATTGCCACATGCAAAAATCCCGGTTAACATAGCCAGGAACCGAACCCGGGTCGCAGTGGTGGCAGGCGAACGCTCTGGCACTGCCTCAACCGCGGCCCTAGACATGCTATCAAAACATTTGTAAACTAATACTTTTTTTTCAAGAAGCAGCTTCCAGAAGTTAAACCAACGAAAATAATTCAATGCAGCATCACATAATTATATAATACACTGTGACATAGATTGGCCAGCATCACATACTAGCAGTTGTAGGCTGCCTCAAAAACCTCCACATGATATCTGCATAGCTTTTAAGAGAACAGCGTACGATGTTGGCAATATTTATGAATGCAATTAGCGAGTGAGAAATAAATGTATCCTGCGCCAAGAAATGATTGCTCGGCGATTCTCACCTCAGGAACCAACACGTAGCATGCGTAGAAATCTCACCTTTGCCAGCCCCACTCTCTTAACGAGCAAACAATCATTTGCCACTCCAGCTGCGAAACTTATTCGACATAGTTAAACACATAGCGAGACACTTGCTTTATTGTTTTGAACTGAAAAATGTAGAGGAGAGGTAGGATAGCTGTGCATGCTTAAAATTATGTCAGACGTGTCAAATTCTAGCGATAATTATTTATTGGAAAATATTTAAAGTTGCTCAATTTGCAAAAAAATATATTTGATCTGTTTTGCGCTGGAAATAATTCAAATAAACAAATAACCTTGAATGGCAATATGCAAAGAGAAGAAGTGTGTTCAAACTATAACTGCCGTTAGGAAGTGGTCGTGTTTAACGGTCATTATCGTATAATTGTGTGACACGTAGTTGAAAAACATATGTAGTCCTATCAAAATAAAATAACTTGAATCTAATTCAGAAACTGTATGTTCCTCGACTGTCTCAGTTAAGTAGAAATACTTGACTTCTCTCTCAGATAAATTGTGGTTAAAGTGGGCTGAAGCTAATAAATGGCGCCTTGCCAACATGGCGTCGTGTAGAACGTTCTACGCCAACGGCGTTACGTACCGAAGTTTAAGCTGAAACAAATTTAAATACTTGATGAAAGATTGTTCGTGTAGGAAAATACCAGTTTATAGGCGGTTGCAGGGTGGTGTTCATCGCAGATGGAACGGAGGTAGGGATTTCATACTGGGCGAGGCGCTGCTTAACGAGGCTCGCCGACCACGGAGGTTACGTAGTCCTAGCTAGCTAGGCCTACCTGATCTCCTAAACAGCTGCTTAAGAAAATGACGCGAAGGGCTTACTAGCACACAACTCGACGGAAATACAAAACTTGGCACTGAAGCAAGCTGTAAGAGCTAAAAACACCCTAAGTACTAATTACAAAACCTCAGCCACGCCCAACTGCAGGACGAGCGTCCTGGCCTAGCGTCTAACGCAGTTGAAAGATGGCGGCAGACAGAGTGAACTTTCAAGCGACTAGTCCGGCCTAACCCTATGTTAAACTCTCTAGCCAATAGGAGCACAGGGTTTGAACCTGTTAGCCAATCGCAAGGCTCACTAACTAACACACGGAAATGACACACTCCAAACGGCCTAAATCTCTGTTCCATAGAGTTACGGGTCTAGCAGAAGATAATAAAAAAACAAAAACAAAAAAAAAATCCCTGAAACATTCACAATAAAGGTGAGACTAAAAATGGAAAATATTAATTATTAATTAAAATATTAAAATATAGCTATATATTCCAATTACACATGCATTATTGCCATTCGTACATTTAAGTCCAAATATCATAGCTATGAAAATATAAATAAAACAGTAAAAATTATGAAAATAAAACCTTTGAGAAACATAGGCAAATTACAAGTATTACGCATAAACGTGTCAAATGTGTGAAACAAACATTAATTTTGAAAATAGGTGCAGATAGTGAAAAAGGTTATGTTACATTAATAACATGAATAGTTAAAAACACTAACTTACAAGTGTTATACTAGAAAACTTTAAAATTACTCACCATAGATTAAACAGATAAAGGACGATGAATAAAAATAAAGACATTATTATGCTCCAATACAAAACATTTGAACATTTCAGTGACATAATCAGTTAACAACCACCATTTACAAGTATTATAATTTAAAAAGTAATTAACAATTCGGACACCGTTTGATAGTATATTTTAGGACATTATAATAATACATAACAATAATCGACCCAAGATTATGATGTGACAAATAAGCACAACTAATGAAAAATACTGAGGTACAAGTATTCAATTGTAACCAATTATTACTGAACAAGATGTGAGCGTATAATGTTAGGGTACACAGTGATTATAATAATGAACAGTGATACCAAGATCATGGTGTGGGGATCAGAATTAAAACTATTAATTGGTTAAATGACACCACGTAACATTCATGATTCCAGTTGCTTCGACAAAAAAGGATTTATGTAATAGTATAAGTAATTATTTAAATAAAAGGTTTGTAATAGTATAAGTACAAATAAAAGCGTACCGCAATTTTACTATAGGCCGTTCACGGTAAAGTGAACACTTTTTGAACCTGTTTCATCAGAAATAATAACCGATAAATACATTTAATTGTGGTCTTGGACTATTGGTTTTCAGTATGGTGAATGTATACACTGTGTTTATTACTCACACGGCAGAGTTTACATTAACAATTGGTGGAAGAATATAAATTCGCTGAAATAAAAAAGTAACTAGGGCTTCAAAAGTGCTCACTTTACCGTGAACGACCTATAGTTGATAACACATACTACGAATATGTCTAAACATAGCATTGTTACCCATGTTTATTCACTGTTGTCGAGGAAATTTTGGAAAAAGTAAAACTATTCCTAGCTCACTAATTAAAAAGTGATTAAGCAAAACAAATTAATTACACTGTAGAGTACATCCATCAGTAAGATATCATCTAGATTCAATATTTACAATGGCTGAGCTAAGCAAGAGATGTCCTATCACATTAACTAAATATTTCTTGCTCACTGCAACTGTCATGGTGTGAAACTTGTTCGGTTTCATCATCTGTGTCGTCACTGTCACTATCCAGTTTGTTTACGAATTCATCTACTGCTAACTCCATGAGGCAGTCGTTCTTCCAGTACTCTTCTTCGATTCCTTCGACGTGTCTTCAATATCCCAACCAGTCTTCCTTTGTTACGGCTTCTGTTGTTAGCCTCTGTAAGACTCGCAGTGATAAATCTCCAGTCGTGTTGTGAGCTCTGATATGACGTTTAATCTTAGCCCAGGCTAATTCTATGGCATTGAAACCGCACATATAAGGGGGCAATCTAAGTACAGTATGGCCATGTTGCTGGAATACCCTGACAACATCGAACACTTTCTCTCTTGGTCGATGGTTTTCAAGCTATTCAATGAGAGTAGCTTTTCTCATTGTTTCGTCGCAAGAGATCCCTTTTCCTTGTAGCCACGTCACAGTTTCTTTCTTCGCGTCATATTTTGACGGTGGCCATTCTACTTGCTTCGAATGATATGGTGCATTGTCCATAACTATCACGGAATTCGGTGGCATATTTGTTAAAACTTGCTGCGAAATCCACATCTCAAAATTCAGGGCATTCATCTGCCTGTGATAATCACCTGTCGTCGAATTCGCCTTGTGAATTAACTGCCCACCCGGAAGAAATCCTTCTTGTGACCCGATGTGCACAGCAATAAGTCTGTTTGCTGCATTACAGTTTTCTACCAATCCTTCAATGCCACCTTTCTTTTGCCAGCACTTCTTAAATGTCAAATTAGTGTCAATCCACGTTTCATCAATGTAAAATATGTTTCTACATTCTCTTCTCAGCTGTTTTTATTGTTGTCAAATTCTTTGAACGCCAAACGACGATGTCAGCTCTTTCAACAAGAAATATCCGCTTATTTTGTGATCTTTTCCACAAGAAGCCCATATCTTTGAGTAGTCTTTGTAGAGATGACTGACTCCAATTCCACCCAATCTTTTCACGCAGATTGGCATGAGTTTGCCTACAGTTGGTACAATTTTTTTGACAACGTAAAATTCTCTGATAGAGTCCCTTATCACACACCTGTTAAAGCTATCGATTACAATTTTCGTAGTTTTTTTTTTGCCTGAAATGACAGAGAAATATTAACATAAACTTCTTTTTTAGGTACTTTGTTTAAGAATTACTATACATAATATAAACATATAAATGTATACTGGTAATGCATGTCACAAAATTTCTGAACAATACGTAACTAAAAGAAAGAACGAATTTCGCTTCTCTTTGAAATACTCAGATTTATTACCATATTTATTTGTTTGATATAGGTAAATGAAATAAAATATCAAAGGCCTTTTATTTAAACAATATGGTTTAAGTTAAGTTACGATGTGCGCTTATAGCAACACAAAATGTATGTGTAAAAGTACCAGAAATAATTTTTCCGTCTAAAATATGTATATCTTTACTAAATAAAATCCTTTGTGCGTGACTAAACCGCACCATCACTGACAAACCACTGGACCAATTGAGACCATATTCACACCATATGTTATTGAGGTGGCGAGTAAGATTTTCAGTTATGTTTAGTTCCGATAAGTGGAGCTGGAGTCTAACTTCTATATTTATGGGCTGATTTTGCTTATACTTTCAGGAAATGTTTGTTGATCTAAAAGAGAAAAATGCCAGCAATACCACGTTCAAACATCTGTCGACGTACCGGACGTAATAGAGAGGACGCGTTGAGAAGGCAAAATATAACTTGAAAGAGGCGGAACAACGTTCGCTGGGATCAGCTAGTGTATACATAAATAAGCAGAAGGGTTTTGGAAAGCTTCGAACAAGGGTGTGGGGCGTCGGAGCTCGGAGCACCTCACCTCATGCTGTGTCATTTCGATCGGCTGGCGGCCATCTTTTTTACATTTTTCCCTTCAGAATTTTCCTTGTTTCCTCAAAGTCGACTAAATTTCCCCCAAAATTTAACTTTTTTCCCGGAGCAGGATAGACGAACTGAACTCATGACTCAGGAGAGGTGGATTTGTAACTTCGAGCCATGAGAGCAGACTGAGGACTCACGATCCTTGACCGTTGACCTTTGACCCCAAAAACCAAAAAATATCCTAAAAATAAAAAAAATATTAAAAACATTCCAAAAAATTTATAAAAATAAAAAACTTTTTTTAATTAATAAAGAATTATTTAAAAAGTTAGTAAAATTATTTTTAAAAGTATTTTAAAATTCCAGTCCCCAGCCACCATTTTCCCTAACAATTTCCCCGTTATCACTAAAAATTTCTCTTCTCCTTAAAAATTTATCTTTTTTAAATTTCTCATTTTCCCTTAAAATTTCTCTTTCCCCCCAATTTTTTTTAAATACAAAAAATTCATAAAGGCCAACGAGAATATTATGTTACTGACTACTATCGCCATAGTAGGTGACCTTGATCTTGATCTCACGACCTTGAAAACAAAAACTAGGGAAACAATTAATAAGTCAACAATCATATTACGTTACTGTCTACTACCACCATATTGGGTGCAGGTAACCTTGACATTGACCCCGTGAAATTTAATGACCTTGAAAACAAAAACTCGAGAAAAATGCATAAAACTCAGCAAGCATATTACGTTACTGACGTCAACTACCATATTGGATTCTGACGTAGCGACAGTTTACTTAGACATGCAAAGACCTGTAAAGGCGAAGTACAGTTCTCATCAGTACCTTGGTACCAGGTTTACTAAAATCAGGTATCTTGTGACTTCGGTATATGTCCTCAAAACTGTAGTTACCTTCATAACCCGCCCTAAACAGTGTGTCTGTGTAATAAATGTTGCCATATTTTCGCACAAGGACAACACAAGTGTGACTAGCGAGATGCATAAAATACTATAACCTTCAACAAAGTTGCATGTATTGAGATGCAT
Organism: Dryococelus australis; assembly: GCA_029891345.1. NCBI lineage: Eukaryota > Metazoa > Arthropoda > Insecta > Phasmatodea > Phasmatidae > Dryococelus > Dryococelus australis. Next base: position 29,177,203 of record CM056998.1, on the reverse strand, counting down.
ATATTTGTAATTGTTTTTGGATTTTTATTTCTTTGGGTTTAAGGTCATGGGGTCAAGTTCAAGGTTATCTGCATCCGATATGATGGTAGTTGTCAAAAATGTAAAATGTTTACTGATTTTTATAATATTTTCCTCAAGCTTTTGTTTTCAATGTAGTTTAAGGTAACGGGGTCAAGGTCACGGTAACCTGCGTCCAATATGGCAGCAGTAGTCAGTAATGAAATATGCTTGCTGACTTCAACGAATTTTTTCTCGAGTTTTGGATTTTTGGAATCAAAGATAAAAGGTCAAAGGTCCTGAGTCCTCAGTCCTGCTCTCCTGGCTCGGAGTCGCAAATCCGCCTCTCCTGAGTCACGAGTCCGCCTCTCCTGCTCTGGGAAAAATGGAATTTTTTTTCTGAAAAGGAAAATTGTTAGGAAAAAAAGGAAATTTAGTCGATTCTAAGGGAAAAATATAAATTTCGAGGGAAAAAAAGGGGAAAAGATGGCCACCTGCCAATCGGAATGACAGAGCACGAGGCACTGACTTATATGTTAAGACCAAGGTGTCCACTGAAATTAAATCATGGAATTCCCTAATTTTCCTTGTTTTCCAGACAGAATCTTACCAGTACCCCTGACCTGTTTTCAGAATCGAAACCTTCGAATACTATATTTTTCTACCACTGACAGAAAAAAAAATGCTATTAGTGAAGTTGAATTAAATTATTCTGCAACAGACCAATCCAGTAGGGCCAATATTTTATTCAGCTCATAAACATTTATCGCGATACTCGCTAGTGACTTCATTGGAGTGCCCATTACAAATACGCAAATACTTTATTTTGTACGTATAGGCCCTGTGACACTTGGCAAAGTTGTATTATTGCTAGTTCACAAACTTATAATTGTAAATTTTAAAATTCATATGCTCATAATTACATCATCCTGTATTCACACTACTAACAATTATTTACATTTTCCCGACCTAGGGGAAAATTCCCTGACTTTTGTCCTATTTTCCCTGAACTATTAGAACAAAAGTTACTTAATATTACCTAATAACATATATTATAGTTTACAAAAATTATGATTTTATCGAAATGGACGGCTTATTATTGATTTTAATTCTAATAGTTGATATCCGTAAGGTAAAAAATGGAGGGGGAGGTTACAACACCCATAGTCCCCCTCCCCCCTCTCTGGCTACGTCGCTGGTATTGATGTATGTAGTGTAAAATATATGATAATATATTTTCTGTTTGTCATAATTTGAAAGCAATTTCGATGTGAAGGATTTGTTGTACCATATCGTACAAATACTGAATTCCATTAAACATAAAATATAAAAGGGAAGTATTCTGTGTGCAAACTCTGCCAGAACATTGTCACTTCAAATCAACTTTAGAAAAGCAGATTTACTGTTTCAAAAGAGCGGGAATATATCTTCACAATACACCGTCATAATGTTTGTGAATTCACAGCATTAGTTTATTTAAATAACGAAACATTTTAATACTAGGTAACAAATACAAATAATATAAAGTAGCAAATAAAAATTATTTGCTCTACGTATCAGAGCTTCTGCTGTACGTTCTTGCCAATACCTAGTCACTGTATTTCGTGAACAAATTACAGGAACCACATATAAGGTGTCGTTTTATAGAACACGAACGTAATCTGAAACCAATAATAGTTTACAGTTTTTCAACTAAGTTGGTTTTGAGCTGTGCTTTGTTTAGTGACTGAGTGCTGCTCGTTTTTTATTTTCATAGCCACAAGTGAATCTGTAAATTACGTTGGGTGAGTTGACTGGGATGCATATTATAAATTAAAATTAAATATTTCGCCTCAGAGCCTGTCAGAATACATCAGCATAACTGGCAGAGCACAAAACAGACATGCAGCGTATTGGAAGAAAATTTAAACGTATCTGCGTATGCCAGAAACCTATCGCCCGAGACCAGAGGCTAGCACTAGTACTTTATTTTCTCTGTGGCCCTAGATCCGTGGCAGAGGACACTCGAAAGCGAGCTGGGAACGCTATTCGACGAAGACATCATGAGCACAGTCCTTGTAGTTCCTGTTGTGTAGAGTGCAGCAGTAAACAGAGCTATCTTTACGGCAAACAATATGAAAGCTGCAACTATATCACTGATGGCGTAGTGTTTAATTGTACAGCTTAGTGTTCGCTAACTGTAACACAAATAAATCATTTGTCAGCTGTTATGTTTTCTAGAAACATGGTAGAATGCCACAACGGGGTCAATTTATAACTTAAAAATTAATACACGAAAAATCTAATTTGAATAATGTAGTATTTGGCAGATTGAAAGCTGACACATATAGTGACTATTAAAATTATTTATGTGCCTGTTACAACTTCCTACGAGTAAAACGTTTATGTCTATGACTTTTTTCACTAAAGAATAAACAACGGCGTTGTTGATAGATTTTTTATTAAAAAAACAAAAAAATATATAATTTTCTTCAATAGTAAAAACTTTATTAGTTGCGATATTTTAAATTATTTTTGCTTGAAATACTTTGACCTTGCCTCTAATATTATAAACATAAATTCGCATTAGACATCGGCACATATCTAACAGCCGTTCTGACTGTGATATGACCTATGCGAGTGTAAGGAGGAATGGACATATAAATAGTATTAATTAGTTTCTATATGTTAACATTAGCGTTTAGAACCAGTTAACATGTTGTCTTTGATGAGTTTTTTTCTGAAATTATGAGATTCAAAGCCCAATGAACAGCTACGGGAAGTTGTTGAACTCTTGTACAATCCTTTAACGTGGCAGTGCCTGTGTTGAAGAGGTGGTTTTTCAATAAATATATTACTACGATCATGCCACGTGTCCCTCCTCCCTTAGCCCATTTTTCCCTCCCATAGACTAAAAATGAGGTAGACCGATCTCGCTGGCTGCGCACAACCATTCTCCATGTTCCAACATTTAACTGCTTTTCTGCCTACTCGTATAGCGAAAAAATGGCGTGGATTGGGTTTGAGGTTAAAACACTGTTTAGTAAACAAGTGCTTTTGAGATGTTTTATACTTCCTCTAATCAATTTGTTTTTTTTTTTTATTACATTCAAACTGTGCTTGTCATTTAAAAACTAAGATTTAAACAAACACGTTCATCACTGTCAACCATGTGACTTTGACAGTTGTGTAGAATTGGGATAGGTCAATGCTGGCCACATCTCCAGAAGACGAATAAGCGGTCTACCTCATATTTAGTCTATGGTCCCTCTGCCACTTCGCAGTTATGATGTGTGCTCTACTGGGGACGAGTCGCGCCCCGAACACGGGTGACCGCCCTTCCAGCGTCGGCATGGCCTGTTGGATGTGCATCCTGCCGACAAGACTTCCATGACACCACCAGAGTCAAGTGGCCGTCCCGCTTTCATGACCTCGAGAGGTAACTTTTGAGGGTGTGATAATTCGGGTCGGTTAGCAACACCCAGAAGAGTCCCCAGTAAAAATACCGCCAGGGAAATGAATGCAACGAGGGAAACACAGCGGTTCCCATATTCTACCCATATTCTAGCAAATCTCACAAATTCTAGGAATAAATTAATTTTAAATTGTCACTCATTAGGGTAAGTGCCTTCACACAGTAAACGAATTAACAACGGACTGAGAAAGGCAGCCTTGTTCAAATCAGTATTTACATTACTATGTAATTTTAATACCAACATGTTTTTGCCAGTTCTAATTGTCTACTTAATTTGTATTGTTTAAAAGGGCAAGTGTTGTATGTGTCTTTGTTTTGCTGTGTAAAATTGAACTGTTATTTATTAAGCCTTTGGCGCGAACTCGTTGGCTGCTCCAGGTAAACCGCACCATGTTCTTTAGTCTAGTTCCATGCACATAAGAAGGTGGTCGTATGTCGGTCGTCATTGTGGGTCTTCCACTTTTGCAGGACGAATCACTTATTGTTCAGTAGCCAATAACATCTTGCACCGGATCTTAACGGTTATTATTAACTTTTCACCTGGGAACAATGCTGCCTCCAATACCACCAGCACAATGCACCAGGGATTTAATCTAATTTCACTTCAGCAATACCATGTAGACAGTGTCTGTATCTTCTGTTTAGGCTGGTGACAGGCCCTTCGTGTCATGCCAGTGTAAGCGTCTCGATTGTGCTCATGAGCAAAATCTGACACAGTGAATTGCATTGCTTTATTTTATGACTGGTTGCATCACGACCATATAAATAACCTATATCAGCATGGTGTTATGGTCCCATATGGGGAGCCATACAAGATATAAAGGGGAAGCGGGCTCAACTGAATATAATATGTAATACTAGTTTAACATCCTATATAAACAAATAAATAGCACAACGATTTACATAATGTTTTGCAATACTTTTACATTACGTTACATTTATTTGATCTACTTCGAGAGGTTCGATCTTAGTTATATATTAATAATTAAATGTAATTAATTTCTAGGCTTCTGGGTTTGAGTTGCGTCGTGGATGTTTTCTCCAATGTTTCGGCAGTCGTTGCAGCTGCCATCATCAGAGAACGACACCTGACCAATTGAGGACAGTCGAAGGAAGAGGCCCTTACATATTCTGATTTCTGGAGGGCAGTTTCTTGATTGGCTGGGCTCTTCGGCCAATTGCATTCTGTCTTCCTCCTCATTGGCTGAGGTTGTCGGTCAATCCTGGCGAGTCTGTGTTCTCTGCTCTCGCATCACAAGATTCCAGGTCGTCTATGAAGACATTTGCCCATAGTTTGTTTAACTTGTAACAATCTTCTCTCTTGATGTTACTCGGATGTTTTAATATTTCTACTGATTCTCTAATGGTTCTTGGTCTATACCACCTCAGCCAATCAGGAGGAAAACAGCCTGTGATTGGCTGAAGAGCCCAGCCAATCAGGAAACTGCCCTCCAGAAATCAGAACATGTAAGGGCCTCTTCCTTCGACTATCCTCAATTGGTCAGGTATCGTTCCTTGATGATGGCAGCTGCAACGACTACCGAAAAGTTGGAGAAAAAATCCACGACGCGGCTCAATCCCAGAAGCCTAGAAATTGACGACAATGGCCATGAATGCCTGCGAACTATTTTGAATGTAATTACTTTAGAAAAACCTACAAAACACCCTGGCGTTATCTCTCCATCTTCCCTTGTCGGCTGCTGGCTGTGGTAAGACCGCACTCGATGCCCCACTTGCCTTAAGTATGGTTCTGTGTTTCCAGACATTGAACTGTTGTCATAATGCCCCATGGATCGTGTCCTCGATCTCTTTACACGTGGGATGGTGCGTTCACACAAGCAGTATAACAAAGGCTTGAGCACGCCATAACAGTGGCATAAGTGATGCAATACAGAATTACTCTGCTTCGGCATGTTGGATAGCCCTCTGAACAATCTCACATTATGTTAGTGGTATGCATGAGGGCCAACATTCTCAGTAGGCAAGCATAATGAGATTATTCCAACAACATCCGCATTGACATTGCAACCGGGGATCTTAGAAGAAGTCACAAGGACCTAATGATCCACTCCCTGTACTGTTATCTTGCACTTTCTGAGCTGGCGCCCATACACTAACTCCTTAATGTAACCAGATACCTGCAAAACGTAATTATAAATTCTTTCTCCCCACTCCTAAGACCATGACATCCCATAAACTGTTGGTGGAAAACAGGGAGCGTATCCAGGGAGGGGGGCCGAGGGGGCTGCAGCTCCCCCCCGAAATAACACACATTTTAAAAACCCTGTTATCAAAATGTGAATCATTAAATTTATATATGTGTTATTGCCCACATGTTGGAGCTATGGCAAGTTGGGACTCTTACTAGTCTAATGTTGCCACCTGGCACTGTTCATCGAGAAATGAGCCAGGTGATAGCTGCATCAGTAAGTAAACCAAACAGCAACAGTAATGATAATCCAACATGCAGCCGAACCAAAACCAGTGGCAAAAACAATCAGGAAAGGAAGAACGACTACTACCTACTTGTGAGCAGTACCAGGATACAGGGGTACCCTGTCTGAACAGTTAACCTGCAGTTAATGTACACGAGATAGCCCCAGATAAAGGTCGGAGTTACATGCACATACATGTCTTCAGAGGAGGGAAGCCAGCCATAAAGAAGCAGAAAAAATTCTTGACATGATCAGAAAGTTGCAGGTGTGAGGCAGGTTGGACATTTTGGAATATTGCTCGCCACTTGAAGAGTTCTGCCTACACCATGAGTCGGTGTTGGACACAGTGGAACAGGAGGGTACACACGTCCATCGAGAAGGCTCGGGTCAACCCCAGTGGACCACCAGCAGGAACGATCGTTTCATCGTGGGGTAGGCAATAAACACTCCATGGACATTGCTGGGCATCATATAGAGACATGTCATGGCAGCTGGGGATGTGCTTGTGTTCACCAGTACCATATCCAGGTAACTAGCTGAGTGGGATCTGTCGTTGCGGCATCCCTTATGATGTCCATCAATACGACCTGAGCATCGCCGAGAATGTAGGACCTGTTGGGAACATGCAGCGTGACCGCTTGCAGATTGGCGACGAGTGGTGTTCAGCGACGAATTACGAATCTGCCTGGATATAGACGACTCCCGAATTAGAGCCGGCAGACGTCCTGGCCAGCACAATGATTTACACTTCATCCAAGAGCAACTCACCACCCCAATGAGAGGTGTGATGTGGTGTGCCATTTCCTACGATTCCCTCACCCTACTGGTGGTGATTGTAGGAACCTTGATGGTGCAGAGACTCGTCCAGGAAATTCTGCCACCATGTGCTCTCCCCTTAGTGGCGCAGCTTGACAACCCGATTTTCCAACATGTTAATGCTCTGTCTCACACAGTATGGCTATTTCTGGCCTGCCTTTGTGATGTCAACATGCTTCCTTGGCTATCAAGGTCCCCAGACCTCTCGCCTGTTGAGAACGCTTGGGACCAGATTGGCTGGCCACTTCGGCCAGTAGCAGCTACGGGGGATTTGGAGGGTTAGCTGTTCCAGATGCGGCAGGATCTCTCTTCAGAGAACATCCGACATCTGTATGTCTCTATGCCCAACCATACTGCTGCCTATCTACACGCTATAAGTAGCCGAACACCATACTAAGTACATCTTACAAGTGTTAGTCCCCTGCAATACATGTTTGGTATGGTACACTATTTTGATGTTTTCTGTATACATACTACAATGCCTTGTGACTATACCCACTTACATGCCCCTACGATAGCACCTTCAGGGTGATCAATTTTTTTTGCAAATGAGTGTATTTATAAAAATGATTACATATGCAGTATTAATTTATTAGCCTGCACAGAGGATCGTAAAAGAGTGAATTGTACACTGCGAAAAAAAAACAAATCAGGATATAGATTTTTGTAGCATTGTAAATAAATGAGGAAAGCTTAAGTATTTCTGTTATTCCATTATCTCCATCCCTCACATACCTGGTAACGACCAGGCTTATGTAACAGCATTAAAGCACTTGAGGTTATTAAAGTCATTGCCTATGAATTTATGTGACTTATTTTGCATTTGTTTTGAATGTTTTTTACAATGTCGATGTTCGTCCTCTCTCGAGCGGTAGTTTCGGCTCAGTAATTATGTTAGATGTTCTGCAGGAAACATAATTTCTTTTGATTATGTAGTTTCCAGCTTGTAAGCACATTCATTAACCTATATGTGTAGCTTCCCATACATGTAATCACATCACCCCTTCGCTAAGGGCGTTAATTCTCTGGTCATCAATTTACTTAGGGGCGTCCACAGGGGTGGCCCATGATGCAACTGTTTTTTATATATAGGGAAACAGGAGAAGGGGAAATTGTATGAGAGGAACAATAGGTGTATATTAAATTTATGTAGCACTTGTCAGTAAAAACGAGGGTTTATATCCTACATAAGAATAGGTAAATATCGAAGTTAACATCATGTATGTTTTTAATGTATATGAGCATGTAAGTCTACACATCAGAGCTGGCAACTATAGTGTAACCTCTGAGTATGACTGTATGACTGTGTACATTGGATAGCATTTTATTTGTGTATAATATTACTCTTGCTCTCGATCGGTGTAATGAATACCTACCTATCTGCATGCTTGTCGCCTAAAATATTTGCATTGTACATATTACCCAGACTGCATTACCTCCCAGGTGGATTAGTGTACTAATTTTCTCCGAGATTATTTCCATAAATTAATCACGTAACCAACACCTGCAGTCGTCACTGGACTACCAGTGCCACATACCAGAGTAATGGTGAACATATCTCGATCTCTGGTGCAAGGTTTTCATTCTATACACTATTATATCAAATGGAAAATATTTTCTGTCAAATGTGTGCATAATATATTTGCAGTGTTATGTACGTAAGTATTTACTACGTACCAGTACCACATGTTGAGTACACGCTTGGCCAAACAACCCATCATTTATTAGTTAGCGTGTAACCTTTCCTTAAGTAATCACAGCTCCATATCAGCCATAAAAGGTACAGTCTGAAGCCTCAACTGCCAGGGTAGTGTGAAGGATGTTATCTTGGGTACTCCCGCAGCAAAATGGTTGTGGCCAAGTTTGGCAGGCGCCACAATAGTCTGAATGTACCACGAATTTCAATCTCTTCTAAGTCTATCTGTCATCTACGTTCCATCACAAGGGCTTAAAACTTACATCGAAATATCATTCATTGCCTATCGCCTGAGAGATACTACATTGTGCTCTCAGTCCTGATACAAAATCTTTATAAGTTTAATATTTTCTTGTTTCAGTTGTTTGTTACAGTTACTTTTATACATACCATTGTAGAACTCCTTTGCGGTACATGTAGATCGTGCAAATCACGATACCGCTGATCAATAAGATACTGATTACAGTTGTAGCAGCAACTAATGAAGTTCTTTGAGGCGCTGAAACATGCAAGAAGTCGAAACATGATACAATAAAATACTATTTTCAGATCACTGCATATAAATGTTGTTTTATATGTACATTGCTGGACATGGAAATTGCTACACCCATACAATGCTTACATTTAAAACCACATAATTGGCACATCAAGAATGCGCGATGACCTTAAATATTTAAAGCGATAGTTCAGTAACATCACGATTGCTCTTCAAATAGAGGATATTAGTTGTCACACACCTATGTAACTAGCAGCAAAGCCACATTAGTGAATGCTATGAAGATCAGTATTCCACAGAATCAAAGAAGAGTCAGAACAATAACTTAGAGCCATTTGGAAAGGGTCACGTTGGCAGAATGCACGACACTGTTTGGCCAGCTTCTTGTATTGCCAGGTTATCTTGGCTATATCATTTCCACTGTGATATATGGTGTGCAGAAGTGGATACATACTGGCTGTATTTTACTTCGACAAGATAATGTCCCACAAGATGTTGCACCGACAGATTGTCATATCTGCTGATGTGCAGTACAGATGGTGGTGCAATATCAAGAAAGGTTCCACATTCTGTGTAGCTTCCATTACATCCACATGTATCCCATAGAATTATTTGTTGCTTTTTAAGTGAGACTAGACAACAGGTATGACACCATCTGTGCCACATGCCTTTGAAACCTTGGCATGATTTGGCATATCGTGAATGGAGCAGTGCGCAGAGACAGTGGTGGCAGGAATAGTAACACATTTTCTCTCATGAATTCTTCATTCCATACTGTCAGTTATGAATTTCAATCACATTTTTTCTTACTGAAGCCAGCGAGAGAGAGAGAGAGAGAGAGAGAGCCAGAGAGAGGGGGGGGGGAGGGAGCACATCGATATATCAACGAGGTTGTCCAGCCCAATTTCCTGCCATTCTGTCGAACCATCCTTCATACCATTTCACAACACGATGCTTATGTCCACACAGTTAAATGTTCTACAAGGAGTCGACATCATTCCTTGGCCTGCAAGGTTACATGATATGATAATGTTGGGTATTATACAAATTAAGTTGCTTTAATAATGTTGGAATGTGCCTCAAGATACTGTATGCCATATGCCAATGATAGTATGCCTTGTTGCATAGCTGTCTGTATCGCTGAGAAAGAAGGCCAGAACCTCATCCTAAACCCTTCTTGAGAACATTCCAAGCATTGCTTATTCCTACCCAAGAAACAAACCACTTTTTTTTATTTTTATAATACACTATCTATCTGTCTAATTTTTTCTGTCAGAGGAGGTAGCAGTTTCTATGTTCAGAAATGCATCTGTTTAATATAAAACACGCTTTTCGTTGGGCATCTGCCAGTCCATTGTAATGTTCAGATAATCTTGAATAGCACTGATTAATATATTAGGAATATAATTCTCAATCGAAAGCAAAAGCAGTATTGCCATGAAAGATGAATACAGCGTACACAAATATCAATTCTGATAACAAACAAACATATTCATAATCTTAGCTTTCAGTTTGCATACCCCAAAATTAAGATAGATCGGACATTATCTGAGAAAGCCAATGGTCTTCAAAAGGAGAACTGGTTGAAATATTACTTAGTATTTACCTACAATGTGCCATTCATATTGCTGATTAATTATATTAGCATTCACACTATAAATAATACAAAATGTAAATATACTTTTCTTAAACAAATCCTTAGAACCATTTAAAAACTGATCGAGAATAAGCCAACAGACAATATATGCAAAACATCCAGAGCATAATTCAGATACGCATGGCTCCAAAGTTTGATGTCAACCAAACTACAAATTGAAAGATAACATTTGAGACAAGTTAAAAAATGCCATAAGTATTACGACAAATGGGATATTTTGCAGTTCTTTAGATTGTTCGTACAATGAATAGGTAAAATTTTCGATAGTATGAACACTCGAGATGAGAGGTAAAGCTCGCTACGCACAAAACAAGCATATAAAAAGCATGCAGATTCACAGCATTCATATCATCTACCTTAATTCGGTGCTGTAAATTATACTTCATAAACTAACTATGCTTCAAAATTTCACAATTACTGAGTGACACCCATCAATGGATTTAGTTATTGCAAACACGACTCAAATTTAATTATTTTCCAATAATAAATTAACGGATCTTGAAAGGCAAACATTCTGCAAGTTTTCGTAGTGATACTATGATGGATGATGTAAGCTTGCCACACACACGAACCCTAAGCATGCTGCAGGCATTAATAAGTTGGCTGAGTTAAGCATGGTGCAGATGGAGTGCGATCAGACAGAAATGAAAAGCAAGTGTCACAATGCAGACAAAATAATTTCCATACCACTTTCGGTAATGACGACAATGTAAACCATCCGCGAAGAGATGTTTCTCTTGGTGATGGCAGCCAGGGAAATTTTGTAGCTCGTCTGCGGCTTCATGTCCGCGATGGTGTAGCTGGAGTGGTTTGTCGCGCTGGTGTTGCGCTTGCCATCCGCTGACCAGGAGAGAATGTACTGGGCCACACACTGTGCATGCAGCGCCGGTGTCTGCCAGCCCACTGAGGCATTCTGCACGCCGATCTTCAAGCAGCTCAGGTTCCGGGGAGCACTTGGTGCTGTGACAGCCACACACCACACACGCTAGGTATGGACCAAGGAGATTGTATATAGAATGTTTCGTAACTTATGTTACAGACTTTGGGAGGTGATTCCTTATGGAAAAACATTACGAACATGCAGATTTACTTATGTCCGGAAACGACGTCTAAGAGTGGAAAACACCCCTGAACACCGGGATTTAAAATTCATTTTTATTTAATAAGTGGAAACAAAGTAATATTATCATGTTGTAACTTAATATTATTGTTTGCCATCTTATTAAGTAAAAACTATTTTTAAAGCCCAACTTCCGGGGGTTTTTCAACCCTTAGACGTCGTTTCAGGACAAACGTCAATCGGTATTTTCGTAATGTTTTTCCATAAGGAATCACCTCCCAAAGTCTATAACATAAGTTACGAAACATTCTGTATAGTACATATGCAGAGAGGTCCCAGTCGTGGTGGAACTGGAGCCTGTTCGGGGCAGGAAAAGGTTGAAAGAGGATTAGAGGAGAGCACATTAAGGAAGTGAGTTTCCCCAGAGGCCTCTCTATGCATGGCGATTTCGTAAAGTATGTACGGCTGCAGTAATCTCAGAGAAAAAAACTGTAAATGTAACATTACTTAGGAAAGTACAGCTCCGTTATTATGTAATTTACTTACTGAAGAAGAATCTCATGACATTGACAAACTGCTAATATTGTACTGACTGAGAATGTGGAAGCATTTGCTAATGATGGCGATGGTTTCCCCGAAACAATAACAGATGTATCCAAGGAATTTATAATGAAAAATGGCCAAGGACTGAAGAAAAGAGAAGACGACACAAACATCAACTGAGTATTTTTCGAGGACTCTAATGAACTTGATGATAGGCTAAAATTAGATCACTTTGCAAAGAGCTGGTAATCACTTTCACATATAATAAGATATCTTCAGTCATCACAGAGTTGGCTTACAATGGATGAGACGATTAGACGTTGCTCGTGTAGGCCTACTGCACACAGTTGAGTGATGCAAGTTTGTGATGTATTGGATCAGTTAAAAATTAGATAAATATATTTAAACGAAGTGTGTGTGATTTTTATTTATTGTAACAAACTAGCTGCAATAAAAACGACTCTAGGCGCTAGAATATGAAATTGTTTTAATATTATGTGAGCAAGTGCGAATAGCCGACTGCATCTATACAATTAGCAAACATTTTTGAGTCTAAGACCCTCCTTCAGACAAAGGTCAGTGTGGATGAAAGGAGGCTGGTGTTAATTGGAGGCAGCTGTTCTATCCGAGAGTCGCAAGAATTTTGTTTGGAGAGTTTTAGCTCGGGGGGCAGTTGGGATGGAACACGAAGGGGGAGGGGGGAGGAGGCGGAGACACATACACCATACACATGTTTCTGGGCAAGAGAAAATAAATAGTAAATATTTAAAAAATAAGAATAATATAAATTTGAATATATATATATATATATATATATATATATATATATATATATATATATATATATATATATATATATCTATATATATATATATATATATATATATACACACACACACATGTTTAGGAAATATGTATACCAACGCGAGTATGTGATTCGTGACCGGAAAAGAGAGAGGAAAATTGATATAAGACACCCATGGCCCATCTCAAATAATACTGGATGCAGATGCTCTTAAAGGTGGAAGGAGACAAGCATATTACGTGGGATAGTATGCAAGGTACTTACGCTAGAGGAACACAGGTTGGCATACGGTTAACTATACCAATATCGTGGATAAAATGAAGGTATGGTACGTACATCCCCATCGTGTAAATAATAGAGTTTGGCACCCTTTGATTGCGCGCAACCCTTAATAATTGAAATCGACATAGATGCAGTCGGACTGGAATGATAGAGCAACAGTATTCTAATGAATGTTGGCAAATGTCCATATATAGCAGCAGCTACAGAACAATGCAATAATTACGGCTGTCGTCAGACCGGAATAGCAGCATGCAAAAGAACGTTAACTCGATGAGTGTGTATGAATCATAATCCCACCCACTGAATTATAGTAGTCTCAATCAACTTTTTCTATCTACTTTGTACAGATGCAGTGGCGAGCATCTTTGGTGGCAATGATAAACAATATTTGCCTCCACCACTGTTACTGATTTAGAACCTGTATATCTGTAAAGCAGAATGAATGAGAACGTCAGAACTTTTTTTTTCACATTCTTAAGATATTATTACACTCATTGAAATTACATTCAGTTATTGAAGAGCGTTGAACAATGCTAGGTTCGATTTGGGGGGGGGGGGGGCAAAGGGGAATTTAGCCTCCCTTTCTACAAGAGGGTGCCAAGAAAATAATGTAGACAAATAATATTATTAAATAGTAATATTTTAGCCTACTTTCCGAAGGACATAAAGGTTTATGAGATCATTTTCCTGTCTGTGTGTTTGTGTGTTCCTGCTTGTGTGTCTGTGTATGCATGCGTGTGTTTGTGCGTGTCCCTCCCCCACACCCTTCAATTTTTGAACGCGTAAACCGAATTTCACAAAATTCGGTACTCATATAGTACTAAGCAAGGACAGTTAACTTTTATAAGTCTAAACCACGCCAGACACTTATTTACAAAATGGCGGCTGTTTTAAAATTTAGGATATGCCATATCTCGGAAAACCATTCGACCGATTTTAACCAAATTTGTATGCGGACAGCGCAAGGCGTAAGCATTGAATTAAGAGGATAATGTTATTGGTCCGTCGTTTTGTAGATAGCAAAATATAAAAAATATATATATTTTTTTACATTATATATCGAAAACTACTCAACAATTTTCGCCAAATTTGGCAAGTAAGCAATATTATAATAGACCAGGTAAATATAAGTAATTAAACTTTATTAGGCACTTACTTTCAAAATTGTGTCCATAAAAATATTTTAGGTTTATTTGGTATAACTACCATACCGTTTGACTAATTTCAACCACATTTTGCATGCTGACAGTATCTATTACAAACATATAAGTGAAACAATAACTTTTGTTCGCCATTTTGTAAGCTATCGCTACATTAATTAATAAAGTTTTTGTGTAATATCTCGAGAAACGTTTGAGCGATTCCTACCAAATGTGGCAAACAAGCAGAACTGCGGTAGGTAATGTTAACTGACATGTTTTAAGTATGTCAGGCACTTAATTTCAAAAAGGCGTCCATATAGCTAATTTAGTTTTATATGTTAAATCGTCGAAAATATGTAATTAATTCCAATGAAACTTTCTATTCTGGCTATATATATATATATATATATATATATATATATATATATATATATATATATATATATATATATATATAACAACCATCATCAAATGTGTCCACACGAAATCTCTCTTTTGTCCACCATTTTGTAAAATAGTATCACATGGTAAATAAAATTACGCGGTATCTCAGGAAAACACCCGATTGATACTAAATCTGGTAAACAAGTAGCACTATGGCAGGCCATGTAAACTGACAACCTATTAACGTTGGGAGGGTCTGACACACGTATTAAAAACACTTTAGCTTAGTGTACTATATTTAGAAAACTATGTACAGATTTTAATTTAACTTTGTATATTGTATCTATGACAATCATGGAATGTGCTACTACATAAACTTTTTAATCTCCATTAGTGAAGAGCTTTACATGAACAATGGAGGTTTTAGGCCATAACCCGAGAATCAATCAATCAATCGATTCGTACCAAAATTTCACGCAAGTATTGCTACAGTAGGGTATATAAATTAACATGTGTTATGTGCGGCAGGTATGTTTTAATGTGGTTTATATAAATAATTCAGATTCATTTGTCATACCTAAATTTAACCAAATTTTGTATGCAAACTGTATTAATTAGAAGTATCATTAATGCATACGATCCTCTTTTGCAGTATTTTTTGCAAAGTAGTGTCAGATGAGTAAAATTAATATTTTGCCATATTTACGGAATAATTCCAGTAATTTCCACAAAATTTTGCACACCTACGGAAGGCCATGTAAAGTTACATGATTGAAATTAAGTCAGACACTGATTTTCAAAATTCCGGCCATGTAAACATTTTGATATCTTTGGTATATCTATTTAACAATTTAACCAAATTCGACCAAACTTTTTATACTGACAGTATCTATTAGACGCATATTTCTAGGCTGTTTTGTAAAATAGCACCGATTAAGAAAATAAGATTTTTATGCCATATCTCGGGTACAAAATTTTCACACAAGTTGCGTTTTGGTAGGCCATGTAAACTTATGTGTTTTTAGTGGCTCAGACACATATTTTCAAAATGACGGCCGTGTAATTATTTCAGATTAGTGGACACTATCATTCCAAACATTAGACTGGAAACATCCGAAGTTGATGCTCTGAGTCCTACCTCCGTGATACAGCTGATTGCAAGCTAGCTTAATTTTATGAGTTTTTCTGAATTCAATTCCCGGGTTAGTCACGCGTGTATTGTCTTGGTACGGTTTCACATATTTCTGGTTCAATCTCTAATGATACCTACCTACCATCTAAGCTTTTAAGAACTTCAAAAAAATTTATTTGCACCCATGTAGAGGAAAGTACGCTCATTAGTTATAAGTAACTTCTTGTTTATATTGGTATAGGCTGCTCACGGTAAAGTGAGCACTTTTTTGGGCCCTCCCAACAGGCATTAACCACTAATAAATTCATCTTATTGCAGCCTCAGGCATTAAATTTTGAGGGTGGTGAAATGTATAAAGTGTGCTTATTGGTCGCATTGCAAAGTTTATATTAAAAAGAAGCAGGAAGGTGGGAATTGGATGGAGGGAAACATTTACAAGGGCCTTAAAAAGTACCCACTTTATCGTGAACAGTATGTATAAGTAATTTGTGTCAAGAAAATGTGAATAGGAAAAATGTACGTGCGTGTAAATACAGCCATAATTTATTTCAAAATAAAAATTTTGGGACAGACGCATTTTGCAGTACCAGGGGCGCCGATTTTTATAAAAAAAACCTTTACCTCCTTCCCCATAAACCAATTTAACCGCAATGATTCCGACGCCCCTGCTATTGCAGATCAGTGTCGGAAACCTATTTCATTTCATGAGGACTCTTCTAGACGGGTTATTTTGTTTTCAAACATTGTTTGGGGCCGTAAGAAATACGGCCGACGAAAACAGTGGCGTGCCAAAGGCCAACAGGTGAGATGATTCTGTCGTGGCTTGTCACTGACTTCCGCACCAACTACATATGGAGTGGAGAGATTTGGGCGGCTCTTCAGATCAGAGTCTTGAGAGCCGAGGAGGATAAAGCGAGGTCAGTACGGAGTAGAGCCGTAATGCAAGGGTGACGGAAGCGGGAGATTTCCGAGAAAACCAGCAGACCAGCGGCATCGTCCGGCGCGATTCCCACGTGCGAAATTCCGCGAGAAACCCTGCCAGGAATCGAACCCGGTTCGCTAGGTGGGAGGCGAGCGCCCTAGTTACCAACTACTTGCAAAATTTCAAGAGTTACAGCCGGTAATTGAACCCCTTGGTGAGAGGAAACAATGCTACCTGCTTCACCAAGCGACTGTCACCAAGTCATTTGTGTGTAAAAAAATGTAAAGTAACTGTATTGCACTCTCAAGTCAGCTGTGAAACCGCATTTAGCCATAACCATGTTAGATGCATCTCAAGAGTGACAGTTTCATTGAGTGGCATCAACGAGAGTAGAATGTGCAGACGCAAGGGCTTTTTCAGATCTAACCAGAGGTGTCAGAAAGTAACATATGTTTATACGAAACCTAAGATGGTTTTTAAACCTTTTGTCAGGAACTCGTGAGAATTTCATACGACCAAGGAGAATAATGATAAGAATAATAATGCTTATACATAATTAAAAATCTATTATTACTATTCAATGGACTCACTGGCTTCGTGTGTTTCTGATAGACTGTACACAGGAGATGAAAGGCCCTCACTCCATTTGGCCTGTACTGATACATTGTAGGTTGAACAAGGCTGAAGTTGGCGTATTATGAAGCTGGTGTCTTCCGAGGGCGAACATTGACTGGTTTTCGATTTGACATCTTGCACACAAACGTTGTAGCCGAGAACACAGGTCGGATTCTCACTTGGCTCATCCCACTTGAACTGCAGCCACGAGGTGCTGCTGTCTACTACGGCCAAGTTGGGGATTCCATCTGGAACTGATAAAATATTTGTCATCAGAAAAGCTTATGCACACCTTGACTCGTTGGCACGACTTTCTGCTTCAGAGCTGGGTCTACGCTGGGAACATGCCCTCGCATCAAGATGAGACTTGGGAAGAATTGAGGCACTAATTCCAAAACGATCAACTCACACAATATTTTACTAAAAAAAATAAATAAACAGATGACAGATGAACACGTTAGTTATTACTGATTATACGCTGCACATAGCCCCTTATTACACCTATTTAAAACCGAATCCTTACTTATTATTCTTACAAACCGGTACATTTAAAAAGGTCGTAAAACCCTCAGAATCTGAAGATAGTTACAGCACACTTGATCATTATTTAGTGTTTCGAAGGCAAACGATTGACCGACATGAATAGCTACATAGATAAGCAGTTTTGTGACTGTTTGGATACATCCAACCTACATATAAATTTTATTGGTTATTGGTGAACCGAATACTTCTGAAAGCTATGCCAGTCATTTTATGCACATAATGTTACTCTCCTACGACATTTACCACTTTACACTTCCGTGAACCTAAATACCAGGATATAAGCGTCAACCATATGGTATTATGAAATCTCTAAAAAAAAAAGGCGTAAGTAAATATTACGCCAATTATTTCTCTTATATATACAGAACAAACAGAAGCACCTTTCAGTTGTTACTAACAGGAGTATTACACATTTAATAAAACCAAGTAATGGAACAAATTTACATAAACTGCTGGCAACAATATTTCTAATACATTTATAACAGAACTACAACGATCATTATCTTACTGTTTACAATAAAAAAAATATATAACACATGTAACAACTAAATGGTATTCTTATGCAATCGTAATATACCAAGGGTTATCAATGTATAAAAATAGGCTTAATTAATATTAAACGAAAAAGAAAATGTTGACTTTCCAACATGCAAACAATACTACGAAGAAATCCAAAGTATCCTCCATTTCGTAATATATTTAACTTAATATTTAGGCTTCATCAATAAAAACATTCTGCTAATATCAACGCAGCCGAAATTTGGTTTAAAAGTTGTGATGGATGACACACTAACCCAAGCTCTTTCCATACGAACCAAATGCCAACCACCTACATAAGGAACAAGTACATTCCATTTGTGTACAGTCGTGCTTATACTTCTGTCACTCAATGAGCTGCAACTAGTGGCAGTGAAACATTCAGATTCGTTCATTCCGTCTCTTACCTCACAGAGAACTAATTCACTTATAGCTCCTGAAAAGTACTTTTGAGTGCAGAATTGTGCACTGTATAACAACGTTTTCTACAGCTTTATGGAACTGCAAACTGCACGTGGAATGCCTATGGAATACAGGATGCGGACCATTATGCTGTCATGTGAAGTGTCTCCAAATTGGTCAAAAACTGACAGTGGACCAAGAAGTATTGGCGGCTTCAGTGACTGCTGTATGGAAGTGTGCTCACTGGCACTCTCACTTTTGTCGTTACTTGACTAACGTGGCTTTAAAGTCTGCCTTCTTTGGTCGCGTAAGTTGTCCAGAAAGCATTTTTACATCCTTGCCGACTTTGCGGAGTTAGTTTGGGGCTAATGGTTGCCAGCTGTCCATGAGAAGAAACAAGACGACGTCCGGAATGGATGGTAGGCGGGGCTTAACGTATAATCAACCGGGATTGATTCCTGCCATCTTTAATATATACAGACACTTTTTCTCCAAGATACGAGAGCAAACATTTTGCACATCTTGTGGGCTGATAGGATATGCAACTTAGTACATTTCCTAAATGCTGCATTGTATCTCTGCCGTAGTTAAGAATCATGCAGTCGACCCCATAAAACAATAATTAATTTCTTCTTGGGCTGTTACTTGAAAAAAAAACAAAAAAAAAAGGATCTGTAGCTGCAACAGTTTCAAACTATAGTCCATTCACGTTTCTCCGGTCTATTTGAATCTAACCTTTGAAAAATCTCCCTATGAATGACGTATTTAGTTATTTCCTCAATACGCCCTGTATCACAAGCGTTTTATACTTGTGTTCATAAAAGTTATTTTTTTAATTGTTAAATTGAAATGTTATTAATATCTGATGTATAAACTACAATGTTTCGATGATAAATAATTTGAATAAAAATAGGGGAAAAAAATAGGTATGTTGATAACGTCTAGTGAGAAACAGTTCTTATAGAAAATATCATTACAACTAGGTACGCACGAATGTGGTGCGTTGTCCCTCTGGTATAATTCTCCAGACTTGTTAAGCTTAGTTTGCACGAGGCGGAGGAATATCCTGAAAGTAGAACATCAGCAGGACTTCAGAAAAGGCGGAAGTACCCGTGAATGGATAACATTTGGAAAGCTATTGTCTATGCTCTGTCACGCCAAAACTCTCGGTACACTTTCTGACACAGAAGTGACTACTCGTTGGTCACTGTGTTGTCGACCGTTGTCTCCTGACTCGGCTACGTTTTCGTCCACACTCGGAACTAAGGGCCACTCAAGTCTGGCCGACACACAGGCAGCTGAGACGAACTGGCCTAGGAGTTGCCTCGCACCTCGAGTCGCCCCAGCCGAGGTGATGACCAGAAAATTCGCGCAATGGCTCCGTAAGTCGTCGCCTTACCCAGCAGCCAGGAGTGACGCCAGTTCCGTTAGCGTGAAGCAGGATTTACAACAGCCCGTCGCGTCCGTCCGTTTTCCGCCTGTCCGTCTCCCAGCCGTGCAATATGCAACCAAACTTCTTATGTCCGTCGTATGTTCATTGCTGCAAACTAATAAAAACAAAACTGTTTACAGAAAGAAAAATATTCTCCATAAAAAGTGACAAATTTTGGCCATACATGTAAGAAATGGGAATTAATCACTGTAAAACAAATTTTAAATAGCGTATAAAGCATAATTTTATTATTTTTACTATTGCACAAAAGGAGATCGTGTTTCCAAACGTGTCATTTAATCTTCAGGAAAAAAGTTACTTAATTTCATTTTAGAGTAGCATAAACAAACATATGACAATGAAAGATAGTCAAAACAAAACATCGCACACACTACACAGCCTTGTAATGAACGAGTAACAAAACGTATAATTTCAGAAGGCTCTAATTTCATCCGTTCGTTCGTCAAAAGTTAAAGTTTGCCAAGGTTTTGATGGACGGACGGATTATTAATGGCCACCTCTGATTGGTTGTAGATCACGTGATTGACGACGGACGGACGTGACGGGTCGTTGTAAATCCTGTCTTATTGCTGCCCGTGTGATGGACCCACTTTCCCTTCTGCCGGGTACAGATGACTTCGTCCTGGGGAAACTACCACTAAAGCAGTGGCGTAACTATGGGAGCTAATCAAGATGATCAATCACCTCCCAGCGGCCAGGGTCTGTGGGCATATTTAGTGGCACCTCCTGGCGGCTACAGACGGAAAAAATATCAAATGGTCTCTTGTGAAAATGTTAAACTCAGTGGGTGAAACTTATTCCAACATAAAACGGCTTAAAATACATTTTATCGGAAATTAAGTTTTAAAAAGTTTCGTGGTGGAGGAAACCAAGGTAGTATATCACCACCGAAAAGCACTATTTAGGTTACTTACGCCCCTACGCTATAACCATCTGACAGGAATAAGGGCATGGAGGCGAAGCGGGAGCACGTAACAGCAGAAAATAGTTTTAAATCCAAAAATAATTGGGATCAATTCCCATTAAAGAGGAAACAAGTTGATCAGAAAAGCAGGAACGGGGAAAGGAAAGGCCATGGCTTGTTTTGAGGAACTATCTCAGTAATCGCCTAAAGTGATTTCGGGAAACCATGGGAAACCGAAACCAGGACAGTGGGACTGGGAATCGAGCCCATATACTCAATCTTTTACTAATATACCTTAATCTAAGTGTAAGGATAAATGGAGGCCCGAAGGTAGAGCAGGATTTCATTGTGTGTCAGGGCTAATTTCGTACGTCTAAGAGGAATGGGAATCTTGCACGGAGGCATGCATCGTTGCAGGAGGGATTAGGCAGCCATGACCAGCAATTGGGGCCATGACTACCTCCCTAAGTGTACTTATATTAGTTATATCTAAGAAGAGAACGAGGAAAACCCAGTAAAGGACCGTAAAAATCCCTTTCGTCACAAAAAATTCAAAATCATTCATGCATTACTTAGTCTAAAGAAATGCTACAGGAAACCGAAGTTGGAAAATCATGATATTTATTAGGCGGGGCGAAGACTAGTAGAAAGATGGTGGGTCCTTGAATGTTGAATGTCAGCTGGCCTAACCAGAGTGTTGCTTGCACATCTCTTTGGTGAGGGAAGCTGCGCAACTGGCCTCTTCCCCCCCCCTGCCATCAACGATTCCACAGTAGAACCTGAAAACTAAAAGAAGAGAGAGTGAGCTGCCAGTAGATATTAGGTCAACACCCATAGGCTTTTACGCTATCTGGAAGAGACGGTATAAACCAG
This sequence comes from Dryococelus australis, assembly GCA_029891345.1. Classification (NCBI taxonomy): domain Eukaryota; kingdom Metazoa; phylum Arthropoda; class Insecta; order Phasmatodea; family Phasmatidae; genus Dryococelus; species Dryococelus australis. Next base: position 29,155,055 of record CM056998.1, on the reverse strand, counting down.
TAAAAGTAAAAGATTAGATTAACTTAAATGACATATAGTAACATAGGTCCTCGAGGACATAGGTGTTTTAATCTAGAGCTATGCTACCTCGCAGCGGCCAATCTCCGTAGCCATGGGCTCTGACAGAGCGTATCTACGGCCATGATTTCTGCAAGTGCACGAAGCTTCGCCTGTGAGGGGCTCTTATCTTCCTATCTGCTTGCTTGGGGACTCTCACCAGCTGCTGCAGAGATCCACACGACGCTGCGAGACTCTGCAAAATTGCAGTAGTGGCCTTGAGATCGGCTGTAGCGCAGGACCATACCAACAGACAGTTGGCTGAGATGAGACGTTAACCAGATTAGCCTATTTTCCTAGAAGGCAATCTGAATAATTAATCATTTATTTATCAATCCTTTAATTAAATATAGACTGAGCTGTCCCTTAAGGACTGCTCATCTTTGTCTACAGCTACAGACTTAGGAGGCTGCGCAGGCACTAAAAAGATTGGCACGACAGTGTGTCACACACAGGGCTAGGGGGGTCTATTCGCTAGAATCGACTTCGGTCGCTTATAAATTTGGGTCTCGTCAATATCTTAGTTCCTTAGGACAGTTATAAGAGAATTTGCATGCTCCTCGGTTGATTCGTAGACGGTTTGGGACTGTTTTCGGATTTCATCTTGCAGCAGTTCTGTTTTAGTTCTGCATGCAAGTTTCAAGTTGGGATGTAACATGGCGCATGAGCGGTCATTTTAAGACATTTGTTTTGCATTACTTGAAAGGATTTTAAATTACTTTGTGCGCAGTAAGCCCATGCTAGGGCTGGATATGTGATAAGGGGTCGAGCCAAGGACTGATATAATCGAATCCCAATTTTTGCGATAGGTCAGAGCTGCGATTTAAAAGCGGATATAAGGCGGATATGAGGGCATAAGCGAGATTTCGCTTTAACTCCACATGTTGAAGGCATGTCAGCCTTCTATCCATGATGAGACCAAGGTACTTTACCTTATATTTAAAAGGAATACTCTCCTGGAAGAGAGTCAGTTGTGGATCTGGGGGGATATTTCGGCACGTGAAGACGAGTGCCTCGGATTTACCCACGTTGATTTCAATATGCCACAGGCTGAAATAATTTTCTAGCACATTGAGCTGTACCTAAGCGCGATGAATGGCAAGTTCAGCCCTGCTAGAGCGGGTGTAGATGACAATGTCGTCTGCATAAAATTTCAAAATAATATGCCAGATTGGTAGGCGCGGGATATTGTGGGTGTAAATATCATAAAGGACTGGCCCTAGGAGGCTGCCCTGGGGGAGTCCACGTTCTCTCGAATAAAAGCCCACTGCGCCAAAACGGTCCACTCAGAATGGTTAGGCCATGGAATTTAATGCCGTGGACGCGGAAATCCACTGGACATAGGCAACATCGGCTTTACTCACTTCAACTGCGTTAGCTGTTCTCTAACACGTGCACTATTGAACCCGGAACCCAGCTACGATTGTCCGCATGTACACCGAGGTCATCTAATGAGATTCCGTATCCATTAGTATCACCATCGCCTGAAGTAGACAAAGATTAATATTCTAACTAATGGAAAATAATTATATGTTCTGTTTGTTGTATTTCTAATACAATGCTGGCTTGACTGTAAATGTCTCATAATTTGTTCAGGAGTGGATAACGAAAAGTGCGGAATTTGAAAATTGCAAGAACTCGAGCAAATGACATATTAACCATTTTCTCAAGGAGAATCAACTGACCATTCTACAGATCCTACATCTACACCTCTATTAACAGCAGAGATAGCAACTACTGTACTGCTCCAATGAAGGAACAGATATTTCACAGGACATTAGGATTTATTTTTGATATGACAAAGAGGCGGTTTACACATCTTGTTAAAAGTCGTAAAAAAAATTAAACAATAACACAGTAATAATGACACATTTAATATGTAAGGCTAAGAACTGCCATTGGTAATCTTTCTCATAACGCACAAATCTCCTCCATTTAATATCTTGGTTTTTAGAAATTTGTTATGTACTCTATATGATAAATTATTCAAATAAAAGTTAACATTTGAAAAACTTAATTTTTTAGAATAAATATAATTACGTCGACGCACTTTACACTGCGACATAGTAAAAAATGAATAGCAACTGCTGAGTACGAAGACAAATCATTCCGCTCTGCCTCTGAGACGCTGTTTGTGGTTTCACAGTGAAAGACTTTTATACTTGGACAATAAATCTGGGAACTGGTTTAATCTAAAGTAACCTATATATAGGTTACTCTAGTTTAAATCAAATGTAATAACTTTACTAGCAAATATTTGAGATTTTAGGTTGAAAATTTGCAATGTTGAGTAGTGTAGAAGAGTTGGTGAATCAAATTTACTCAACTGTGCCTGTAAAAAAATAATAATGTCCTCTTGAATTGGAAGATAAGGGAATAGTCAATAACGGACTTCGCCTAATCGTCGCAGTTTGGGATCGAGCCTTCGCTTGGGTGAATTCTCAAAAAACTAGAGTTATCTACCGTTTTTATGAACATTGCCACGATTGCTAAGAAATGCAAACAGCAGTTTATTGTATTTCAATATAATACCTCATGTTTTCGTGTAGCATCGAAACTTTTGTAAACGAAACAAGTACATCGGAGGAAAACCGGAGGGAAAGCGTGTTACACCTTAAAAGGAATACAGTCAAATCCTTGGTCTGAATTCGTAGAATACGTTGGTGGTTTGCACAAAATACCTTATAGTATTATAACATTTATATTTGCTGGAAAAATAGATGACTCTTCAGAGATTTGTTTTGGTAACTTTTAATGGGGAATGCATTGGTCCACAATGGCCGTACTCTATGTTGCTGTTTCATAATAAAGTGTTTTTAATTCATAAAATTAAGTAGTTATAAATAAAAATTTGTTTTAATATTTATCATTTTCAGGCGAACTTGGTTATATAAGGAGAGAAAAAAGGACTTATTGTCATATACTTGAGAGTATATTTTTTTCTCTACACGATAATGTTGCAGAATTTTTCTTTGGAAAATTAAGCGGTTGACTGCAGTCTTTCAATGGTATAGTGTATATGCTGTTCATGATAAAATGAGCACTTCTGAAAGCCCTGCTTAAGATATACTTGTATAGACATAGTGTGTTCTTCTGCCTTATGTAAAATTAATATTACGATGGGCTCAATCACTTGATTCATGCATTGGTCAAAGAAACTGTAAAATTATTATAAAAGTAAATATTGTACAAATCTGCTCATTTTTATATTTTGGTGCATTAAAAAATTACAGAAAGCGTGAGTAATAATTTAAGTTATTACAGATGGTTGCCTAACACTTTATATTTGACGTTAATATATGGAAATATTTTACCCTCCATCATTACCAACTTTACTGGACACACGCTACTCATTGCATCCATTAAAATATATGCAGGTAAGGGCAGTGACATTTTTCTAAGGTTGATTTCAAAAGTGCTCTCTTTATCATGAACAGCCTTGAGTAATATAAGTGCAGCTCTTACCTACGGGAAGTGTTGTCGTGTTTACAGTCTCATTTTCTGAGCTTTGTGATGGTCCAACAGCTGCCACTAACACATGGTAATAAGTACACGGTATAAGATTCTTGATGTTCGCTTGTTCAGCTTCAGTTTCGTTACAGCTGTACCCATCGATGTTGTCTCCATAATTGGCACTGCTGGCATTCCAACATATCTTGTAACTTCTAATGCATGCTGTGTTGACAGACGGCTTGCTCCACGTAACTTCTGCGGATGTGTGGTCAGGCTGGATACTAAGGTTCAAGACGGAGCCTGGAACTGGTAACAGATAACCAATAAATACAGAGTGTTTCTAAATTAGAAACACAAATTTCAATGGGTGTTAATCATGAAAAAAATAAGGCGAAAACATATTCCGACCTATGGTCTCAAATGATTCTTAAGGGCGGTATATATATTTGATGTTGGACCGAAAGAACTAGTTTATTTCAACTACTTAAGATGGAACACTGGGTGTATGGATAACGTGAAAAGATAATTGTGACAAGCAGGTTAACAATACATATTTTAAATTCAAAGTATGTTACAGAACCATGGAGATCAGATCGAAATAAAGGTAGTAGCCTGATAAATTCCATGAAATAATTTACTGACAGAAAGGTGTCATAGTGTTTACATATCTTTGTTCTGCAACACATTATTTGCACACTTAATGTTCCATTAAAATTTTTTTTCCAATATTTGTAATAAAGTAGAGTTTCAAGTTCAACTTCAAAGATGTGTACTGTAGGATTCATTTCTAAACCATATGTCGTATATATGTTTTTCACCTCTTTTGTGATTAATAAGAGTCGAAGTTTGTCGTCTAATATAGATAAAACTGTATAATATTAGCTTTAATAGCTTAAATTAGTTCACATTGTCACTTACAAATAATTTGGCAAACGGATAATTTACTACTACAGTATAAGTAGTATGGACGTGAGGGTTCTAGTCACTTTTGTTAATTGGATTATCATTAGATGTCAAATTGATTAATGATTAATCTGATCTTAATCTGACCAAATTTTTGGGTGTAATCTCAATCTGAATAAATTTTTAATTATCAATTAAATTGTCGGATTAAACAATCAATTTGTTTTAATTGGTGTGAATTCATAAGTACATAGTTTGGTGCAAGAGTTTTCTAAGGTCTTAAATTTATTACTTTTTTTTTTTTTTAATTTTTGAAGACTCCATGGTAGTTTCTCATCCGTGAGCTCTGTCATACTGAGGTGTGATGTGTTGGGGATGAATGTATAAAGGTAATTTGTAATATTAATTTTCAATGTTATAGTTCTATTCCTGTTTACCATCTGGCATGCGACTGAGGCAACTGGTATTTCTGGGTAATGAAAGTATTAGTTAATATGCAGTGAAATATGATATATTTATTTAAAATTAAAGGTTGACTATAATTCGACAACCCATCCTGTATGTTAGTAATGACAAACAGAATATATTAAGTGCCATTAAAAATACACAACAGTTTAAAAATCCAATTAATTTAAGTGAATTGACTGAGTCCAGCTATCCTGGTTTGATAAAGAAATCAAGCAACAAGTAATACCTACAACGAACTATTTTCGTACAAAATAAATGACATGAGTGACAACGAATTACAGAACCTATGTCCACGTCAGTGACCGGGCCAGCTATCCTGGTGTATGAATGAAATCAAGTAATGAGTTATTAGAACTATATCTACAATGAATTCAAAACACATTGCAATATTTAAATCACACTACTTGATTGAAACTGTACTAGACACAATTGTGTACGTCTCGTCAACACCTATCTAGTTCTCCACTGAGTAGAATATAGATGTACCTTAAATGTCTTTAAAACATGTTGCTCGGATTTGGAGGTTGGTGTAAGAATGAGTCCAATATACTATTTACTGCGACTTATAAGCTTTGTGTCGGGAACAATCAGAGGCAACGTCTGCTTGACCAACATTGGAATGTCGAGTAATGTTATGTCGGAAATTGCTCGAATTAAAATAATTAAAAATTACATCAATTAATGTTTGTGTTTACAAATTCAATGATTTATATTTACACTGGGAGCTAATCACAATACTATTCATGTATGGCTTATAATTAATACAGAATTATTTAGCACTTAAACATTTCCAGTCAACACGGGAAATAATTATTCCCAAACTGATGAAAAATCGGAACCACACTATTCATATGCATTCTGAATTATACCTACACCAAGTCAAAAACATTTCCTATTTCCTTACAAATTTATGAGTTATAAAATAATTAAATTTTAAACAAACACTGTAGCGTACATTCCCTAATGGGCTCTCATTTATACAACTGACAACAATGTAAACTGAAATTTTTTAGAAACAAGCATGTATCTTAGAGCAAAACATACCCCAATCCTCATTCTAAATTATTATTAATACACAATTTAATTTCCTTGAGAAAAATTAAGATCTCGCATGCATTATTTAACATAGTTTGCTACCATGAGAATAAATTATTTTAACACAACTTCTTCGAAATGTAGCGAGTCTCTCATTGAGCGAAGGACTTGATACCACAACACTTTATCAAAATGTAGGATATTAAAAAAAAAAACAAAATAAATAAATCTACAAACTATTTGAATGAAACAGTCCAGATACTCCGTCGAAGAAAAACTATAAAATTATTTAAAACAATACTATGTTACATTTAAAAATAATATTACCATTCATATATGTCTTAATGGAATCGCAACAAACACAAACAAAACAATATTTTTAAATTGTTGATTAAAATTTTAATAGAAGGAATTTAGTTTTTTTTTAAAATATGATTATTAGCACATTTGATGATACAAAGGTTAAATACACGAAAAATGAAAATATTTCTAAAAATATGATACGAAGACTGTGTAGGTATCCATCTGTGCCGTGCGAGAAGTGAACAGAAACCAAAAATGTATTCTCTCTGAGCAGCGAGTGCGGTTGTAAGGAACCATTAGACAGCTTCTTCACTCCCTCTGCTAGAACAAAGTGTGTTATTGTCAACCATGACTCCTCCTGGCAGCCTACCTCCAGCCACCCACAAACAGAGCATTGACCCTGTCTCGCAGCCCCCAACCTAGACTCTCGCTTCTTTTGAAAGTTTGCTGGCAGCAAATAAACATTTCACAAGTCCCACTGAAAAACTTATTTCATCAACACTAACTTTTAAGTCTGAATTTGCATTAATTCCAAAAAATATCCAAGAAATTAATTTTAATCTGTAAACATTATGTTCCATTTTCAATTAAACTTATTAATTTTAAGTTTGAAGCATTTCCATAAACTACAAATAATCAAGTTCACATAAGAGATATTTTCACTAAATAAATCTTAGGTGAGTCAAAGACTTTTAATATATAATTTTATGTTTAAGTATTGAAAGAACGCAGTTTTCAAAACAGGTATCATTCAATTTAAACTACACACAAGTCAAAGGTATTAACTATGGAAAACATACATATTCAAAATGACAAATATTTGTGCACAGCAGAGAAATATACATATTTGCGTAGAGTTCTCTCAAATTTTACTTATAACCAATGTTCCTATACATGATTTTCGTTACAACATCTACCAAATATAGCAGAAATGTATATATTTGAACAAATATAAACTTATTTGATTTAAAAATACTGTTTTGACATAATACTAATGAAATAGCAGGAATCCAGGCTGAAATGACATCTACTGGACTTGTAAAATGCCAAATTCGACAATATTTCAACAAGTTTTCTAAAAGACCCAATTTTAACCATATTTAAACAAAAATGGCAGCCATTCTGTATTCGAATACTATATAAGAATGGGAATAAATTAATATTTCTCAGTGTTCAGTCGGCAGATTTCGTGGTTACATCATGCACATGTGCATGCATTGCATTAGCATTCTACAGTACAGAGAGTTAGGCATCTGCAACACATCTCAGAATGATTCCAGATGTCGACAGCATCCAGAACGATGCTAGGCATCCACAGCATCTGGAGCTATGCTAGGCGTCCACACCAAAAACAACGCCAGGGTCCACAACAGTACCGAGAGTTGTATCAATCATCTACAGTGATTACTTTTCTCTCTCTACACCAACATCATCTCGTAACAGGTATAATGCACGAAGGCCACTGCTGCAATAACTGTGATCGGGACTGCATAGAAGTAACCAATGTGATTCTGGCTTACGGATGGGCAAAAATGTTGTTGAGTTTAGACTATTCTCTATTGAGGGTGTTGCCTAATGAGTTTATGATCACTTTTGGAGACCAGAAAATAAAATTAGTCTATCCATTCTTCCTGAACATTTAAGAGCAGGTGAGGATATTGTGTCGTACCTTCCGTGTGAAGACTGTCCATGCAGCATGCCCGCTTTCGTTAACGATGACAACTAACAACATATGTGAAGGGATTGTCTGTTACGAAGGTTGGAACAGCAAATAGAAGCTAGGAGTATTCTGATGTAGTAATGTTAGACTCCAGGGTTGACAAAGTGGATTCTGAGGCGAGCACCGAGATCTTATAAAAATGTTTGGAGGCTTTCTGTATATACTGTATAACTTAAATTTTTATAGTGAAAAAGAAATAACATAGCAATGATATGTTATGCACAAGGATTTGAAAATTATCAGAACATGTCCTTTTGTAATTAAAGAACTTACCATTTACTATGCAAATGATGATAATGACAGTGAAGTGTTAAGTTTTAAATCGCAAGTGCCTTTCTTTGTCTTAAATTTGGAAGGGAAAATTATGTTTCGCCACCAAACCTACAAAATACACTATTAAAATGGGACTCTGGTGTTATAGCTTACGAGGACCATTTCCAGCATGTGAACGATGTGCTTCTCCAAGACTATCTCGTATATGTACTTAAAAAAAACACAGATGGAAATTTTAAAAAGTTTAATCAATGCAGAAGTCGTATACACCAGAAGATATCACAACTGTTCAAGCATTAATTCGCTAGTAAAATGCTATATCACTAATCAGTGTGGGAATAAAATGTTATGTTTTCAGTGTAAAAGCGAATCTTTAAGAGAGTATATGTATCAACATCCTACCTATGAGCAAAGATAATAATTTTAAAATGGTTTGTTACAGGTTCATACCTGCATAAGACTTGGAAACGGACACAGTAACGGAGTAAGACAGTGTGGTGTGGGGATACAAGAGACAACATGAACTTCTATAGACAACATGAACTTCCAATTACAGATGTGCAATGGAGATGAGAACTGGAACTTTTCACAAAGTTTCGCAGGAAATACCTATAAAGAACGTGTATTGTGTTATGAACAGATGACTTCTCGGTTTTTAAAATGCGACCCAACCACAAACTGACCTGTTCGCATGAGTATCTATGTTTTAAAATTAGAAGTGAAGAAATAACCAAGGAACCAGGACTTAAACAAATAAAATATAAATTAAGTAGAGAGTTCTACGACATCGTTATCTTGTGGACTGAAACATGTAATAACAAACAATACATCACGCAAATGAAAGGAAGTAGAAGAATTAAAATGTCGCCTTGTGGCATGTGGGACTGTGAAGTATGGCAGAGCAATGTTTGTGTTTGTAAATTCGATTTGACCAAAATATCATTAAACAACTAACATGTTCCCATGCTGGAAGAAAATCTAACTACATAAAGAAAGAACCGTACACAGAAGCATCAGTTACGATGAGAGGTATACCCATCACTTCATTATGCTAGTGTTACTCCAGGTTACAGGAGACTAGAAGAAGAAGATAGTCCATTACAGATTCAGTTGTGTAATTTTAAAGAACATTAGCATTTATCATTAATCGGTCCTGAAGATATATCAAAAGTTTTCGATATCTGTTTTGGGCAAAGTTTTTACCTTTGTATAATATACATCCTAATAGTAGTTAAACCTTGCAATGAGAGCGAACTAGCATTTGAAGTTCAAGCTGGACACATCATGAAACATACATCATACAAGAAAATCAAATTCAAAATGCAGAAGGAATGTTATTGTTCTATTCCTACAGTACGGAGTAAACAATGTAACAAAATGAACATTTTATGTACATAGGAAACCAGGAAATAACTACTCCTGTGGCAAGTGGAACTGTGAAGTATGGCGAAGCAAGAACTCTTGATTGAGAATAAAGTGACATCACAAAAACTATATAAAGGAGATATTTTAGTATTAAATTATCTGCCATGATTAGTATCCTCAAGCCTATAGATGTATACGAGGCCCTTCAAATAGGATACAGAAGTGTTTGCTTAAAACTGTATGGCAGTATTTTACAAGTTCAAGTATGCAACAATATAGAACATTGGTGCTATATTTTCGATAACAGTAACAGAATTCATTTTGATGAAGGCATAGCATGCAAAGATTGTGCTGTGAGGTACCTACCATCTACACTAGAAGACCTGATGATTTCTACCTTACTGAAGAGGTGGAAGAAGACGTGAAAATGGGGTAATCACCTATCAACTCACCAGACCTCAACAGGGAATCACCATTTGCTGGAAGGGAACCTGTGACAGAGCCATCCACAACCTTATTTTCGCATATGGGAGTCTAGTTTACCCATCAATTGCAACAATATGCATTGATGTTGCTTTAAACAAGTATATTAAGACATTATGGTTACATATTGTGTGTTTTTAAGAAATGTTAATTCAGACATTCATTTTAAGTGTACATATTGGTTTTAATATTTATATCACATAATAAGTCATATAATTTGATTCTACTTCAACTAACTGCAACAGTTCGAAATATTTTAAAATCAGTGCAGACTGTACAGAGTAGATAGAAATTGTAAGCTTAAGGGCGAGCTTATTGTAATGGCATTTTTTCAGGAAGTACAGCATTTGAAACACCTTAACTATACAGCAGATAATGCTTTACCATATCAGTATTTCGAAGAATGTGATAAAGATACTCATATGTTATATCATCATTGCAAAGGTTTGGTTATATAGTGAAATAAAACTAGCAAAAATTAAGTTTAGTATGAAATCACATTTTAACTTTAAACAATAGAACATGATTTTCAATATACATAAATTGTTCCTTGCAAATATTCTAAGTCGAGTGTTGGATTGCAGATGAGTGACATGTATTTTCATCCTGGAAACCATTGTTACTGTCAAACCAGGCAAGTCTAATATAACTTGTGCATTGTGGCATAACTGTCTTCTCCGTAAGTTTACAGAGACTTGTTACAGTGGCTTCCATTTTAAAGTGAGTTATTTTCAGCTAGGGCATGAAAAAAGTCATTAATTGATTCAATGTAATGATAATACTAAATCCCCTGTTCTTTACATGACTGCATCAACACCTTTTCCATCTAGTATTGAATATGCCCACTCACATTATACCAAAACATACCCAGACCTAGTTCAAAGTATTGTTTTACATTCTCAGAATGTAAAAATATTTGTGTTCAAACAGACATGTTCAAACCAGGCATAAGAAACACTCCCTCCTTGAAAGTAGAGTTCAAGAAGAGGACTTATATCCAATATTACAAAAGTGTATGAAAACATTGTTTACCAAAGTTGTTAATAGCTTATAATTTGTCTTTAAAATATTTGTGATTTTTTTAAACATCCTGTGTAAGTTTTGGTATCTATGTTTGGAAAAATTTAATATGTTGAGTATATTTTGTAACATCCTCTAGTAAAAATGTATATAAACTTGTAAAATCCCTATACTTACTGGTGCGCTGATTTGGAAGTTATCATATAAATTAAAAATGGTGTGTATATATTTCTGAAACATCCTTACTTAGTTGTGTGTGTTTTGGAACCACCTGTATTTTTATATACTTTGAAACAATTTGTCAATTAATTTCTGTTTTAGAATTTGATTCCTTCATACGTTTATTTTATGTCTTCCTTTTGAAAAGTGTGAAATGTATTTGTTTTCCTAAGAAAGGAATAATACTATCCTTGGTTAATAAAATGTCTCAACAGAGAGACATATTCATAAATTGTCTAAAAATAGTATGTTGCATTGAGTTAAAAGGTGTTTGGTTTCTACAAAATACAAACAATGTTCATTAACACGAACGAGTGTTGTAACCGTAATGAAAAAGCCACAGGAAAAAAAAAAACAAACAGACCTACTTGTTTGCCAAAATACTGGTTAAAAACAACTAAATATATTTGAAACTATAACCAGGAAAAGATGACTCCTGAAGGCATACTATTATTTTAGAATGATAGTCTCTAACTCAACACATTTATACAAAAAAATAGTTTAATCTTTCGATGAACTCCGTAGAGTAGTTAGATTATGCTATAATGTGAAGGTTCTGGGTTCAATTCCTGGGTAAGGTATGGTTAATTGTAATCTAGTTTGTAGCTTCTGGGTTCGAATCCCAGGTAGTGCATGTATGATTGTAATTTAGTTTGTAGATCCTGGGTTCGAATTGCGGGTAAGATATGTTTGATTGTAATCTAGTCTGTAAGTCAGTAACATTTAATTTATTACAAGTTATATAAAATTCCATCAAGGAATATTGAACAAAACACATAATGTTTGATAGTTAATTTAAAATATATATAATTAAATGATATTCAGAACAGAAATTTGTTCGTTCGTGTATGAAAAAGTATACAAAAGGCATTGACTAGTAATACAAATCCATTAAATTCTGGGTTAAAAAGCTTGTGTTGGAATCGCAATAATTCATGCACGAAATTGAAAGAAAAAAAAAAGCAATTGAAATCCAATCGCTTAAAACCGAATAAATACATATATTTCACATTACATTCCAAAGTGTGCAGTGTAAAGGTTAAAAACGCATTTGGTTGTGAAATAAACCGTTTAATTTTTCAAATTTGTGTTAAATTCGGTTGATTTTTTTCTAAAATCATATAAAATATGCTATTACTTCGATTGTAACACATTTGAGCTGAATAACAACATATAAATCTTATGACAAAGTAGGGTGTCTGGCTTGTATATACAGGGTCCTGCCCATACCTCCATACCTTTGATAGTAGACTTTGTGCAAGTAAATAGGATTAACATTTAGGGTTTTTTATTCGTATAAATTCTTTTGCTGTATTTGTTTAAACTTTTACCATTTCTACCTGGTATTTCATAAATTAGTTAAATCTTCACAAAATTGTTAAAATGATTAGAATTCGATTGAAATTTGCTTAAAATTCATTAACTCTCTTTGCTAATTTGTTAGAATTTGATTGAAATTTGCTTAAAATTCATTTAACTTTCTTCGCAAATTAGCTTAAATTTAAAAAATTTAACTGAAATTTGCTTAAAATCATTAGGCTTTCTTCGCAAATTTGTTATAACATTTTTAGAATTCGATTGAAATTACATTATATACGTATAAATTTCTCCACAATTTGTTAAAATGTTTGGTTTTTTACCAGATTTTTTAAAAATTTTGTTTGTAGGTAGTTTGTAAGAGATTCTGGGTGGGAATTTTGATGTATGCTTGTGTGTGAATGATGGAAAAGGTAAAAAATTCGAAGAACTAAGCTGGTTATACCTCATGTATTCAGAGGGAGCATAACCCTGCTCTTCAGCTCGTTCTAAATGTTTTTGTATGAAGATGGATGAAAGAAAGATGGATATGTGGACATGAGCAAATTTAACAACTGTGGAATATATGAAAAATGGATGGGTGGGAATTTTATTTTACAATGTTGGTTTTTAAGTAGTTTTAGGAGATTATGGGTGGGAATTTTGATGTATGCTTGTGTGTGAATTATGGAGTAGAGAAAAAAATGTAGGAAACTGCTGTTATCTTTATAACGGACATAAGGCATGACAATATCACATTTCAACTCTCTCTACTCAGAATGGTGATGGATGAATTTATTTGGTTATTATTTGTGAGAGGGGTTGGAAGTTGTACTTAGTTTATATGCTATTTGCTTAGTTGTATGTTATTTGCTAAAGTATAGATTTCTTTTTTAATATTCTACATTTTTTAAATTAAATTAAAGAATATTAGTTAGTACTAGAGTGTATTAAATGTTTAGTTTTAAGAGCATAAAATAGTATTCCCCTCGCTAAACCTTTCAAGAAAAATATTGTTAATAAATTTTGTTTAAGAAATTTTTTTTAATCTTGAAAAGTAATTTTAATGATTTTAGAAATATTTTCTTTTTAAAGTGGAAAATCTCAATTAATTGTTAAATATTTCTCTTATGCAAATCATTTTGTATTCAAATAATTGGCTTAAATTCAATACAATGTTTGTTCTAAACATAGTCTGCTCTACTGGTACGAAATATGTAGCTCGTGTGCTGGGAAAGCCAAGCTAGGTGGTTCGCCAAGCTCTGTGTATACTGCTAACTGTAGGGACACAGTCCGCTGTGGTGTGGGCAAGAGTCGTCGGAGGGTGGTGATGGGGAAGTGGCGACCCTCTCTGCTAACTACGTCATGCAGGCAGCAGCGAGGCATGCATGGTGGAGCGCTGCAGGGAAGACCACTGGTACGGGAATGGGAGCGAGTCTGTAAGCTAGCGCCAGCTGTGTTCAGAGGCTGTTTTCTCAAACACGTCCCAGTCTCTCGCCTCACACTGTCTTACTCCGCAGTGCACATCCCATTCTCTTGCCCGCTATCCACTCTCTATCGCCTCACTATCTGGCTCTCCCCATGAAGCTTTCTACTACCACATCCTGCTCTGTTTTGTAAACACGTCTCACTTTGTTGAAAACTATGCGAGCATGCTGCTATTCATACACACAACTTAACTCCATCACTAATTTTATTATTAAATTGTATTTTAAAACAAAACTATCTAAGTAAAATTTTCCCCTCTGTTTTTTTAAGATGTCAGTAACAGAACATTTATTTCAAGTACATCGATACATCTTGGTAAGCGAATAAATAGGTTTTTCTTTTTTCAGAACAATGGAGCATGTTACATTTTTTTGTGGTGTTGAAATTAATTTTGTGGGAAATAAAAAAAACCAGGAAGGAGTGAAATGAGTGAATGCAAGCGACAAAGCATTGACAGTTTGTTGGAGGATCTTTTTGTATGTGATTCAGAGTCTGAATCACAGATCAGGAGACCACTTAGCGCAAACTGTCAAGACATCGCTTTGCCTAAGCAGAGATGATTTAATCTCTTGCTGAACAATTTCTACAAGTGATTCGGACATAGAATCACTCACAGAGAGGCTCTCAACAATAACAGGTCGAATCACGTCCGCTTTCCTCAAACAAGAAAATGTCGATCTCTTGTTAGACGATTTGTTTCTACCTGACACCAAACATTTTTTCGGTTTGGATATCGATTTGTCCATCTCACAAACGAGTTCCGAGTTAGTTAGAGAGATTTTATCTAGTGAAACAAAAAAATTATTCGTTTTTTGATTACTCAGCTTCAGTGGAGCCTTTGCCAAACATCACATACAAGTTGTTGGCCATGGCGTATACAGGCAGACTAACTGATGTGCAGATAGTTAATGATAGGATTAATATAAATAGAGATTTTCTCGTTTTTTTCTCCAGGTGTAAGGCCCCTTTGTAAACATAGCAACTAGAGTTGATTCTCGATAACGTCTGCCTTTTCTGAAGCCCTGCTAACTGTCTACTTATTGTTATTAATTACATATCCTTCCACTACACATAAACATAAACACTACTATGTGACATTTACTTTTATAAATGTCAAATGTGTTGGTTCCTGCTCAAAGAATGTAGTCATATTTCCTATGATTGTTCACAATTTAGGCCTATAAAAATGTTTAGGTCTGCCTTAACTATTTGTTACACACGATATAGCACGTTACACATATCACACATTAATATTTTGCCAGAACAGTGTTTTACAAATATGGCAGAAACAACAGTAGTATTTAACCTGTTGTTATTAACATGTGTTGGGTTATTTCGTTGAAAGGACAGCCTTATTTGGAATAAAAATTATCACGAAGGGACACAGTAAATTCAAGCACGTAACTCGTGTCGCGTATTTATCGGTTGTAGCATCGACAAATATAAAACATAGTGGTGAACATGCAAACATAAAGGCCTATCATAATGTTTATTCCACTAATGTTTACATGCATTGGTACTTACTGGTTTGTAGGTCTATTGTATTATTTATTAAAATTTATCTGGTTGGGCTTAGTATTTTCAGGGGATCGTGGCAGACATTCATATCACAGAAACGTAAGCTCGTTACACAACTATGTTTCAAACATGTAATGCAAAGGTACAACATTGTGATAAACAGATGTGAATTTCAATATGTAACTGCGTCATAACATTAGGTCATGGAAAAACGTATACATTTTGCACATATTTGAAATCCACACACACACACACACACACCTGGCATACATAACGATTACAATGCAGCCACCATGCCCTTTTAAACACAGTGATCACAACACAGCACTTTTAACCCTGCCATGGAAACACATTTTATCATAACATTGTTAACTTGCTCGGATGTTTAAAAAACAGGAGTACGAACTTGACGCATCGTTCAGAAACACGCCGTGTCATTGACACATCGCCAAATCACTGCCAGTCATAAGGCAATGGGTATAATCGCCCGCCATATTAGGTTGGGTTGGGACAAACGTGTGATACTAGATTCTCCTTTCCACACCATGTCTGCCAACCTGCTGCATTTGTAAGTGTTGCACCATCACATCATATCTAATTAACATATAATATGTATTTAAACAATAAAATCCCATTTCAGTTGTAAATTACAAATTAAAACATCATTATTGTTGCTGTAATTAGTATAAAATGTGCTAAAATTAGAAATAACAAGATATATACTTTTCCTGCCACACAGGTGGTACGAACTGCCCAAGAGAGAGAGAGAGAGAGAGAGAGAAAACAGAAAGAGAGAGAGAGAGCGACACAATCAACTTCGTTTAAACTTTTCTTCCAAGCGGAAAAAAACACAGTATCACTAGAGCGAGCCTATGCACTGTCATTTCCACTGAAATTTTGTACTGCAGCAATAAAATTTATTTTCGGCAGTGCTAGCCAACAGTATACATATATCAATTGCCAATATTTAATCTACAAATAGTATACATAAAAACATGGTTTTAAAAATATTGTAACTGTGAACTATTTCTTATCAGCCATTTCCAACACATCGCTGCTCTCACTGCTGTTAGTTCGACTTTAATACGAAATGAATATTACAAGTTATAGAAGATACTAAGTGATTATTAGTCTATTCAAGAACACAATACTTTAACTTTAATCAAAGGGTTATATAATTTTGGAATACAAATGATTGAACACAAGAGGTTGACATTTTACACTTAGGGTGATTTTTCAAAGGTTTGATTCGAAAAGGTCGAGGAAAGCCTGAATGGACTATACTTGTAATTCCTCACATTAGAGGAAGGCACTAGTGTAACTTTCTGTTTTCAGAGCAAATTCCTCCCTGTTCTGCATTGTCCGATGTTGGCATAATTTGTGATGAGACAATTTAGTCTTACTTCACTGATGTGCCTGAGGAGTTTAGTGCACGTGGTTCAGACTGGAGATTGCTACTGATATTGTACATGGATGACCACGTTTCACAATACAGAGCATTCACCATAGGTGCTGCGCACATTAAACTACCCAAGTTTATTGCTGGTAGGAAGGCTTGTGTTGATGTACACTGTCCTGAGGGAATGTGTTTCCACTACGCCATTGTAGCATCTTTGTTTCCAGCCTCGCAACATGTTTACAGGCTTACTTCATATCCAAAACCTCGAGAGTGGTTTTGAATACTGGAGGTCTGTCGAATCCTGTAGCCATACAGGATATTCGTAAGATCGAGGAGAACAATTCTATTTCTATAAATGTCTACTGTGTGGTGGACAAAAATAGAAACATATTTGATAAAAGTTGCGAAAAGGAGAGGGTTATCGTACCGATGCGTATTTCTCCCGTACATTATGCTTGCCACATATATATTTTGGCCATTCATGCTAGTGGTAATGCTGCACATTTGCATTTAGTATGAATTAGAAATTTGCCAGGGCTGGATGGTAGTCAGCTGAGTAAGAGGAATTGTAAACAATTTATTTGCGATCATTGTCTCGAGTATTTCCAAACTCAGGAGAATCTTGCAAGTCACAGTATTCTTTGCCAGCAACAAAAGGCTGTTCACAGTACTTTCCTTACTGGGGCCGATAAGTCTTGGAATTTAAGGATTACAGCAAACCACAAAGATTGGGTTTCATCGCCTATTGCGACATTGAAAGTTGCCTGAAACCCATGTCCACTTGCTTGCCTAAAAATGAAACAAGTAATACAACTACCACCAACCAACATATTCCATATGCTTGGTTTGTTCATACAATCCAAATTTATCTAACTATTTTGAGTTTGTGGGTGCTGATCGTATGTACCAATTAGTAGATAAATTAGTTGAACTTACATAGTGGGTTGCAGGAATTTACAGCATTATTGTTCCGATGACGCCAAAACCCCCTGCCGATGAAGCTTGGTTGGTGGTTCCGAAATTTTGTCACATTTGTAAGAAAGAGCTCGGTACAGATCCTTTTATAGTCAATCATGACCATCTGACTGCCGAAATCAGAGGTCGCGAACATAAAAAGTGCAACTTGAATTTCAGACTGCCCAAAAGACAACTTGTTGCTGTCTTTCATAACCTGCCTGTTTGTCTAACTACAGCTATATTCATAACTTCTTCGCAAGTGTCTTCAATCCAATACCTCTTGTCTCTATTCAAGGAAGAAAATTATCTATGTTCTCCTCCTATGCTGCTCTTCACAGCATGGGATTACATAACATCATATGAAATCTACGAATACAAAGTGCCATGTATGTGTGTTGTAGGCCCTTGTTGGTGTCTGTGTAGGTGTCTGGCAAATCAATACCCAGACACGATAAATGAACACCTCTTCTGTGCAACACCATGTATAAAATAAGTGTATATATGTAGATTTAGGTAAGAGACGACATCCACATAGCCCAAGATTGTTTGTAAAGTGTTTGTTGTTCATTTTAATCATTTGTCTGTTTTTGTATTTCTTGTTTTGTAAATATTTTTATCAGAATGTTTTTAAATAATGTGTGTGAATGTTTTTTAAAATATAAACTTGTTTTTAAGAAAATATTGTAGGGTAAATGTTTTTTGTATATATTTCTTATTTTTTGCTAAATTATTGTTGTTATTATTAATAAATTGTTTTAATTATGTGAACGAATGAATGAATGTTTGTAAATATAATTATAAGTATTTTGAAGTGTTGTATAATATAGTTATAAGAATTTGTTGTAAACTTCTATGGAGATTATAAATATGCAGTTTTAAGGATGATTTTGAAAAGAAAATAAAGTTTTTCTATGTTAAAAGGACTAATGTGTCTTGCTATTAAATAGTTTTTAATTCCTCACATCATTTTATTGTATAATATGTTTACACTATTAAACTTTGTATGGATGTGAATGATGAAGTACTTGGAATGATAAGGGTATTTGTGAACAATGAAATGACAGTTTCAATTTACAAAGAATTCTTTTATATCACATTTAAAACTCAGTTGTTCATAAGATCTTAAAAAAAAAAAACAGACACATTTAAATCTGTATTTTAGAAACAAACGAATATGTAAGAGCTTTGAAAATATAGTGTCTGAGAAAATCATGTGAATGAACATGAAAAGGAATGAGGGAGTTTGAAAAAACTCAAGAAAGACTGTAGACATAGCTGAAGTTGAACACAATGGTGAGACAGGGTAAAATTGCCGGAAGGGGAAAACGGTCTGACAAAATTACCATTGGAGAACCAGGTATACAAGCTCCTGTCGCACTGAACGGCAAAAAGACTCCTGCCCATCCAGGCTGTCCTTCGCACTACATACCAAGTGATGGAGTGCACCGACTTTGCCTTGTAACAAACTAAAAAATATTATGAAAGTAAATAAATTATAAATCACTCTAAAAATTCATAATTTTACTTACAAGTTTATACTGCGTGAATCAACACAAGGATGTCTGCTGCTATAACACACACGTACTTTAGCAAACTCCGAAAACCTAAAAAAACATTTAATGTTGTAGAAATCAGAGGCCATTAGGGTGATGTGCACTATTGTGTTTTGTTAAAATTTAAATATTTTATAACTCATAAATTTGTAGAGATATAGGATATGTTTTTGACTTCTTTTTAGGTATAATTCAGGATGCATATGAATAGTGTGACTTCCGGTTTCTCTTCAGTTTGGAAATCTTTATTTGTCCATGTTAACTATAAATGGTTAAGTGCTAAATCACTCCATATTAAATTATAAGCCATACATGTCTAGAATTGTGATTAGCTCCCAGTGGAAATATAAATCATTGAATTCGTAAACAGGAAATATTTATTGACGTAAATTTTAGTTATTTTAATGTCGAGCAGATTCTGACATAACCTTAGTCGACATTCCGACATTGGTCAAAGCAGACATTGCCTCTGATTGTTCCCACACACAGCTTATAATCGCCTCAAATGCTATACTGGACTCAGTTCCTACACCAACCTCCAAAGCCGAGTGGACGTGTTTTAAAAACATTTAAGGTACGTGTATATTCCAACACAGTGGAGAACTGAGAGGCAATGAGCGAGATGTACGCTATTGTGTCTAGTATGGTTTCATTCAAGTAGTGAATTTATATATTGCTATGTGTTTTGAATTCGTTGTAGATATACTTCTAATAACTCATTACTTGATTTCTTTAGTATACCAGGAATAGCTGGCCTGGTAATTGACATGGAAATAGGTTCTGTAATTCGTTTGTCACTCATGTTATTTATTTTGTAGGGAAGTCGTTCGTTGTAGGTATTGCTTGTTGGAAATTTATTTATCACACCAGGATAGCTGAACTCTGTAATTCATTTTAATTGAATTTTTAAACAGTAGTTGTGTATTTTAAATGGCACTTAATATATTCTGTTTCGTCATTACCAACATACAGGAGGGGATAGTCAAATCGCGATCTAGATTTAATTTTAATAAATTATATTATCTTTCATTACGTATTTACTAATAATTTTATTTCGCAGAATTACACAATTACCTCAGTCGCATGCCAGATGATAAATGGAAAGGAACTATAGCATTGAAAATTAATATTATACAATTGTTTTATACACCTCTTCCCCAACACATCACACCTCAGTACAACGGAGCTCCAAGGGTGAGTACCTACCATGCAGTCCTCTAAAAATACAAAAAAAAATAAAATAAAGACTTTTAGCACTTTTTTGCACCAAAAAATACAATTATCAATTCACACCAAATTGAACATTTTTTATTCATATATTAAATAAAAATATTTTTTTCAATCAATAAATTTTATTGGATTAAGACTATACACAACATGTTTTGATCGGATCAAGATCGAATTAATCCTTGTTGCGATCAATCAATTTGATATCAAATAGATAATCAATTATTCAATAGAGGACTAGCACCCACGCCCCTACTACTAGTGTGTCAGTTTTTCTCCACGCATAATTTTTTTTTTTTTGGTTATTCTTGCTTTATAATAAATAATAAATGTACTGTTACGTGGATGCCTGAGGGGCGTATCCGAGTTTGTAAGGGATGGAGATCTCAATAAAAATATAAGAACTAAATTCAACAAATATATTTATTCTCAATGCCACACAGTCAAACGTATGTTATTTACCAGTCTCAGCATCCTATTCGCAATATTTAACTACTACCTCCCTTTCAGCTAAAGTCTTTAACCACAGTATTTTCTATTACTAATGTCCCTTAAACTTCTCAATTATTTCCACACGTTTAGTTAAAACTGTCTATGTCCATCGTCGCAAATGTCTTTCCACTCACACATCCAGTCCACAGTCCCGCATATCAGTCTTCACTGCACTCAACCTCTCCGACGCACTCTCGCAGATAGCTTCAGACGTCCCTCGCCGCTCCGGAACCCCCAACTGTCGTTTAAGGTCGCACGAGACGCCAAACACTCAGCTCTTAATAACTCCTGCCACAGAGGCTCGCACGTGGTATTTATACTCAAGATAGTGTCGTCTAGAACATTCTCGGCATTTAAAGTTGTTCTGGGAAAAGTAATGGTGATGCCGACAACATTCCTGCGTCATAAACGGAGAAATATGAGCTTCTCTGAGTCAGCGAGGCACGAGCTGCGATAAAAATTATCGCGTCGGTTCGCTTTCTGTAACAGAAAAATAACCCTTTGCTTCGCTGTTGCAGCTATCATATAACGACTCTCTGTCCTCTTAGCTTGCTCGCATGGGGTGGATCAACATCAGCAGCGCGGACTAGCGACACGCAACTCATCCCCCTCCTAAAATCTGTTCATCCTTAACAGACTCTACAACGTCCGGACCCTCGTAGAGTGCCAGTTGGTCGATGCGGAAAACTTTCGGTTCCGCCCGACAGCCTTGAAGACAAATCCGAAAGATCACATAATTGATCTTCTTCAGAATCCTGTAGAGGCCTTCCCAACATTTCTGTATATTCGAGTACCCTTTTTGTCTCTGTGGGTTGTACAGCCAAACCAGTTGTCCCTCTTGAAATATCTTGCCCGACTTTCTCCTCTCATATCGTGTCTGCATCCTGTCACTATATGGTCGTTTGTGCTTTACAGAACGACTAATCTTTTCATTAACCATTTGAAAAGATGAAGCAACTCTAAAGTGCCATGCCATGGGCACCTCTCACTGTTATATGGCACAGTGCGCACATTGCTTCTGGACAGTAATCGTGTTTTCCAACTGCTTTGTGAGGTTTAAAGCTTGCAGCATCAGCTCATCGATGCGGTTTCTCAGTTGTTGGGCGTATGCACAAAGCTCACAAATTTCTTCACGCAAGTGCTTGCATGCGCTCATCGAGGCCACATGTTCTTCACAACGCTGCCTCTTTACTGGCTGCTGCTTCTGTTGTGGGCAATAAGCTCTCAGGTGCCTCAGATGTCGACATGCCCAACACTCCCTCCGTTTAGGTGGGGGCGGCGAGGCTCTGTAGCAGGAACCCTGGAAGCAATGTCGCTCAAAGTGAACTGCAACTCCTTCAACGTCTTCGTTATTCTGTCTTCGTCTTTGTTCAGTATCACTGCACATACTGGACGTCAGGGTGCGGGCTCCTGTCTTATTGACTCCACCTCCAGTGCTCGGGCCAGGGCATCCTGCATGTTGTGGGGTGCAGCAAGACGTACTGCTTGATGAACCTCTGTATCGGCGATGGCATCGATGAAGAGGCTGACTACGATGATGTCACGCGCCTCCTCGGAACCCCCTTCCAGAGATAGTTGAGACAGTCACACGATGTCTTGCCATAACTCCTGCAGTGGCTCCTGGCTGTGCGACACCAATGCTGCAGCGCTGCTGACTATCCTCCGAGGTTGCTGTTTTGGTTATGACTAGCACTGCTTCCTCACTTTGTTGGCTGCCGGTGTGTTCGTAGTGGAACTTCGTTGCTGAAGAAATCCCTCCATCTGCTTCTTCATTGCATTTATTTTCAGTTTCACTTCATTCTCGACACTGTCCATCCTTTCATTTACACTGTCCACTTTTTCATTTACAACGTCTTTGTCATTATTACATGCGTGTAGAATTACCTAAGCAAAGTTTTATTACTCCAATGGATAGTTTAATATACAGACAACCAACAGTAAATACTATACGAGTTGTAATGGATCAGATGTTATCAAATTAGACGAGGGGGTGGATAATGCCCAATCAAAACATTTCTCATACATCAATGTTATTCATCTTGTCATCGTTGGTATACAAAGCAAAGCTGTTAAAAATTCTCAAGAAGTTCATGAGAGCAAGTAATTTTGATCGAACTTAATTTCTCATGTATTCTTTATACATCGCATTGCCAGACGGCTTCGCGAAATTCCTCCCAAATCCGATACAAAATCCCCACAAAAGGATTTTCTACGATAATGTTTCTCATACTTTTGCAAAGGCTATTAATATTTTTAACCTCATGGGAATTATACTCTCAGACTCAATCGTTGACAAGATTGCATGAAATACACAGCTTGTAGTTTCTTACCAATTAAAATTATACGAACAATAACACTTCGGTAATAATTCTTTTTTAAATTAATACTGGTGAAAATATTAATGTATACTGTGTACCGGCACACCACGTATTTATGGTAGAAAAAGAGTAGTAAATATTTTTCATTTTATACATTACTATAAAATTTGTCCTGTATTTAACATTTAAAATTGTGTAGAATTACTGCAGTATAGAAAGTTTACCACACTTATATAATTAATTACACTGCAAAAGACAATGAGCAACAGACTAGATACTTCATGTTGTGATAGCCAGGAATGATAAAACATCATTTAATCCTTAAAAACCCCATAAATACAAAAAAAATCCTTAAATAATTCCCCTTCCCCTTTTTTTTTCAAAACTTTTCCCAAGAGTTTAAAAACACCCACAATTTGGAAGGTAGTCCTAATCTGGCAACACATGGTATCGAAGCAATAAAAAAAAAGTATTTTGTCTTACTATTCGAGGTTTAGAAATAAAATTTTGCTGGTGTGGGAAGAGGGGAAACAAATCTGACAATGTTCCTGAGAAGAACTGAGACAGACTTTAATTTTAATTTATTATGCAGCATGATACTAACCTAAGGGGTGTAAAACTGATAAAATAGCGGGAGAAACTCGAACGCGTCACACTTTAAGGCATGAATTAAACATTCTGAAATGATATTCAAATCCATGTCACTGTAAAGGTGCGCAACTATTTGCAAAAAATAAAACAGCCTAATAGACTGATCAGTCTTGTAGGGATGTATGATCGAAAAAATTTATTGGGTCCTGTCCTATGACGTATATGGTAAGACAAAAACCAAGACAATCGTGCAATATGGCGACGACGAAGTGGACTTCAGAGTACAGATCGACGTCTCTGAAATCAATCAAGTTTCGAATCATAAAAGAAAATAATGTTGAGGTGAAATGCACGAAGTTAATTTGAGGATGTCTAATATATTTTTTTAACACGATTTTTCACGGCAGAATATTTCTCGAGGAATGATGATAGGTTAGTGATACGTGTAGTTATATATGTGTCTGTGGACTTACACGATTTATTTACATTCAATGTTGATTGCATAATTCTATTTTCTTAATGCCTGCTAATAACTGCTAGAATTATCTCAATTTTAATTGCTAATTCGGGTACGAATCAGGTGACACCTGATAGGAAACATGTCAGCTGCCTTTGGACTACTTTATTGTAGCACGCTTTTTTAAACAACCTTATTAAAAATGAGCATGAGCTTAAATTTATTTTTATAAAAGGTTTCAAAGATTTTCGAAGATACTATGTTTATTAAAACCATGTAGTTGGTATAATAAAACTAATTACATACGATGTAAATACCATTACAAAATCTGTAAAGCACTTACCATCAGCGACTGTTTCTAGCCGACTGTAAATGGAAGACGAAGATCCTATATTTCCTTTGGCCTTAACTGAGATGTTGTATGCGGAACAAGGCTGAAGGCTGTTGATAGTATAATTTGTGATCTTAGAGTCTGAGCACTGCATTTCGCTTTCAGAACGTATATCGTACCAACAAACTGAGTAGTTAACGACGCACGCTGGGTTCTTGCCTGGCTCGTCCCACTTGAACTGTAGTGATGAGGTACTGCTATCGAACATCACAATGTTCGAAATATCTCCCGGAACTGAAAATGAAAAAGTGTCACTTTGAAAAAAAAAAAAAAAAGTAACTGTACCAGGAAAATGCAGTATAAAAATAAAATAAATGCTACAAAGAACGACAGAACTAATTACACAAAAACATAGTAACAACTTTTCAGAGCGAAAATATTCCAGTTCAAAAGAAGGTTATGTTTTGGAGGCATGGAATGATAGTGTGCAGTAGTTTTAAGGTGATATTTCACATGTTTTTATTTGTTTATCTGAAACAACTTACGTATAGTTCCCCCTTAATGCAGTTATTAGTCCTCAAATCATTATAGTTATTTAATTATAATGCTCAGAAGTGTTAATTTCCCGAATTCTGCAGCATACTAGGCTTTGATCCTAGATATATTTTCTGAGTCAAATGGTATTTAATGCAATCTGTATGGTGCGCAGAACATATTGATTCAGTGTGAGTGAGATTTATAAACAGGTGAGCGAGTATTGGCACTCTGAATTTTGTTGATAATAGGGCTCAGACTTTTCGTAAATATAATTTTGTTCATTCAAGCAAAACGGTTAACATTCACCTAGTAAATAGTTTAAACCATAAACTGCAGAGGAAAAGTTGTTTTTTATCCTTTCGTAGTTTGTAACATAAATGCAGTATACCGCGCTTAGACTCTAATTCAACACTTTGAACCTGCCTATAACACTATTGTGTCGGAATTTGAGTGTTGTATTTTGAAAACTATAATGATTTGACAACTAACAACTGTGGTAAGGGGGGCACTTTTCGAAACCTGTCTCAGATAACCAAATTCCAAAAAAATGAGAAATATCACCTTACTACAAAAAAAAAAAAAAGATAAAATTGGTAAAGGGATTCATGTAAAAGTGAGCACCTTTGAAATCAACCTTAGAAAACAGTCACTGCTCCTGCCTACATATATTCTAACGGATGCACTGAGTGATATTTGCCCAGTAAAGTTGGTAACGGTGGATGGAAAGCAGTTCCGTATCTTAACGTCAAATAAACCGCGTTAGGTGACCATTTGTTATAAATTAAATTATTTCTTTCGCTTTTTGTCTTTTTTTATGTATCGAAGTGTAAAACTGATAATATTTGTAAAATATTAACTTTTCTTATAATTTTACAGCTTCACTTGACCGACCCATAGATAATGTGACGAGGCTCTTGCCAGTGTTAATTTTACTTAAGGTGGAAGAATACGCGACGTGCCTACAAGCAGATCCTAAGCAGGGCATTCAAAAGTGCTAACTTTACCGTGAACAGACTATACAGACAATACTCGTCTCCCACCAAGGCGAACCGGGTTCGATTCTCGGCGGGGTCGCTCTCAGCTTTTTGCACTTGGGAATCGTGCCGGACGATGCCGCTGGTTGGCGGGTTTTCTCGGCGACCTCCCGTTCCCCCCGCCCTTATATTCCGGCGCTGCTCCATACTCACCTCGTTTCACCCTCATCGGCTCTTAAGACCTCGATGTTAAAAAGTCACCCGTATCTCTCTCTTCCACTCCACGTTTAATACTTCTAGTGCGGTACAGATTTATTGACAAATAAGACAAGCTGAAATATTCACGACTGCAAGACCATCAGTTATGTTGGTCTCTGGTTTCCCATTTACAACTGTCCTATTGGCCCACACAACATCGGAAATGCTTATTTTACTTAACAACGGTCATTGCTGGCAGACTCTCTGCCAGTATAATGCCAAGTTGAAAGTTTCCCAATCCAATGTTCTTTCCAATGTTTTTAGTAATCCAATTTCAAATATTTCGGTAAAAATGATCACAAAAGGGGAAAAAAATAAATAAATATAAAAGTTTGATAAACTTTTTAAAAAATTACGCTTTCAGAAATCTAAAATAGCCTTTCTAAACCGCTAGCTCAAACGTTAAAACAAAATGTCCACTGAGGGTGGAAAAATAAAATTCATTGTTTGATAAATTTTAAATATTTAAAATTAAGGGAATGCTTCATTAAAAAGATTATTTTGAGGCACTGAAATGTAATAACACTATTACTTCCATTATACTTAATATAATTGAAATATTACCTAAAGTATGAACAATGTTTATGCATCATATACAACAAATTATAGAAAAATAAACTAAGATTAAGCTAATAGGCCCATACCTCATCAATGGAATATTAGCCTCTTTCTAACTGTAAATAAATCATCATATATACTATTCAGAATTATCCTTATACTCATTTGAGTAATTTACACTTTGAGAGTTGCCGACGTAATATTACCGGACAGAGCACCTTATGAAATATGCTGACGAAGTAAAATTTCTTCACTCGTGTCTTTAAATAACGCGAATGTCATAATGTTACTGCGATCTCTATAGACCTCATTTAAGTTCAAGTGACGTGATATTACTATGGCAGCACTCAAAGTGCTAAGAGTATATCCAGCTGAAATGCACACAGTATCTGAAGGATTTACGAAAGCAGCAGTGCTCATTTGTGTTATTTCGCGTATTTGAATTCTACTGGCCAACTGAAGAGTTATATGGACCTGTACTTTTTTTTATGAAATAGTTGTTGGTGCGAATACGCGTATCTCGGTAAATAAATGTTATGCAAATACGACATTTTGTAAGAAAAGATTTAAAAAAAACTATTATCTATGTCACTATTATATTACTTTTGTCACATTTGTTATATTCTTGGAGAACCCGTTCGTGAAAATGGTCAAATATCGCATTGTTAAAGCTTGCCTGTGCAGTTTCCTTAAGCGGCAAGAGAAAAGTACAAAGATACGGACGTAGTTTAATCTGTGGGCTTTCATCGCGTGTAATAAAACTCCACTGTTACAGATCTAATTTACACAGTACAGCGTCACGACTGAAACACTGCAAGTATGAGCGATGAGATACTAGGCGTGCGTGTTAGTGTCGCCCGTAAGGCTCCCTCGCTTCTTGACCTTGGACGCCCAGTTCCAAATAACTCTTAAGTTGCAGGTTTATCAAGACAAAATTAGTTATGAATATATGTATGATTGCAAAACGAAGTGTGGCACAAACCTTTGAGGTTATTCCTTAACACTTGTTTTATTGCAGATATCTGAAATGGAATGTTTGAAATGAAACAACTGAGTATCTATAAAGTGTGAGTGAACGAAGATCTCCAATAACCGTAAAACCTGTGGCTGTCATCAAATTATTCAATTATCAGTTCACTAAAAACTCAATTATCATTTAGAGTTACGAAAATGAATGCGGAATAAGGGTTGCTACCTCAGTTAGTTAGATACAATATTTTGATGACAGCCGCAACTTTTACGGATTTTTTTGGTGGCAGATCATTGACAATTCACACATTATACAGCTACTCTCTGCTGCATGTATACCTTTTGTTGTATTTGCAATAAACTAGTGGTTCAACTCTAGCTTCAATGGCGCGCACCGCCATATTGAATTACCGAGGATTAGATTTAGTGTAAGTTTACAATTTTTTTTTTTCGCGATGAACCTTGTGACGGGATGCCCGTCACAATTGGTGCTAGATGTGTAAGAGATAATTATGTTGCAGTATAAGTAAGCCTGGTCGCCTGGGGGGTAGGCTGCCTGCTAGGTACAGACGAGTGGCGGGTGGCAGTTTGAGGCCATACAGGTGAAGTTGCTGGATGACTCGCCTCGCAGGAGTTTGAGCTTCCCGCCTATCGAGGAAAACTCATTTTCATAGATAGCACCTCGAGCGTATAGAGGGCGCGCGTCATATAGATGGCGCTGGATTGAGTTGCAGGAGTAGAGGTGGGACGAGGGTGGGGATAGCGAGCTGGTAGTTAGGAGGGTGCGCGAGCCTTCTTCTTTCGATCCCCTTCCTAATTACTCCTATTTTTTATGCCTGGAAACATACACTTTTTTCTGCTTCCAGAGAGATGAATGGAATCTGAGGGCGGATGGCGCAGTTCTGCCCCCCGTCTCCAGGGTCGTGGTACTGCGGTACGACCCTGGATACATTCCAGCAGCGGCTCGACACATTTCACATCACCCTGATTAACCTCACAAAGTCTATCTTTGCAAACTAACAAACACCTACTTTCTCCAGCCATAATCCAATAAAAGGAATTATTTTTATCCTCCGCAACTGTCGCATAGTTTTTCCCAGGCTCTCTCCGCTTTGCTGGGTTTACTTTGCCCCTTACTAGACCCTTCTTCTTTCCGGGTGTGCCCGTGGCTACAATTACAGCCATGGCACCAGGCAACCCTGATCAGCTGCGATACATGTATCCAATTTTATTAATTAACCCTGACCTAAGGTGTAAAGGGCTTGCCCTGAGACGCATCCCATTCTCCAACCGACTTAGCTACTAACATGAATGGCGGAGGGCACACAGAACTGGGAAGGTGCTCATGGTTGCGTAGCGGAATTGGGGACTCACCAGAAAAAAAAAATCTTCTTTCGAACGAGCTAAGCTGTCATGGGATAAACATCGCGCTCGTGGTTGCTCGCTCGTTGGGAACTGCCCGCTGCTTGAGGACCAGCGAAAGCGAGGTGCATCTGCGAGTGCGATGGGGTCATGGCAGCTTGGATGTGGCGACTATCCGCAACTCGTCGCGTCCCCAGGTGGTGGATAGGGGAACCCCAGGCTCTGGGGTGGCTGGAAATAATCAAATACAAGCCCGCGAACCAACTGGCCGGTGAGAGAGCGCCGTCGTCGTGGACATCGGGAACATGGGCAGCTCAGTACGCAATGGCGAAGCGCGACTGCTGGAGATGGCCCAACGTATAAGGCGGGGAGGGCGATCTCGAGGTGCAGAAAAATGCGAAGAGTAGCAATCCTCACTGCTGGATTCTGCGGGCTACCGACTGCGGGTGCGTGATGAATGGATTGGAATGCAACGTAACTTGGAAGCACCCCGATGACAGCCTTCACTCCGGGGGCCAGCGGATTCGCCACCACCGCTGGTAGGCCCCGGATGTCTCGCGTTTCCCAGACCGCCGGGATGTTTTGGAGGAAGGGAAGGAGGTGCGAGAGCATAGTACCTCCAATCCGCTTGATGATTAAAAGATAAATCCTACAAAAAAAAATTGACATTTCATATAAACCTAACTTTGTTTACAGTTTGATTCAGCTCTCTGTCCGATAGCATCTGTACACAAGCGACGCCATATTGACTTTTATAAGTACGTAAATTTCTAGCACACATGCGTCCACTAATAAATTTACATAGGCAGTTGAAATCATGTAAGTGACATGTGCGAAAAATTTTACAGTGACTCTTGAATGGCAATTTGTAGCAATAAAAACAGGGAAAATAATATCAATTAATTGTATGCATAAAAACCCTATTTTTATATGTGTTACAATGTGCTTAATTTTACATTTCGATGCATTAAAATAACAGAAGCGCAAGAAATTATTGAAGTTATCAGAAATGGTAACCTACCATTTTTTATTCGTCGTTAAGATACGGAACTACTTTCCATCCATCGTTATCAACTTTACTGGGCGCATGTCTCCCGTGAAAATATATGTAGGCATGGGCAGTGACTTTTTTCGTAAGGTTGATTTCAAAAGTGCTCATTTTATTGTGAACAGCCTTTAGTAATACCAATCAACTGTTATGACAGGTAGACCTTTACGTAAGTATGGAAATAGCTTTTATGCACAGCACTCTGTTATCACTACACAGAAGTTAGTTATTCAATAAAAGAGATTCATCAATAGATGTAATGGTCACGTAAACACTAGAAATTTAAGTTGTTAAAATTATTAAATGAACATGTGATGGAACTTTTTTGGTCCTATGCATATTTACAGAAACACTACGAGTTACATAATTCTGTACAAAAAAATTTTAATGTGTTATATAATGAATTTTAACCATTAAGGGCAGAAATATGAAATGAAAACGATTTATAGGGCACGGACCTGCAACATTCGCATTGTTTTTGGGCAGCACGTTATAATCCATCGTCATGTTCATATTTGGGTCGCTAACATTTAATTTATAGGCTTCTGTAGCAGTGAGAACACATATTTTTTTTTTTACTTGGTTGAACGTGATTGGGCCAGCTTCTCGTTAGTAGTTTCCTATTGGCTGAAAGTCGCTTAGGGCGTGTCCGGAAAAACTGTAGCCCAATGACAAACGCAATACAAAAGCACAATTATCTTAAGTCTAGTCTGCCTTGAAATAATAAAGCGAATTATGCCCTCTCTATTGAAACGCTACGTGTTGAGGTAGAGACATTTTACAATATTTTTGTGCATTGGTCATATTAAAACATTATTTTAAGCACATACCTGCAAGTAATTGATTTAAAAACTCCAGGAACACTGCGATTTATTTAGAACCGGTTTCACAACATGGTGTGGAACAAGGGACTGTACTTCCTGGTTCCACGTTGTTGGAAGTTTTAGTTGTTAGAAGAACAAATTGTGTAAATTATACTGAAACCAATACTCCAGTTGGTATTAATCCACAACATATTTTGGCTTATAAATGTTTCAATGTTGCTATTTTTGTTAGCGATTAGCAGGCTCTTATTAATATAGCACCTTGCGCAGTTCTTTTCGTTAAAAATCATATTCGAATGGAGGAATGTAAAATTACACAAAATTACTTCCTTATAAAATTACGTACTCATAAATTTGTTTCTACAAAGGTTGCAAGTCGAATATAATGAAATGTACAATTAAACAACAGTTTAAATGGAAATGAAATAGACTTACACAATTCAAGCATCATCACCGAAAAGCACTATTTAGGTTACTTACGCCCCTACGCTATGACCATCTGACAGGAAGAAGGGAATGGAGGCGAAGCGGCTGCGCGTAACAGCAGAAAATAGTTTTAAATCCAAAAAGAATTGGGATCAATTCCCATTAAAGAGGATACAAGTTGATCAGAATAGCAGGAACGGGGAAAGGAAAGGCCATGGCTTGTTTTGAGGAACTATCTCAGTAATCGTCTAAAGTGAGTTCGGGAAACCATGGGAAACCGAAACCAGGACAGTGGGACTGGGAATCGAGCCCATATACTCAATCTTTTACTAATATACCTTAATCTAAGTGTAAGGAGAAATGGAGGCCCGAAGGTAGAGCAGGATTTCATTGTGTGTCAGGGCTAATTACGTACGTCAAAGAGGAATGGGAATCTTGCACGGAGGCATGCATCGTTGCAGGAGGGATTAGGCAGCCATGACCAGCAATTGGGGCCATGACTACCTCCCGAAGTGTACTTATATTAGTTATATCTAAGAAGAGAACGAGGAAAACCCAGTAAAGGACCGTAAAAATCCCTTTCGTCACAAAAAATTCAAAATCATTCATGCATTACTTAGTCTAAAGAAATGCTACAGGAAACCGAAGTTGGAAAATCATGATATTTATTAGGCGGGGCGAAGACTAGTAGAAAGATGGTGGGTCCTTGAATGTTGAATGTCAGCTGGCCTAACCAGAGTGTTGCTTGCACTTCTCTTTGGTGAGGGAAGCTGCGCAACTGGCCTCTTCCCCACCCCCCTTCCAACAGACTTCCACTGTAGATCCTGAAAACTAAAAGAAGAGAGAGTGAGCTGCCAGTAGGTATTAGGTCAACACCCATTGGCTTTTACGCGATCTGGAAGATACGGTATAAACCAGTAAAAGTAAAAGATTAGATTAACTTAAATGACATATAGTAACATAGGTCCTCGAGGACATAGGTGTTTAATCTAGAGCTATGCTACCTCGCAGCGGCCAATCTCCGTTGCCATGGGCTGTGACAGAGTGTATCTACGGCCATGATTTCTGCAAGTGCACGAAGCTTCGCATGTGAGGGGCTCTTATCTTCCTATCTGCTTGCTTGCGGACTCTCACCAGCTGCTGCAGAGAGCCACACGACGCCGCGAGACTCTGCAAAATTGCAGTAGTGGCCTTGGGATCGGCTGTAGCGCAGGACCATACCTACAGACAGTTGGCTGGGATGAGACGTTAACCAGATTAGCCTATTTTCCTAGAAGGAAATCTGAATAATTAATAATTTATTTATCAATCCTTTAATTAAATATAGACTGAGCTGTCCCTTAAGGACTGCTCATCTTTGTCTACAGCTACAGACTTAGGAGGCTGCGCAGGCACTAAAAAGATTGGCACGACAGTGTGTCACACACAGGGCTAGGGGGATCTATTCGCTAGAATCGACTTCGGTCGCTTATACCTTTGGGTCTCGTCAATATCTTAGTCCCCTAGGACAGTTATAAGAGAATTAGCATGCTCCTCGGTTGATTCGTAGACGGTTTGGGACTGTTTTCGGATTTCATCTTGCAGCAGTTCTGTTTTAGTTCTGCATGCAAGTTTCAAGTTGGGATGTAACATGGCGCATGAGCGGTCATTTTAAGACATTTGTTTTGCATTACTTGAAAGGATTTTAAATTACTTTGTGCGCAGTAAGCCCATGCTAGGGCTGGATATGTGATAAGGGGTAGAGCCAAGGACTGATATAATCGAATCCCATTTTTTGCGATAGGTCAGAGCTGCGATTTAAAAGCGGATATAAGGCGGATATGAAGGCATAAGCGAGATTTCGCTTTAACTCCACATGTTGACGGCATGTCAGCCTTCTATCCATGATGAGACCAAGGTACTTTACCTTATATTTAAAAGGAATACTCTCCTGGAAGAGAGTCAGTTGTGGATCTGGGGGGATATTTCGGCACGTGAAGACTAGTGCCTCGGATTTACCCACATTGATTTCAATACGCCACAGGCGGAAATAATTTTCTAGCACATTGAGCTGTACCTAAGCGCGATGAATGGCAAGTTCAGCCCTGCTAGAGCGGGTGTAGATGGCAGTGTCGTCTGCATAAAATTTCAAAATAATATGCCAGATTGGTAGTCGCGGGATATTGTGGGTGTAAATATCACAAAGGACTGGCCCTAGGACTCTGCCCTGGGGAAGCTCACGTTCTCTCGAATAAAAGCCCACTGCGCCAAAACGGTCCACTCAGAATGGTTAGGCCATAGAATTTAATGCCGTGGACGCGGAAATCCACTGAACATAGGCAACATCGGCTTTACTCACTTCAACTGCGTTAGCTGTTCTCTAACACGTGCACTATTGAACCCGGAACCCAGCTACGATTGTCCGCATGTACACCGTCATCTAATGAGATTCCGTATCCATTAGTATCACCATCGCCTGAAGTAGACAAAGATTAATATTCTAACTAATGGAAAATAAGTATATGTTCTGTTTGTCGTAGTTCTAATACAATGCTGGCTTGACTGTAAATGTCTCATAATTTGTTCAGGAGTGGATAACGAAAAGTGCGGAATTTGAAAATTGCAAGAACTCGAGCAAATGACATATTAACCATTTTCTCAAGGAGAATCAACTGACCATTCCACAGATTCTACATCTACACCTCTATTAACAGCAGAGTTAGCAACTACTGTACTGCTCCAATGAAGGAACAGATATTTCACAGGACATTAGGATTTATTTTTGATATGACAAAGAGGCGGTTACAGACGTTACAGCCATTACAGACGTGGTGCGGCTTCACCCACACAGCTATGTTGCAGTGTGAACTAGGAACAGCACACAAGATACATCAGAAACATCCCGTGTGTCACAACGTATTGCGACCAATCACTGGCAATCTACGAGGCAGCCATTACAGACGTGGTGCGGCTTCACCCACACAGCTATGTTGCAGTGTGAACTAGGAACAGCACATAAGATACATCAGAGCACCTTGCAACCATTCGTTAGCCGCCACTGGGCGTGTGCAGTTCAGGGGAATCTCTAGTAGATAATACTAAACGTCTCAAGTTCATGCCCGGCTAAAGTCTGTTCACGATAAAGTGAGCACTTTTTAAAATCAACCTTAGAAAAAAGTCACTGGCCCTTACTGCACATTTTTTAACGGGCGCCTTGAGTGACATGCGCCCAGTAAAGTTGGTAACGATGAATGGAAAGTAGTTCCGTAACGTAACGTCGAATAAAAAGTGGTAGGTAACCATTTGTGATAACTTAAATTATTTACTTCCCTTTCTGCTTTTTTAATGCATATAAATGTAAAAATGAACATAGTTTTAAAATATTTACTATCTTAATAATTTTACATTTTCACTTGACCGACGCTTGAATAAAATACTGATGCCCGAGGCAATGTTTATTTTACATAAGGCGGAATAAGATACAACATGCATACAACTAGATCTTAAGCAGGGCTTTCAAGAGTGCTCATTTTACAGTGAACAGCCTGCATAAGGTAAGCACTGTGATGGCGATGGAAAATTAACACGATAAAGCTCCACGTGAGTTCTGTTTCCTCCAGAATTTTAAGCGGCGACTATAGCGTTTAGTACGGCGATCTGTTCAGAAGTGACACAACATTTTAGCTATAGATATAAACATTGCTTTACAGACGAATAAACACCCTAAGTTGAGGTCTACTTGAGCGATTCTTGCTGAATATGACACTAGTCAACGACCATATTTAAATTTATGAACGGGCAACTAAGTATTGACTTCCATTTCTGTCCTCGAAAAAGGTTTACACTGAAATATTTCACATGTATACATTTTTTAAAATTAGAATACACACTGCTGCTTACAATGAAACGCATATCGCAGTTAGGGAGGCCATTGTAGCAGCACCAACATCCACCGAATACGCGTATCTCGGCAAATAAATGTTCTGCTAATAAGACTTTTTGTCAGAAAATATAAAAACAAACAATTATATATCCCCCTATGTTTTACTTTTGCCATATTAAGTGGAATATTAGAGAAAAAAAAATTCGTGAAAAAGGTCAAATATCGCATTTCCTATGCAGTTCCCTTAAGCGGCAAGATAAAAGTACAAATATACGGGCTTAAATTAATCTGTGGGA
Source organism: Dryococelus australis (assembly GCA_029891345.1). Lineage (NCBI taxonomy): Eukaryota > Metazoa > Arthropoda > Insecta > Phasmatodea > Phasmatidae > Dryococelus > Dryococelus australis. Next base: position 29,119,015 of record CM056998.1, on the reverse strand, counting down.
TTTCATGGCGTGTAATAAAAGTTCCACTGTTATAGATCTAATTTACACAGTAGAGCGTCACGACGGAAACACTGCACGCCTTGCACGTAGGAGCGATGAGACGCTAGGCGTGCGTGTCAGTGTCGCCCCTATCGCTCCCTCCAGGTGTTGCAAAAAAATTGATTTTTGGCCTGAGAACTATTTAAGAAATCCTGGTATACACTATTCATGGTAAAGTGAGCACTTTTTAAGGCACTGCTAAATTTTTCCTTTCAATTAATTTCTACCTTTTCACCTCTTTTGAACGTAAACTTTGCAATATGACTAATAAACACAGTGTATATATTTCATCACTCTCGATAGTTAACGTCTAAGACTGCAATAAAATGTATTTATTAAGGTTGAAGACTTAGGGGGAAAAAGGGTGGGGGGGGGGGGCTTAATAAACACTTACTTTACCGGGAACAGCCTATAATAACCTACACGATGGAATCTATGAAAATAATTTCTGTCAGTTTATGACACCGGTAGGAACCAATAATAACATTTTGTGCGCTAGCAGTAGCCAATAGCATTAGCCAGGAAAAAGGCACAGTTTGTGTTGGAGCTGGCTTATGATGTTGTACAGCTCCGGTCATGAGTTAACCTATTTTGCAACAGGTCATTCGTGAACGAGTATACTCGGTATAATTTGTTAAACGCAAGGAATCAAAGTTTCCCTGTCCGGAGAGGTTAGGACACTTATTTCAAGACGTGAAGAAATCGGAAATGCCTTTCCGGAGGCTTACGTCAGGACACCGCGGCAGACGGCAGACGATGTAGACGCCGACGTCTTCCTAATGCAGGTTTCACACGATGCAAGATGTGTTTGGCGCAAATATTTCGCACGAGAATGCTAACTAAATTTCGTTCGAAACGAGTTCACACGCAGCTCAATAAGATAAACACTGTCTCGCGTTAAAATAGCACAAGAAAACGCACCTTAGTCACGTTTCAAACATAGGACCTTTCATATCGCGAGAGATATTACCACACTACCCCTGCCACAGCGGTCTGTTTAGGCGTGGAGAGGGGACGGGAAGGCATTGTACGAAACACTAAATAAGAGGGAAAGGAAACTTGCTATTACATTTTATGTAGGTTTTAATACATTACTTAAAATTACATTTTTTTTCTACGGAATCTGCGATTGTAAAATAAATGGGGGAAAAAAAAAAAAACTTATTTTGATGTATTTTAGTTTTCAGATGGAGAAAAAAAAAACCACCTCATATGAGTCTGAGACATGCTTAAACCTATACAACCGAAGTCAATAAGTTCGTGGACTGACTGACGCCCCAGGTGTAGGCAGCCACGCATCACAGTTTCCGCGAACTTATTGACTCTGCTACGTATTTCGCTCAGCCTTGTTTCTGAAACGGGAACACCCAGAGGACAAAGAAGGAAGCGAGACCGATTTAAATTGTTAGCGATAACAGGGAATGTAACTATAATGGGCAATGGTGCATGGAAGCAGTATATTTATCCGATTTTCGATATAAGTCGTTTTCCAGAAAGCTTGTCAAAATTTTTGCTTCGGCAAGACGCAAATAATAATTATCAACTCCTTTAACGTTGTTAGATATTCACTGCCGCCATTATTTTCGAAGTGCTGATGGAAGAAAAGAAAGAATTAGGTTTCTTATCTTAAATCAATGCTCCGAGAATAACGAACACAGTGAATTTATAACAACGTAAGAAGGTGCTCCAAATTGATATTTACGTCTTGTCGAGCCAACATTGTTAGAAAAATCCTCTGTAAGACATGTTATGGCAAAAATTATATAAATATACGGTTTGCGTGCACCATTCCACTTAAGATCTGCTAGAGTATGAGGAGTACAGGACTAGAATGGATGGAGTCAAGTTTTAGGAAGAATTAGGGGAATGGATGGTCCGGGTCATTTATAGACTTCAAGGTCACCTTTACCAGGACAAAGGTTTTCTTTCTACAAGTAATCACACGGATGAGAAAAATGAAATCGTTTCCATAATTTCAGAACTGTTGTAATGCGCTTACCAGCATTCTGTGTCTCCAGTAACTTGTAGCCAGAAGACTGTGTTCCTTTGCTCCCTTTGGCCTCGATTGTGATATTGTAGGTGGAGCAAGGCTGCAGATCAGAAATGGTACAGTTGGCGAAACTCGACTGTAAAGACTGACTTGTGTTGTCAGAATTACTTGTGTCTTGCCAAATAATGTTGTACTCGAGGACGCAAGCTGGGTTCCCACTCGGCGCGTCCCACTTCAGCTCCAGTGCAGTGGTGTTGCGACCGACCATCGTTATGTTTGCAACATAATAACCTGGAACAGAACACATTTCAGCAGGAAATCAGTTTATTTCACGACAGTCGGGATTTCTTCAGTAAATTTCCCTACAAATACAAAATAAAACTATATATATATATATATATATATATATATATATATATATATTTATCGGTATCAAATCAATATTTACACGTAACAGTAATTATTTATCTATATCCAGAGAAAACAAAGGTCTGGCAAACCTAATCCCTTTGTATACTTAAGTACATAATCGTCAATAATAAATTAGTCAACTTTTCTGGGAATTTTCCAGATGTATCGAAGGATTAGCTAAATATGTCAACAAATAAGTTATTAATAAAATAAAAGAAATGTTTGACTCGTTGGTTACGCGAGTTACCACTAACTACGGTGATACAAATGTTCAAACATTTCCACCATCCCGAAAATATATGCAGTTTAACAAAACAGTTTACTTCAATTAATTATTTTAATTGTAACACTTGGAAATAAGGGCACAAACTAGAATAGTCGTTCAATGTGTTCTCTCTTATATATTTAAACAGGAGGCCTCTCATATTTAAAGTCAGTTCGACAGAATCTCAGCAAGTGATATGGGTTCACAAAACATTCTAGTCTAATTATTAGGGCCACCTGTTTTTCGCGAAAAGATTTCAGGACAACATGTACTCCAAAATACTAGAGCTCAGACCCACTTTTGTAATTGGTTGAGTTAAACTGTCCGCGTGTTGTAGGTGCCTGCCAGCGATTCACGGACACTCAGTGTTAGAGTTACTGAATTCTGATTGGCCCAGTCAGGTTGGAATCTGTCTCCCGATAAAGACACGTGGGCCAATAACCAAATGAAAACTGCATGTATACCATAGGACAATGGAGTCTAGCTTGCGCGTGAATCTTGTCGCGAAAAACAGGTGACCTTACTTATTATCTGTGTAGTATACTGATATAATGTGAAACACCAGGCTATGTAAAGTATGTCATGTGAATTCATTGTTAGTTGACTATAGACCTACCTACACATGCCTCACATATATGTTTTCTTTTCCTTAATAACTCTAGTTTATTAATGACTGCATCGTTATACTTGTATACAATGAAAACAGCAAAATAATTGTACTGGACGATTATATGTATAAATATACTGCTGCCTTCCATGAGTCAGTGACTCCGGAAGGCCTCTATCAACAAATAAAAATAATGTTGCATAGTAGAAACGATTGGATGAAAATCAGAGATGCACTGTAGAATACTTGCAACTCTTTATGAGGACGGGAAAATCAACCGAGAATAATCTCGTCGATAACAATACATTTCAATTGATTTTAAAATCCATTAACCAAACATTGAACCATAGGTTGTTCACGGTAAAATGAGAACTTTTGAAAGCGCTGAATAAGTGCACGTTATGTATTCTTCCGACCATTGCAGCGGGCCTCATTACTTTACTCGTGCGTCGGTAGAGTGAAACTCTGAAATTATTAGAAAACTAAATATTTTACAAGTCTGCTCATTTTGACACTTCGGTGCATTAAGAAAAACTTGAAAGCGAAAGAAATAATTGAAGTTATCACAAACGGTTACCAAACGCTTCCCACCAATCGTTACCTACTTTACTGGGTGCATGTCACTCGGCGTGGCCGTTAAAATACATGCATGTAGGGGCAGCGAAAGTTTTCAAAAGTTGATTTCAAAAGTGCTCGTTTTATCGTGAACAGCTTTTACAATAACATTAAACCAGAGATTACATATTGGTAAGATTACTTAGGAATTTTGGAAAGATAATACATGGAATAGAAATAGGAACAGGTCTAACTAAACCTGCTTTCTAGGTGGCGATACTGGCTTACAAAAATAAATAAAATTTCCAAACGCCGAAGAGATAGTCCACAAGACACGTAGGGCACAGCAAAATCTTCACACAAGTCAAAAAATAGTAAAGCGTTTTTAGTATAGGTGCAATCCAGATTCTATTTCGAGTGGACTACAGAGAGAAATTGTCGTTTTTCGAAAACACGAGTTTTCTCGGAGTGCTTCAGTTTATTTCGCCGTTGCATTCTGTCACCTCGTTATTTTTCGTTAGTTTCATTTCCACCGCTATGTACGGTATACATTATAAATCCACAGGAAACAAACAAAGTGATACAGTTTCATTTTTATTTGCACAAATGCGGTGCCAACCCCTCCCTTTTCATGGATGGCGATTGATATTGGAGCCCATATTTCTGTTCTTCGTACTTCGTCGTTTAATAATGCAGTATTTAGAAACTCAGACATTTATCGTTCATTCTGGTTGTGTTACTAAGACAAACACATTTTCTTCAACTGCGATTTCAAGTGTCGGAACATGGTATAGATCGTGTATTTATTTTCAACATATTTTTTGATGAGGAATCACCTGCCGAAGTTTGGCGGCAAAGTTCAATTACACGTCATGTGGGTATATAAAGTGAAAATAGTTCGCCCAAAATTAAGTGTCTGTAGAAAAAAAAATCCTTAGGTTTTCAAACAGTTTGTAAATAGTTGGTGCCGCAAGGGAAGGTATGTAATACTTACAAAGGCCGCTCAAGATCCTACGATGTACTGAAGTCGTGCAAGTACATTCTTACAGGCAGCTTCTGGCTCCGCGAAGCGAGCTACGTGCAATTTTTTATATTTCCATCAGTCTCCGGGGAGCAAGTGAATGACTTCTGAGGCCACGACTACGCGCAGGGCCCCGAATTGACTTGCAGTGTTCTCGTGGTGTGGAGTGGAGTGTCTCGGGTCTTGAGAGCCGACCAGGGTGAAGCAAGGCGAGTGTGGATGCACGGGCGGGCCAGACGGGAGTTCCGCTAGAAAAAACCCCGCCGACCAGCGGCACCGTACGTCACGATTCCCACTTGCGAAAATCCGGGGCCCACCCCGCCGGGAATAGGCGAGTAGTCTAACCACACTGCGCCACCGCGGACCCAGCAAGTGTTCTTGTCGTGCTGCATGTAACTTTATAGGACTTTCAACGTTGGCCCTATCGTTTTATTGGCGGAAAGTACGTGGCAAGGTACAAAGAAAGGACCTAAAGAGTATTTTTGTATCTGACGCGTATATTCCGAGGTACAGCGTTCTAAAAAAAATGTAATTTTCAGTTATATGATATTCACGGTAAAGTGAGTACTTTTAAAAGCACTGCTTAAGATCTACTTGTATGGACGTTGTGTATTCTTCCGTCTTATACAAGGTTAACATTGCCATGGGCTCGTCACTTTATTCATGCGTCGGTCAAGTGAAACTGCCAAATTATTATAAAACTAAATATTTAACAAATCTGTTCATTTTTACACTTCGGTGCATAAAAAACAGTAAGTGAAAGAAATAATTTAAAATATCACAAATGGCTATCTAACACTTTTTATTAGACGTTATGATATGGAACTACTTTCCCTCCATCGTTGCCAACTTTAATGGGCGTATGCCACTCAGGGAGCCCATTCAAATAATTGCAGGTAGGGTCAGTGACTTTTTATAAGGTTGATTTCAAAAGTGCTCACTTTATAGCGAACAGACTGTATGTTGGAGTGCTCTGAAATTGTGTTTCTAAAGTATGTGACGTCTTGAAAACACTCAACAGGCCATATTAAATGCAGACTACGTCGACCTTGACCCTGTGACCTTGAATTACCTCGAAAATAAAAACTCGAGAAAAAATTCATAAAAGTCAGCAAGCATAATACATTACAGATTACCGCCGCCATATTAGATGCATACCATCTCAACCTTGACCCCATGACCTCGAATTACCTTGAAAATAAAAAAACTTTAGAAAAATTCATAAAAAGTCTACAAGCATAATACATTACAGACTACCACCATCCATATTAGATACAAACTACCTTGACCTTGACCACATGACCTTGAATCACCTAAAAATAAAAACTATAGAAAAAATCTCTGTGAAGCGGCAAAAGCTAAACGAGACAATCTACCTTCCACACAGCTGCTGTCACACTAAACCTCTCAGCTTACCTTCCTACTGCTTATAATATACAAGTGTGCACTATGGCGGTCGGGTGACGTAACAAGATGGCGGCTCCTCTGCTCCTGCACCCCACGCCCTTGTTCGTCAACCTACTATTTTATACTACTTGTGGTATTTTTCTACATTTGACATATTCCACAAGCATTGTATACATTTGTTAACACAAAATTACCTTAGGTTTGGTTTAACTGAAATTTTACTAATATTTTATCTATAAATTATAATATTTTATTTACAACAAATATGAAAAATTGCAGATAGAAAGTATGTGTGTTTGTAATGACTAGTAAGGAATAGTTCTTAGGCAAAATATTATTGCACCGAGTGCACACGAATGCGTTGCGTTGGCCCTCTCGTGTAATTGTCTATGCTTTGTTAGCATGAGGCGGAGGAATATCCTGGAAGTAGACCTTTAGCAGGACTTCAGAAAAGTTACGACGAACATGTTACATCCTGAATCCAGGCCCCTGCTACCTTCGGCTGTTGGTGTGCAGTTGTGCAGTGCAGTGCAGTGCAGACGGAGTTGGCTGACTTTTAACTTGGCGTTGGCATCTGATCAGCAGGTAATCTGCAGAGTGTATGTGATTCGTCATGAATATATACGTCACGGAAAACGAGCCGGTGAAATTCAAATTCGATGTGCGCAGGCGCAAACAAATGCCGACTAACCGTGCAAGTAAATTATTTTGATTCTTCAGGTAATCAAGAATATTAGAGAAATAAGCAGGTCCCCTCTTTCATAAGTGGCACTTGTGGCCAGAGAAACACATAGAATTTTATCGAAATGCCTAGCGAAGAAAGCTGATTCGTTAGTGGATGCTATGCGTCTCAGACCCCATTTGTATGACATACTGAAAAAAAAAAAAAAAAAACCTACCAAAACAGTAAAATGAAGCAAAATTCACGGGTTATAAAACAATTTTTTTTTTCTGATCACATACGTACAAGGGAGATAAATATTTATTTGAAATACAAATTAAACATTACTCCTCAATGTAAAAAGAAAAGCCAGTTGCCATGAATACGACCGCCCTGCCGCCTATAGCAAGTTTACGGAACAATGTAGGTTCGTCGGAAAGACATCACCATTCAGCACAGCGCGCAGAGAGCGAAAACCTGTCGCTTTCACATGTTTTTAAAGTCGTTTCAATCATCTCACTACTGCTATGACACGATTGCTTTTTAATGTGCTGAATAGCAACATACACTGCCGGGCGACAAAAAAAAATAGCGCGTTACGAAGAAACCATGCGACAAACACGAAACTATGCAATAGCGAGAATACGGCTGGTAAAGTCTGTTCACAAAAAAGTGAGCACTTTGAAATCAGCCTTAGAAAAAAGTCACTGCCCCTACCTGCATGCATTTTAACGGGCGCAACGAGTTGCATGTGGCCAATGAAGTTTGTTACAATGGAGGGGGAAATAGTTCCATATATTAGTGTCGAATAAAAAGTGTTAGGTAACCATTTGTAATAACTTAAATAATTTCTCTCGCTTTCTGCTTTTTTTTTTTAATGAATTTAAGTTTAAACATGAGTAGAATTGTACAATATATACTTTTATAATAATTTCCCAGTTTCACTTGTCCGACGCATGAATAAATTGATGAAGCCCATGGCTTTGCTAATTTTACACAAGGCGGAAAAACACACAACGTTTATACAAGTAGATCTCAGCAGGGCATCCGAAAGTGTTCATTTAATCATGAACATCCTATACGCACATGATCCCATATTGGTGCTTGTGCATTTGCCCGCACACCCGGCAGTGACACACTGCAAGCACCGAACAGCCGCCGTAGACATTGGCGTGCAGTCAAAGCCGCGCTAACGCGAGAAACAGCAGACGATATCACGCAAGCGTATCGAGTGAGGAAGAGTAGCCTTCGGGAGAGGCCTCATCATCCGGCTGAAAACCGCAGGGTGGTCATATCGCCCTACAGCCCACCATATTGCCCGATGTTGTTGGGAAAAGAGTATACATGAAGGCGTCAACACACGGAGGACCGGCTCAGGACGGTCGAGGTCGACTACCAGTCGAGAGGATGGACAGATCGTGCGCCGGGCGCCGTGAGATCGCATGGCTACCCGGTTCACGATACTGGTCGGTGTTGGGGCGAGTAAAGATATTTGGGCGGCTCTTAACAGCGAGGTCTTGAGAGCCGATGTGGGTGATTGAGGTGAGTATGGAGCTGCACCGGAATGAAAGGGCGGGGAAAACGGGAGATTCCCGAGAAAACCCGCCGACACGATTCCCACTTGCGAAAACCCCCTGACCCAGCCGGGGATTGAATCCCGGTTCGACTTAGTGGGAGGCGAGTAGGCTAACCGCTCAGCCACCATGGTTGCCTAGTGTTGGAGGTCCTGTGTACCCACGAACCATTTTCCGGCTCCTTGCGGATGCGAATCTGCGATCCAAGCATCTTTTACGTGTGCTGCCAATAACTCTGTAACAGCAGCAGCTTCATTTGCAGTTGTGCCAGGCAAGAGCGACGTGGAACACCATAGACTGGCGACGCGCTGTGTTCAATTGACGAGAGAATTTTGTCATAGGGACTGATGATCATCCAGGGTTATCATATTTTCCCATTGTAAAATTCCCTTACATTTCCCTGATTTCCAGAGAAAAGGAATTTTTTTCCCTGACCTTTTTCTAACATTTATTTTTCTGTAAATATTGGCACCCTTGCATTATTACACATTTATACACCAAAATACTTCTCGAATCTTACAGAATCGTTCACCACATAAATTGCAAATAAAAATGCCCAAGCATTTAGTCCACAATCATTAAAACAATTATATATGATTTTGGCAGCAGTGCACGATTGTTGACAGAACTGCAAAATGTATCATGCATGTCACAGAATTCCCTGACATTTAGCTAACTTGTTTGAAATTCCCTGGCATTTCCCTGATTTCCTTGACAGTATTCAAATTCCCTGACATTTCCCTGTTGCTCAATTTTTATTGCCCGGCAGCACAATTAAACATTTTTGACGTGAATACGTCTTTAAATTTGCGACCATAGTGGGAGACAATCCAGAAAATCATATGGTAACAAAATGGGGGGATACAGTTTGGCATTGCAGCTCCGAATCTATCGTCTACATTCAAAATTCAATTACACCACTCGATTGCCAAAGGACAAAAGAATATGTTACTGAGTGAGGCCTGCGAATCATCGCGCATGATAAAAAGGGGGGGGGGGGGATTTTATTTTTGGTAGTATGACTTTTGCCTAGGAGAAGCTACGGCGCTCATTTAAGTTTCAATCAACAGCTCTCGTGAAGATCGATTGATTGTGTGGCGTGGTTATGGTGAAATTGTATGCCTTTAATGTAAAACATTAAGAAAACTTAAGGCAATTTCGGCCTATACTCGTCAAAAAAAGCCATGTCGAAATACAAAAATCGTATACGGTTGGAAATAGCATCTCAAAAACAATCCAGTGATATCGATAAAAACCCCATATGATCGAGTGAAGCGGTGCCGGGAACGTAAAATAAAACATCAAGGCCTCCGAACGCGTCAACGTAGACGTATTCACGCAAAACAAACGGCCGTGTCCCCAACACAGCCACACCCAATATCTTTTCTACAAGCATCTTGTGCCTGCGACGGGCTGTGATTATTTCAGCTGATAGCGTAATCTATCAAGAAAACTGGGCATCAGGAGTTATTATAATTCGCCTGTATCCTGAACAATTGAATACACAAACCGATTGTACGCAGGTAGGGCAAGTCCGGGGTAGATGGCCATAATATTTAAGTGCCTAAAATAAATATTATTTTTTTACGTAAAATGTTTGCTTTGATCGGTAAAGTGTTCATAATATACTAAATTTATGAAGTATTTGTAAGATAGTCAAAACTGTATCGTTTTTAAAATATGCCATTAGATTGTTTTCACACAACCCTGGCCAATTCACCCATATAGCTGGTAGAGATGGCCATATGCTTTAGGGACACATGACCAGTATAGGAATCTGCAAAAATACAACGAGAAGAACCATACACGCATGTTTTAAACACAAATCAAGTGAAACCCTTTTATTACGTAATGAAATGATGTGTGCTGTTTCATAGCATAGGTAAAAAAAAAAAAAGTGATGGACAAATATTAAACTAAAAACACATTCCCAAAGGTTCATTAGTACACAAAATTAGCTGCAACCACCTTCACTTCTTTTTTTTTTATAGCTGTTCCACATTTGTTGCACACATCAGTAAAGACAGTGCACTTTTCGTGTAACCAACGGCAACAGCGAACACGTTTTATCCAGACACGTTACAGTGTTGTAAGATTGTAGTCATCACCACATCCGACGGCTTGATCTCGTCGGCTTGATCGAGATCGTCACTAGATTCATCCTGCCATGTTACTTTTACTTCTACACTGCTACTTGAAGAAGAATTTATTCTCCGTCGAAGTACATTCCTCTGCTTTGATTCTGTGTTACATGCCAGGATAGGCCTAACCTTCTTTTGCTTTTCGAGAAAAATTTTTTGTTTGCCTTCACCATTTTTGTCTCCAATTGTGCAATATTTTCAGGAGGTGTAAGAAGCGTTGCCTTCAATTTTTTACGTTTCGTTGTCGTTTCGTTGTTTTTTGAATGGGTGAAATGTCATTCAAGACTTTGGTAGGCGAGATAGCTCCTGCTGCACTAGTAGATGGCGAAGTAACATTTGTAGTCATGAGCTGACGATCTACTGTTGTACTAAATAGGATTATTTCTGCACTTTGGCATGAAGTACTGAGTTCTTCAGTTATGGCAGGGAAAGTGTCAATCTGTATCTCCATGCTGCCAACACTGGAACACAAATTTTGCTGGGTGTCTTGTTTGAGAACACCAGAAGGTTTCTTGGTACTGTCAGGTTTTCCCAGATTCGTTTCAAGCAAAGAGTCTGGTGCGGGTTCACAATTTTCATTTTCACTTGGGCTGAGGTTAACAACAAAAGCAAAATCTGGAATAGTATCTACATTGAAGGGTTAGATTCCAGTGGACCTAAAACCTGCTATCGCATTTTCAGGCGTTGCTGCTTTTCCCCAAGTTTCACTCAGAAGCTCACCAAACTGCATCCTAGTGAGCTTTCGGTTCGGATGGTTTGTTAGCCACTTTGAACAAGCAGTGTAGAAGTGATGATTCACAGATTTAATTACAGCACGGTCCAGTGGCTGTAAATAATGTGTCGTGTGGCTAGGGAGGCATAATAATATGAGTCCATTCTCGACAGCGAATTCAAGAACTTCCACAGAATTGCAGTGAGAAGCATGTCCATCCATAATCAACAGTACTTTCCCTGCAGGCTTGCGAGGGAAAAGATGGTTTTTAAGCCAATTAAAAAAATAGCTGTGTAACATAGGCTGATTTTTCAGTTATCATTCCAATTCTTCCTGGTGGCATGTTATTCTCCCATTCTTGTTTTTTTGTTTTTCCCCTTCATAAATGAAATTGGGAGGAATATGTCCTCTGCATTGTAGCACGCTATAACTGTTACTGTCTCTCCCTTTTCTCCAGAAGTAATAGTATGAACTGCTTTGGAACCTTTCTCAGTTAGAACCTGGCCAGGGCGGTTATTCAGCTGCAGGCCTGTTTCGTCCATGTTGAACAGCGCCGATGGCTTATTAATCAGATAATTTTCCTCTAAGATATTTTTCAAAAGAGAAAAATATTCTCCGACTTCGTTGCGGTCCATACCTTGAACTCTCTCAAGCGAAACACCCTCAGATTTGCGCACAGATATATCTGGATGTCTTGAGAGATAAAGTTGCAACCAGTCGTATCCGGCCTTTTAGTTGTCATTATTGAATCTATGTTGGATTCCTAACTGCGTGGCAAAATTGTTCGCTAAACTTCGAACATAGTCTCTGGTCAGAGGAAAGATATGCATTTGCATTTTTTTTTTTTTTTTTTATGTGACGGACAAGTCTTTATTCGTTGTCTTTACCGAAACAAGAACTCGGTTCCATTGGCCCTTTACTGACATATCCTATTTTTATTCTTCTTTTCAAGAGTTTTTCTGGGTGTATTTAACGTCGTATATGCTTTGCGGACAGATGTGCCACTTTCGACGGCTTCGAAGGCGTGTTTCAAGCCATCTGCTTTCCATCTACCACAAGTACTTCCCGCCTTGGGAGTGTACTTGTTTGGCATCCGGAAAGAGAGAAAGAAAATAAATAGTCAAAATTTCACCACATATTAATAGGTGGCCAACTGTCTCGAATAAAACCTGGCTATATATCCCGATTGTTCGAGTGAGATGGCCATATAGCGTAACATAACAATAATAGCGGATGATGGGTGTGAACCGACATGGGTTAGACACGCGTGGGGAGGTATATAAACGTGTTTTATCATACTTTTATGCGTTATTTTTTTTAACCTTTAAGCAAACATTTTGGATAGGAGAATTTTTTTTTTTTTTTAGGCTGAAACTGAAAGTAAAAATGCAGAAATACTCACAATCGTAGCACTTTTCCACAGCATAATAGAAAATTTCCACGTAACTTAGCAAGAACTCAACACACACTGAATTGGGATGCTTTCTAGCGGCTGGCTGCCGAACTATGACGATTGGCCATCTCTACCACATGGCCATCTAACCCGGACTTACCTGATTTTCAGGTATTATTAACACTTTTAATAACATTATTTAACTCTCGTTTATTTCATAAGTAAATACAGTATAGGGCCTACTATTATTTCCCGAGCAATGAACTTTGTTTGTACAGTAATTACCATGGCAATGCTTGTACTAACACGCCGAGGACAGATACACACAGGTTGCAAATGGAAATTAAGTAGGTATTTTAAAAGTACTCACGAATGGCCAATAACCTGCAAAACTACAGAATTCGTAACTTTAGGCAGTTCAGCCGGCGTGGAATTTTTAACGAGAGTGGAGCTAAGTGGTTTGCTTGCAAGTGATGCATGTAAAATAGTCTAAGTAGTAACACGATGCACTGTTGAGTAGTACGGTATTACGTTTTGCGATCAATGTCAGATACATTAAACACGCTATCAAGAGAGAATGCGACACATTACACAGCACATAAAATAATGAAATGTCGGGCATGACACAGCATCCAAGTTTTAATTGCATAATACTGGGCACGGAGGCGATTACGAGCGGAGGATGTGTCTTGCGGAACAAACACACCTGCCTCGACAACTGAAGTTCATTTCCGAAACCCAGTATTTTGTGAGATTTAGAGGTCGCTATCGCCTTGCTGAGATGCAAGTTGATTTTAATTTTTTTTTTAATCGGATTCTTCAAACCCTCCCCCTTTTTCCCCTTTTTATGTCGCAATGCTAACCGAGAGCAGCTTTCATAGTTACCTAAGTTTATATATAAAAATTACACACACCGTCATAGTTTACCCGGGATTTGAACCCGGAACCTCGCGAAACGAAGAAACACTAGCGACCTATGCTTCAAAGCTCATCATCGAGTTAAACTGGAAGAAAACATTTTAACGTTTTGACGACCGATTTCTGCATTCCTCATTCCATATTTATTTTTTTCCCCCATTTCGATTATACTAACGCTAAACTGAATCGGTATTCTGCAAAAGAACATGTTCCTATATTCATTCAAGGCCCAATTTTGATCAAGTTGCATCAGGGTGCACACAAAACATTTTTCTCAGAGGGACCGTAGTAAAGTAATAACTCGATACATTAATTGTATAAAACAAAGTCTTTGAACAAATTACTTTACAAGGTGGTACATACACAGTACAACTTATAGTGTTATGTAAATATTTATTCACTGCAATTATAAATTATGGATTTGTTACAGAATATTTGTTATTTACGTACTGAGGTATTTTTAGGGTCTTGTGTGAATGAAGAAGAAGGGAAGTGGGAGGGGGGGTATGTCCAGATCCGTTTAACCGCCCCTCATGTGCGCATCACTATGTTGTCCAAAATCGCTACAAGACTACTATCTGGGTTACTTAAATCCACCACGTGACCAAGTTAAAGGACCTAATTATTTGAGGATTTAGGGGTTGAAATTTACCTCCGTAAAAGCGTGCGCTATTGTTTACGTATGGAATAATGCATTTCGTCATGCAAATTATGCGAACTTAAACCAGTAAAAGGAAGAAAACGTAATAATGAATCACAAGTGCATGATAATGTTCGTTCTCATTGTATTTGTACTATGGAAACTACATTTGAAACAGTTTCTGTAACAAAAATCAAAACTTCATAAAATTATTATTTTTATAAATTGAGGTTTTTTTTTTAATGGGAGCGAAAAAATAAAACTATTTAATAATTTTTCAAGAGCAAGTACTCGTAAATGACGTTTTTTTTTTGGGGAGGCGGCATAGGTAACAAAGAAACATCGAAATGTTCAGTACTGCGGTTCCTAAATTGAACACTAGAAGCGCAGTTCAGTGTCCTTTTAATTCCAACGCCCTGCATCTCCAATGCCTTAAGGCTCTCGCCCGCCTGCCCTGGCGCTTGTTCCCGCGTTTGAGGCTGAGAAGCGCTACAGCGATAAGGGCGACACTGCCACGTGCATCAAGAGCGACATCGACGCTAAGCGAAGGGCTGTGAATTAGCGTGTAGTGTTCTTGTACCATTGCGTGTATCTATGAGACTTTCAGCGGTGACCCTATTATTTTATGGATGGAAACACTGTAGGAATGTTAAATAATTACGTTTATAATACGCGTGAAGTGTGTTGTAAGCAATCGACTGCCCTTGTTTGATGTGTGTGTGTGTTATTTTCGTAGATCAGCGCCTTGGACGCACGTTTAATTATTTCGCAGAAAAATGAGTATTTCAAACACGTTTCAAGCCCCATGTAAACGGGGGCCTTAAACAACCGAGTAACGACTTCAAGACTCGAGTGCTGTACTGTTAGCGCCACAAACGATGGCAGTTGCGCGTTCAGCCTCATAGCGTCCATGCTAAAAACTTTACTCTCGTTATCATCATTTGTTCATTTCTCGATGCGCGCCGAATGTTTTTGTAACAGCTTGCACACAGCCGAGCCGTTACTAACATCAGCTACCACTAGCTGGACCGTGCCGGCGGACCAAGCTCAAGGCCCTTACACAATGGACAACTTTTAACATTTGACACTAAGATTTGACTTTACGTTTGCTTTCTGGCATGTTTACTATGGATCGTGACACAATGGAAATGTCAAAGGTAAAGTCAAGTACTCTTGATTTTACGACTTCGAAAAGTTTAAATTTAAAGTAAAAATCAAGCAGCCATTTTACCGATAATCTAACAGAGGTTATGTGGAAAGTGTGTTATTTTAATGTAATGCGATTTTAAACTCAGGATATATAACAGACCTTGTCTTAAATTAAATAGATGGCAAACGAATATAACCTGAATAGGAAATATATTAATTTACATTTTTGAATAAAGTAAACGAGCGAGGTTTTGTTTTGAAATAAACTTTTAACACGCTTTTTAAGCCTATTTTTTAAAAAGGTATGTAAAATGCATTCCTGGATGATATGATAGTGATTTACATAACAAGATACACATTTTTACGAAGCTCACAAAATCGATGTTTAATTGTATCTAAGCCTGACTTTTAATTTTATTGTGTATTGGTGGTTTCGCCAATACAAAGTCAGATTTAGACAGTTTTCTGTTGTTTAAGAAGCTTCACGCTTCAGGCGGACACCAATCACAGCTGGACGTGTGACGTACAGACCGTCTTCCGCCGATATCCTGATGAACAGTTTGCTGAGAAACCGACAACGCCACAGGCGGCCGGAAGCTCTGTGGGCAGCTGTCTTGCAGGCAGCCGCCGATATCCTGATCAACAGTTTGCTGAGAAACCGCCAACACCACAGGCGGTTGGAAGCTCTGTGAGCAGCTGTCTTGCAGGCAGCCGCCGATATCCTGATCAACAGTTTGATGAGAAACCGCCAACACCACAGGCGGCCGGAAGCTCTGTGGGCAGCTGTCTTGCAGGCAACCGCCGATATCCTGATCAACAGTTTGCTGAGAAACCGCCAACGCCACAGGCGGCCGGAAGCTCTGTGGGCAGCTGTCTTGCAGGCAGCCGCCGATATCCTGATGAACAGCTGCTGCAAGAAACCGCCAACACCACAGGCGGCCGGAAGCTCTGTGGGCAGCTGTCTTGCAGGCAGCCGCTGATATCCTGATCAACAGCTGCTGCAAGAAACACAGGCGTAACCAAAGTTCGCCAGTATTCTGGTAATGGCTATTCCCGTTCCAAGGACCCACGAACTATCGTCTCGAGCAAACTGAGCTTAACTAAGTCTGGAAAATTACACCAGAGGTACAACGCACCGCATTCGTGCACACTCAGTGTAACAGTATTTTGTATAATAACTATTTATTACCAGGCACTCTTACCAACACACATGTTATCTTACAGTTTTTAGTCAAAGTATTTATAAATGAAGCATTATAATAATAGATGAAATATGAATATCATTTCAATTTAACAGAAAAAAGTAACTTTTATGAACACGAGTATAAAACGTTTGTTATACATGGCAAATTTTGGAAATAACTAAACACGTCATACATGGGGAGATTTTTCAAAGGTTAGATTAAAAAAGGTCGAAGAAACCGTGTGTAAACTATATGGATGGTTTCGTGGAAGATTTGGCCATCTGCTGGTCGTTTCGTAATCGTTCGTGCGCAATTTTCGATGGAAGGCTTCCTACAAGGTTGAATATGTAGCCAATCAGAAAGGGTGTGGTGGAGTCATTTTGTTTACTTTGTTTTGAAAAAGAGCGTAATACTATTAAACACGAATAAATGGGTTTTGTCGGCCCCGGATTTTCGCACGTGGGGATCTTGCCGGACAATGCCGTTGGTCGGCGGGTTTTCTCGGTGGTCTCCCGTTTATCCCGCCCGTGCATTCCGGCGCTGCTCCATACTAACCTCGCTTCACCCTCATCGAATCTCAAGACCCCCGTTGTTGAAGAGCCGTCGAAACCTCTTATAATATCCTGGGATTAAATCAGTAAGAACATAAGTTCTTAAGTACGTTTTTAATTTCGCGTGCATTTACAATCGCAGAATTTTTTTTAAGTCTAAGAGAATGCTATAAGGCATGATGCTGTCATGAATGAAGTGGCATTTTGGTGCTTCCAGATATATATTTTCATTCACTGCAAATATATATACGTACCTGGAATGGAAATAGTTTCCAGTTTGGATTATTTATGCTTCCTCATTATGTTCGACCCCTCCCTTCACGAAGTTCTATGGGACCGTAAAAATAAATTTGTCATTCCAAAAAGTGTTATATATCTCCCCTTGAGTTTCGTTGTATTACTATCACATATCTAGAAGGGGGAGGAGAATACAGATAAAACTGGAGCAGTTTTAAGAGCCAACACTCCTCTCATTCCCCTAAAATTATTCTGGTTTTAACAATGAATTACATAATACTGATAATATTTAAAGTAAATTAACAAGATCAGTAATTATGTAAAAAAATTAACAGGTAAACTTAACACAACATAGTTAAACATGCCTGTTTCTGTCAAAGACAATCATCTTGCATGTCGCTAATCGGGCATTATTTAACGTAACGGTTATAAAAAAAACTGTTACAGTTTGGTAACACGTTCCATTGTTTATACCGTTATTTTTGCAACGTCTTGGATTGCCCATAGACTAAAGATGAGGTACGCCGCTTATTCGTCTTCTGAGCATGTACCTAACATTGACCTAACCCAATCCTACACAACTGTCAAAATCACATGGTCAACATTGGTGAACGTGTTTGTTTCTATCTTAATTTTTAAATGGCGAACACCGTTATATTAATAAAATACTTTTATCAGTTTGATCACAGCCAGCGAGGTCGGTCTACCTCATCTTTATTCTACGGTTTCACTTACGTTTTGGCTGGCAACTGTGTGTGCGGATGCGTAAAAGTTCCTTTTTGGAACGTCTTGGTTTGCATCAGAGCGCATGCGCGAACGTTATTTCTTGGAATGCTGAACAACGTAATCGTCATATTCCTAAACGTCGGGACAGGCCATAGACTAAAGATGTGGTAGACCGATCTCGCTGGCTGCGCACAAACATTCTCCGTGTCCCAACATTGAACTGCCTTTCTGTCTACACGTCTAGCAAAAATGGCCCGGATTGGGTTTGAGGTTAGAACACTGTTTAGTAAACAAGTGCTTTTGAAATGTGTTTATACTTCCTCTCATAAATTTGTAATGCTTTTTGATTACATTCAAACTGGTAGAAGTATGTTATTAATATAAAAGTGCTTGTTGTTTAAAAATGAAGATGTAAACAAACACGTTCATCACTGTTGACCATGTGACTTTGACAGTTGTGTAGGATTCGAGTAGGTCAGTGTTGGGTACATGCGCAGAAGACGAATAAGCGGCCTACATCATCTTTAGTTTTGGGACAGGCGAGAAGTGTTTTACAGTAACCTGTTACAAAAATAACTAGTTCCTGGAACTTGTTATTTGTTTGGAACTGGAACGACGTAACACATTACACGAAAGTAACTGTTAAGCCCAAATTTATTGGCCACTGCCTAACGTCGCGAAAATAAACAAAGTTTAACCGGGAGGCGTTCACATAGCTGCGGGAATAAGAGGTGGAGTGAGCACGTCTGCTGCGCAGTTACCAACTTCTGAGTCCCAAAATTTACCTGCTGTTTTTTTTTTTGCCTCTAGAACAGTCAGAACCACACGGCCTCGATTTAGGCCAGCTAATTGTTTACTTATAAAAGTGATTTCAAATGTAAGTACGTTTGCTATGACCAATTTATTATGCAACCAGAATATATTCTAAAGTCACGCTAGATATTTTTTGTATAGATGCATGGATCTATTCAAAAACAGAATGTAAACGTAGTGTTTAATGTTGTTGGTCCTCATCGCTTCCCGTGGGCCGCCTTACTCGTGCGAGTGAAACAGTGTGCCATGGAAAAAGCGATAACGCCAGAAGCGCACGGCGATTTACAAAGGCGAGCCGCCGCGTGAGCGAGATAAGCCTATCGGGACATGTGTGATCCTGATCTCCAGCGGATTGTATTTCTGCGGTTATCTTCGATAGAATATTGTGGTCATTTCCCTAGCCTTTCAGCGTGACTCGGGGGTGCAGGGGAACCTTCTAGATCGGGCCTACTGGGGCCGAGACGAACCGCCGAGCCGACAGTTCAGAGTTCAGAGGATTGTGCGACCCCAAGTGCGAGGTGTGCGAAGACAGCGAAGGGACGAGCAAGCAGGGAGTGAAACCTACGGAACTGCGAGCATCGGTGCAGTGAAGGGTGATACTGGCGGGCGGGACTATTTGAGACGCCCGTCTACCTGGATCTTTTCCCCGCGTTTGAAGCCGAGAGGCGAGGGAGCGTTAAAGGCGACACTGCCACGCGCATCAAGTCCCCCATCGACGCTAAGCACAAGGTTCTGAACTGGCGCACAGTGTTCTCGTCGTGAGCGTGTAACTATGGAATTTTCAGAGGCGACCATATTATTTCATTGGTGGAAAGTGTGTAGGAAGGTTCAATGCATGCCCCTTGGCTAGTTTTGTATGGATCTGACATGCACATTTTTGAGATACAGCGCTTTGAAAAAGCCGTTTTTAGCCATTTTGGCGTGTTCTGAAATGGTGTTTCCAACTAACGTGAGGTCTTGACAACACTCAACAGCCATCGTCTGAAATGTGTGTTCTTTTCGTAGGTTAGTACACTGGACGCACGTTTAATAGTTTTGTAGAAAAACGTGTATTTCGAACACGGTGCAACGTACTTCAAGCGCCATGTAGACGGGCGCCTTAACTGGATACGTGGGTATAGTCCATTCACGGTTACTTCAACCTTTCCTGAAGCCCTGCTAAAGTTCTACTTCCAGGATATTCCTCCGCCTCGTGAAAACTAAGCTTAACTAAGCCTGGAGAACTACACCTGGGGGACAACGCACCACATTCGTGCGCACTAAGTGTAACAGTATTTTGTACAAGGACTATTTCTCACTAGGCGCTACCAACATACCTATTTCCTCCCTGATATTTATTCAGATTGTTTACAAATGAAGCATTATAATTTATAGATATAATATGAATAACATTTCAATTTAACAGGAAAAAAAGTAACTTTTATGAACACAACTATAAAACGCTTGTGATACATGGCGTATTTAGGAATAAATATACACGTCATACGTGGGGGAAAAGGCCGAAGAAACCGTGAATGGACTATATAAGACATTTGTAATGTAACAATAGACAGACTGAGTGTGTGTAAATAATGATAGTGAAATACAATCAAAATAGAGACTGCTCACCGAGAATAACAAGGGTTAAGTCTGTTCACGATAAAGTGAGTACTTTTGAAATGGATCTTAGAAAAACGTCACTACGCCTGAATGCATATAGTTTAATCGACGCACTGAGTGACATTTGCCCAGTAAAGTTGGTAACGATGGACCGAAAATAGTTCCATATCTTAACGTCGAATAAAAAGTGTTGGGTAACCACTTGTGATAACTTTTTTTTTTTTTTTTTTTTATGCATCGAAGTGTGAAAATGAGTAGATTTGGATAATATTTACTTTCCTAAAAATTTCCAGTTTCGCATGACCGACGCATCAATAAAGTGATGAGGCTCATGTAAATGTTAATTTTACATAAGGCGGAATAATACACAACATGTATACAAGTAGATCTTAAGCAGGGTTTTCAAAAGTGCTCATTTTACCGTGAACAGCCTATAATCAGCACACCTTATCTTAAGTTTGCAATTCACATGTGTGAACTCTCTCGAACATTATGCCAGTGAATGCTGAATACATAGACCTAACTTTCTATAATTCTTTTTTTTTTTTTTTCTGAGCAAGGCCCTTCACGCAAATCCGCAGATAATTATAACACGTTGCTCACAAAACTCATAACCTAGCAGTTCTGCGACACGAAACAAAATCCGCGCAGCACAGAAATAATCATTATCACTGACGAGGCAAGTCGGATGTCGAGAACCGTAAACCATATACTTCCGCATCCGGTTCAGTTTCCCGCCTCGCGATCGTTTGTTTCGGCTGGCGCAGACGTATGGTTACGTGGCGTATACACGTCTGCAACAAGCGTAGTTACAGCGCATAGTCCCGCGCGTTAAAAAATAAATAAAAAAAATTCATAAATAGAGAATTTCTATGAAAACGTCGGACCGACTTTTCTTGACTCTTGAAACATTACGTTATTGGAGATGTTTACTCTGTGACTTGCGTGAAGCTGAGCTTCCCTTGTGGTGGCATTATTCTAAAGACGAAATTATTATCGACTCGTTTATGTCAGATCTAGAGTTTTGTAAGATTTTCTGGGAAACTTAGTTTTTCGGAAGTTAGCTGCGGACAGACATCTGACAGGCGGTCGAATACCCTGTACCGTCTGCCAGGTGACTTGACTTTTGGACGATTGTCAAGCTGCAGTGTCTGACAACTGTAACCTATGCCCGTCAGCTGGATATTAATTTGAATTCTGACAGATGGTATTACCTGTCATCTTTTGCGACCCCAATCAAAGATACACATTCCTTGTTAGACGTGTCTCCAAATAGTATGGTAGAAATGAACCGAATATTATTGAATGGTTTTGTTTCACTAAGAAGGTTAAAGCAAAAACTACACAAGTGATGCACACATAATTTTGCTTAGCGGAAGAGAGGGCGTGGGGAAATGTACAAATAAATCACCATACTTGTTAAATAACATAAAAATATCACACTATTGCATATAGTTAGTATAGTATATTCAAGGTAAAGTGAGCACTTTTGAAAGCCCTCTCACTGGAAATAATTGATAATAAATATATTTTATGTTAGACTCAGACGTAAACTTCCGAGTGCGGTGTAATATGAACACTGTGTTTATTACTTACATGGCAATCGTTATACATAAAATCCATTGTAAGTGACTAAACCGCATCATCACTGACAAACCACTGGACCTATTGAGACCATATTCACACAATATGTTATTGAGGTGGCGAGTATGGTTTTTAGTTATGTTTATTTTCGATAGGTGGCGCTGGAGTCTAACTTCGATATTTATGGGCCGATTTTGCTCATACTTGCAGGAAATATTTGTGGATCTAAAAGAAAAAAAATACCAGCGATACCACGGTCAAACATCGGTGAACGCACCCAACGTAATTGAAAGGACGCGTTGAGAAGGCAAAATAGAACGTGAACACGCGCTGCACTAACTGAAGAAGCATGAACACAAAATGGAAACGCACACAACTCTCAACTTCGATTTTAAGAGACACTTAAATCTCTTCACTACATTTCTCTAGCACGGAGCACGTGAACGTAACAAGCAGACAAATCGGGATGAACTTTAAGCTATTCTACAACACAGAAACCTAACAAACTTAAGAAATTAAAATAAAAAAATCATATTACAAAATATTGACATAGGTGGAGTATAGTGGAGAATTATGAACGGTTCTTTACAGCGATATCTTGAGATCCGATGACGGTGAAACGAGGCGAGTATGGAGCAGCACCGGAGTGGAAGGGCGGTGGAAATGGGAGATCCCCGAGAAAACCAGCCGGCCAGCGGCATCGTACGGCACGATTCTCACATGCGAAAATCCGGGAGCGACCCAGCAGGGAATCGAACCAGGTTCGCACTGGAGGGAGGCGAGCACTTTATAACAAACACACTTCATTTTAAATATTTCTACAGTGTTTAATACTTAATAAATAGTACTGGCAAGCCGCACGGGCGTGTTTATTAAAACAAAAATGAAAACAGCCACATCAAATCCATGACTTCGATTTGTTGTAAACCACAATGGACACGGAAATGAATATCATCGAACGAAATACTCGATTCCTATTGGCTTCATGTATTCACGGACATGGAAGAACTGGGATTCGACGATCTCTTTTATACATTCTTCTGTAGTATATGTGTACGTATGCGTTCCATTGGAGTCTGGACACAGAGTTTGACGTGATCCGCTTCCGTGGTACGTTTCCGCATGCGTGTCATTGTACGTATAGAACGAGTGTAAGGCGCAATGACTACCATGAGGTATTTTTGACAAGATTTTAATTGCTGAGGGTCACTGCCTGACGAAGAGCGACTTCTTCGGGAAGTTTCTAAACCTTGCTTCATACAGAATGTGCTTTGGTAATTCCGAAAGAAGCACTATTCAGCGTTTTGATCTTTCTCCACGAGTTTAATAAGAAAATAATGTTGTATAAAATTACATCGTTTTCATTCCAGGTGTTGATACATATTCCCAATGAGTTAGTCCTTGCACTTTGCCCGTGGCACTGTTCGCTTGCGATCATTTTGGGGTTTACACAATTGAAAAATAAGCAGTAAGCATAAATAAGTTAGCAATAGGCTCCAAAAATGTAACCTAAACTACAACTATCCTACTGCCTACGTCCTACTAGTAGATAAATAGTTCACCGTGTGTTACTTAAAATCAAAACAGAAATTGGTTTTTATACAAGTCAGCAGTTGTATTTTAACATTATAACAAAAGAAGTAAAACTTGAATGTACATTAAAAATATTAATTATTGAAATCAAAACTGAAATATTTGTTCATTTAAATGCGTGCTCCTCTATGGTTGGCTGAACGAAAACTGATTTTATTAGTTAACGAATTTACTACTGATATACTTGAGATGTTAGAAGTTGTACAACTTCGTTATGTGTACTTAGATTTGAGTCAAGGCGATGTAGAAATTCTCAGTTGTATTACTTATCGCTTAACGCTTAAATTTTTTTACCGTGTGAGCCCTTTTAGCGCTGCTGCGTGACATGCCTTTAACACAAGCTTTAATATAATTGGCAGTGGTGCTGCACCCTACCCTCTGGTTAACAAACATTGACCTTCACAAGCTACGAATTAAAATGGAAAAGGAGTCTCTTTGTCTTCAAAAATGTTTTTGCTCTTTACTATAACTCTGATTACTAGTGCCAATAATGATGCGTTTCTCCCTTCCCACTCTGCATAGTCCATTGATGGTTACTATAACTCTGATCACTAGTGCCAATAATAATGCGTTTCTCCCTTACCACTCTGCATAGTCCATTGATGGTTACTATAACTCTGATTACTAGTACCAATAATGATACGTTTCTCCCTTCCCACTCTGCATAGTCCATTGATGGTTACTATAACTCTGATTACTAGTGCCAATAATGATACGTTTCTCCCTTACCACTCTGCATAGTCCATTGATGGTTACTATAACTCTGATTACTAGTACCAATAATGATGCGTTTCTCCCTTCCCACTCTGCATAGTCCATTGATGGTTACTATAACTCTGATTACTAGTGCCAATAATAATGCGTTTCTCCCTTCCCACTCTGCATAGTCCATTGATGGTTACTATAACTCTGATTACTAGTACCAATAATGATACGTTTCTCCCTTCCCACTCTGCATAGTCCATTGATGGTTACTATAACTCTGATTACTAGTGCCAATAATGATACGTTTCTCCCTTACCACTCTGCATAGTCCATTGATGGTTACTATAACTCTGATTACTAGTGCCAATAATGATACGTTTCTCCCTTCCCACTCTGCATAGTCCATTGATGGTTACTATAACTCTGATTACTAGTGCCAATAATAATGCGTTTCTCCCTTCCCACTCTGCATAGTCCATTGATGGTTACTATAACTCTGATTACTAGTGCCAATAATGATACGTTTCTCCCTTACCACTCTGCATAGTCCATTGATGGTTACTATAACTCTGATTACTAGTACCAATAATGATACGTTTCTCCCTTCCCACTCTGCATAGTCCATTGATGGTTACTATAACTCTGATTACTAGTGCCAATAATGATACGTTTCTCCCTTACCACTCTGCATAGTCCATTGATGGTTACTATAACTCTGATTACTAGTACCAATAATGATGCGTTTCTCCCTTCCCACTCTGCATAGTCCATTGATGGTTACTATAACTCTGATTACTAGTGCCAATAATAATGCGTTTCTCCCTTCCCACTCTGCATAGTCCATTGATGGTTACTATAACTCTGATTACTAGTGCCAATAATGATACGTTTCTCCCTTCCCACTCTGCATAGTCCATTGATGGTTACTTACAACTTTTATGAAGTCTGGCCTGCTACAGTTCTGCTTCCAGGATATAATTCCGCTTCATGCAAACAAAGCTTAACCGAGTCTAGAAAATTACATCAAAGGGACAATGCACCGCATTCGTGCGCGCTCAGTTCAATAATATTTTGCATAAGAACCATTTTTTACTAGGCAATGCTAACACACCTATTTCCTCCCTGTTTCTGTTCATATTAATTATAAATTAAATATGATAACTTATAGATAAAATAGAATCAAGTGTTCAACTGATCCAAAAATAACGTTATTTTTATGTTAAAACAAGCACGTAATGCTTATGATATATAACATATTCAAGGAAACAAACATGTAAGTAATGCAAAGGGTGATTTTTCAAACGTTTGATTAAAAAAGTGTGAAGAAACCACGAACACACTACAAATAAGAACACGCAGACATACGCAAGCGAATAGACGGTCGAGTAAAGCCATGCCAAGTAAACTTACAATTTAGTCACCAGTTTTTGTTGTTGCAGGATCTTAGATGAAATGGTTATGTTTTTTTTAATCACTCTAATTAATTCGCGAGTTAAACCCACTACTCCAAATACAGTAAGGTTCAACTGCCACAGTTAGATGAATCGATAAAATATACTCGACTTTCAAGGGAAAATCAGAACTGGATTACGTAAAGTAGGGTTCGGATGTGAACAGAAGTGAAAAGAGTCATCTAATCTGGATCAGACAGTTTCGCATAAATTTATCCGACAATTGGGTTCTGGTTTTCACGCGGCAAGCCAAAAATCACGAAAACAGACAAATTTATAAACACAGATTAACTTATTTTTTCAACAAGTCGGAAAAAATATACCGATATTTGACATTTGTGTAACGCACTAACCTGCAAGTGTCATGTTGTGAAAAGTGAAAGGAGTGGAGTTCTTTCCTTCTGCAACTACTACTACTACTATAGAGATATCATAGTTCGTGCAAGCTAACAGTTTTTAGATTGTTAATTCAGTGTCCGTGGTATTGATACAAGTCGTTTTTTCCCCCAGCACACTGAATAGTGTTTGACACAAGCCATGTTCTCGGCTGGCCGATTCCACTTCAAATTCAGGTTGTGAGAGCCTGCCGTCACTTCAACATCCGTTATTTTTCCTCGGACTGATTACGTACAATTAATACAGCATGCTTTAGTGTTTGATTCACTTAACATAATAATTTTTACACTATCATATATATACAGGATGTGTCTAAATTCCCATTGCACATTGCAAGGGCATGTAGTGGGGACCAAGACAGTTAGATTTTGCTTAGGAACTTATGTACGGAAACGTATGAACAAAAAAACACCACCACATCACATGTTGACCTCTCCCACGTCTGCAACATACTGAACGTTGTTTACATTCTGGGTCCACTTACAAGAATGGCTCGATGTGACGACCAGCGACGTCTTACATAAACACAGTACCTACGTACCATGTTCTGGTACACACGATCGCCAATACCTGGAAGTTTAAGGCCGGAATTCATAGTCGGAGGCTTGTTTGGCATAGAAGCTATACTTCATGAAGTAGTGCTTCTTCTTCAAGCACTACTTATCTGACGAATGAATTCATAAATCATTACTTGACGAAGTAATTATTGTGTAAGCACTACTTATATGAGCTAAGTTGTGCTTGGTGAAGTACGGAAATAAGTATCTGTATAATTTCAATACCAACATAACATAGATAAATTTTCCACTTTATTTACAGCAGTCACCCGGACTAAATCAATTTGTACGTTAGTTTGTTATTATTTTATTTTTCACTGCTGTATTGAATCATTTTAATCTGTTTTATAGTACACTTGAGATTAAAATAATTGTATGTGCAGTAAAGACGTGTTTGTTTCATGTGTTGTGTAATAATCTGCACACTCGACGATTATTTGATGTGTGTTCGTTTTAATAACATCCCAGTTAATTTAAACCCTACGACACCTTGTAATAATATAATTCTGGACATTTCCGTCGAGCGCCAATAATCGCCATTACGCGAACGACATTATCGATCGTAAACGTGCTTGCTTACATCTCATGCTACCGTTCAGCCAACATAAACTGTGTTTCAGACCTCGTATTGCAAACACAGGCCTGTGCGACTATTGGAACTTTCTAATATCGTTTCGAATAATGGAAGAAAATAGTACTCCAGTGCCCGTGAACTTTGCTCATTTTTATCATGTTTATTCGAGTACCTTGTTGGTGTTGTAAAAAATGTTATCGATAGTTAATTATTTTTGTATGTGCCTTGATTAAACGTGACTGGTTGCAGGTACCAATTTAGTTGTTTTCTTGAGTGAAGTGTAATATTATCGGCATATGTTTTATCACAACGGTTCGTTCCGCCATTTTACAACTGCCGTTCCCGTTCCCTGCGAAGCTAGGTACATACTCGAAGTATTTACGTTTTTTCGAAGGTTTTAAGTTTGTTGGTTTCAGGAAATGGGCAAAGTGTTTATTTTACTGAATGATTATGCAAATAAATTATTTCGTATCAGTGATGGACAAAGAATATTGCAGTGAAGTGTCCGTGCAAGGATTTCCATATAAAAAAACGTGTTCGAGAGGTTGCGAATTACAAACGTGTTTTGTAAATAATGTATTTAGAAACAGTTACTATAATGTTTGAAATGCACAACAACGAGTGTAAGGTTAACTTCGGTGGTGTGTTTATTGCTGGAGCATTGTGCAAATCAAAATGACACACTAGTAAGAACTGCAAAACAATGTCGTCTCACGAAAGACGTTAATCTAAAGACCCCCCCCCCCCTCCCACAAGCATATTTCTCCCGAAATATAAAATAAGAGAGCACCAGCAACAAAAATAGACTGTACAGTAAACATAACCTCTTTCAGTAGCCTACTCGTTCGGCAAACACGTTCGATCATAACCTAACTGTTTTGGGTACGTTCTGTTTGTGTTTATGTAATAGAAATGATGCAGTGGCCCAGTTTTGTGTACTAAAATTTATGTTATGATTTTTTAACTAGCCTTTTGTAAGCATGAAAGCTAAAATGAACTATAGTATTTAACTTTTTGTTATTGATATGTGTTGGGTTATTTCTTTAAACGGACGGCCTCAGTTCGAATAACGAAGGAATAATAATGAGTTCAACGAAAATTACATTAAATTCAAGCACGCAACTCGTGTCGCTCATTTTTTGTCATACAAACTTAAAAAATATAGCGGTGAACATGCACACAAATAAGCCTACCGTAACTTTTATTCCGCTCATATTTCTATGTATTACTACTTACTGTGTATTAAGGTTTATTGAAATCTATTGGGACTGGGCTTGGTTATTTTGTTGGGATAGGTGGTAAATCACGTTACACGACTGTGTTTCAAACACCCAGGGCAAAGGTACAACGTTGTGATAAACAAACAGATGTGGATGTAAATAAACAACTTCGTCATAAAAACAATTCACATTAAACACGTATAAATAGTTCACATCAAATATTCTAAATAATGCACACACACAGATACAGCGTAACGATCACCATGCAACGCTATTTCACACGCAGAGGTTAACGAAACACACTGTAACAGTATATTTATTACTGCCGCAGAAACACAGATTTATCACAACATCGTAACTTTCTTAGGTAGATTTAAAAAACACAACGTCTGCAAACTTGATGTGGTAATTTGAAGTATTTTTCGGAGTGAGAATAATTTATCTTTCGTTTGGTAACAAAGCAACACGCTATATCATGGCTCGTCATGTATGCCAATTTCACTTTGTTTCTGCCGCACTATCATATCTAAATATATTAAAATAAGTATTCAAACATTAAAATCTCTTTTCAGTTGTAAATTACAAATTCAAAAATCATTATTTTGCTGTAATACGTATGAAATATGCTACAATTGAAAACATGTATAATGAGCAGCTTACTAGCGAAGTGAAACTTCCATAGTGTGAAAGAGACAAAAAAAGAGAGAGAGAGCGACAAGCCTCGCTCAACAGACACTTGCTTTGTCGCTCGATAAACAACACCGTACCATTACGGCTTACTCACGAAATTTTCCGCTGTTATTTTAAACTGTAAAAATTAGATATGTTGCAATCGGGGTTACCTAAATTTTTGTATATATCAATAGGCACAGTTTAATTTACAAATAGTATACTAAAAAGTAGGTTATAATAATATTTTAACTGTGAACTGTTTCTTACCAGACGTTGCCAATACGTCGCTACTCTCGCTGTTGTTAATTCACATTTAAAAATAAATAAATATGACAAGTTATAGAAAAAAATTAAGGTAAAGTTTCATTTATCCAATAATACAGTACTCTAAAATTAACCACAGTGTTAGATATTTGTGTAATACAGTTTATTAAAAAACAGGTTGACATGTTATGCCTAGAGTGTTTTTTCAAAGGTTGATTTTCATAAGTCGCTTCCAATCGGGAATGGACTATATGTAGATGGTGGAATGGAGCAAATGTGACTAATCGAACAAGTGCGAGTAATTGGTCGAACGAATGAGAGAGACAATAGATAAAGGAAATAGATAAAGCGAGCGTGAGAGATAAGAGAGAAAGTAAAGAGAATGAAACAACAAAACATGGGAGGACTCCGAGGAAACCTATGGACTGATAGAGAGACAAGATAGAAATGAAACAGAGAAAGAGATAAAATGAGAGAGACAAGAGAGAGGGGAGAGAAAGAGAAATGAAAGACAGAAAGAGATAGAATGAGAGAAAGAGAAAGTAAAGAGAAAGAGATGGAATGCAAGAGCATGAAAACTCGAGACATAATTGTAGTATGACATCACGATCGTATGCGCCTTGAAAAGACGAGTCCGGTGATATATAACACTCAATATTTATGTCTTTAAGTTTTTTAATTATAAAAATATATTTAAATTTAAAAAAAGTAATTGTTAAAATAACTTTAGTATGACATCATGATCGCATGTCCCTTGAAAAGACGAGTCCGGATATATATATATAACACTTGATACCTATCCCTTTAATTTTTGAAATTATAAAAATATATTTTAATTAAAAAATAATAATTATTAAATTAATTTTATTTAATCGATTCTTCATTGTTTCGTCTAGAAGTAAGAAGCGATCCCCACAAATTACCTGAATTGGCTGAAAATTGCCTTTCAGGGGTTCGTTTTTGCAGCGGGGGTTTCAGTGATTTTTGAGGGAAAATCGGGAAATTGTTAAGGGAAAACGGTTGGGGTAAAACGTACGATTTTGTGAAAAAATGAGCGATTTTGGGGAAAAAGATTCTAGATGGCGGACAGAGCCGGAGCGGAATCCTGAATCCTTGTCTAGAAGGAACTTCACCCTACTATAGTTAATTGCATTGTATAATTTTTATGTGCACAAATTTTTAAGATGTCAATGCAAGTGATTTCTAGTTTGTACAGAGACAAATTCACAGTAACAACAGAGAAACTTTGTTTACGTATATGTGACGGGTAACAAAGTGACTCAAGAATATTTATCGGCACTTGTCGACACCAGGAGACTCACGTAGTTGTGTTAGTTATACTTCTCTCTTGTGTTACTTATTTATATTCAAAGGTAGAACTTTTTTGAAATATATTTCGGTTATATTCGTTTAAAGACTCAGAAATTTATCTTGTGTAGTACACCAGTGGTGTTATTCATTTGGAATAATACTATCTTTCAAAGTCACATATCTCCCAACAATGTCTACGAGCAATATCCCACTCCCAACCCAGAAAAATAAAAATAATTTATACTTATGCAACTCTTGCACAAAACTCAGCACATATATATATATACCCGGTATCCAACACACCACATCCCAGTCGAGTGCTCGTCGTCATCCTAACATCTACCAGAACTGCTCCCCATCCCCACCAAAAAAAAAGAAAGGAGGTACATCAAACTATACACTTATCACACAACAATTTTTGATTGATTAATTAAATTAAATTAATTGGATCAATCAATCAAAGTTTCGCGCCATTTTATGTGATGAGAATTTAAAAAAATCGATCGGATTAAGGATCAATCCAAAAGAATTGCATCGGATTAAAATCGGATTAACAATCTTTCATTGCATTAAGACCAGATTAAGGATTAACCCTTTTGATATAAATTTGGTATCAAAGGGTTAATCCGATTAATCAAAAGTAGGGTGAAACCAGTGCGCTTCTACTACTGTCGATGTAATTCCCAATGTTTCGGCACACATTGCAGTTACCATCATCAGGGTCGTAGCTAAAGACTATACATGCTAAAGTAAGATATTCTGAAACCAACTTTTGAAAAAAAAATTACTTGCCATACACACTTGCTATAGTAAACACTTATATGTTAGGCTCCTAAGTCGGCACCAAATTAATAAAAATAGTTCCAAGAATTGATGTCAAATTAAGACCATAATGTTTACATGTGTGGCAACTGAAGCCTGCTTTCTTTGTTCAATACAGGATGTATCTAAATTCGACTGACGAAATTCGGCAGCAGATTAATTACGAAAAATGAAGTTGAAAACATACATACGCCCTATGGTCTAAAATTGATTTTAAGGGAGGTAGGTCTACACATTTTTGTAGCTGGAACTGGAGAGAAATTTTATTACAGAGCCACTTGTATGTGCCTCTTTTTGGGGACCTATCTTCCCTTCAATAGCCGCAAAATTGTGATATTGGGTGTTGTGCATGTCCCACGTGACCGGTATTCGTTAGCATTATTCTGAAAGAAAAAAAATGAATTACTCGAACACAGCGTTTGCACAAGATGACATTTTTCGTTGATTGTGCCGTGCGGATTACTAAACCATCATTTAAATCCCAAATATGCTACCACGTCAAGGGAGTAACCGTGATTATTTAAACGAAATTATTTGATGACAGCGACAGGTGTTATGGTTAGTGGCCACTAAAAACTTATTTTGTGGCAGGGTGAATACCAACAAAATAATTTTGTGGCCGCCACAAAATATTTTTTTTCAGTGCAGTGTTCCATCTTAAATATTTTAGCCAGTATTTGCAAAACAGAAGCATTTTAGGCCCAACTTCAAAGAAGTTAAACTTCTTTGAAGTTGGTGAAGTTCGTGATTAACCAACAGCTGAAGTTTGTCGGTAGAATTCGGATACATCTTGTATACAAAAGACCACTAATTTACATATTAACACACATTAACTTTCCTATTAATTCCACCGTTTTTTTACTGGGTGACGCATGAATAATGTGACATGGTCCACGACAACGTTAATTTGACAAATGGCAGAACAATACAAAATGAGGAGAGAAGAAAGGCTTTCGAAAGTGCCGCTGAACGTCTCTATAGATAGTGGAAAGAGACGCTGTTGATCAAGTTGACACCTTTCAGACGATGAACATTCTTGGCCGCCCAGAGCCTTAATATCCTTGGTGTATCCTCATTTCCCCACTGTTCCGAACACCGCCGCGCAGCTCGCTCCATCAGGTCGTGGGAAATTCGACAGAACGACCACCATGCCTTCCATAGTCAGAACGACATGCACCCCGTCTCAAACTCTTCAAGTTACTCATTACTGTTTTAGGCTGTGTCGCCGAGGTATGCTAGCTACTCGCTG
Source organism: Dryococelus australis (assembly GCA_029891345.1). Lineage (NCBI taxonomy): Eukaryota > Metazoa > Arthropoda > Insecta > Phasmatodea > Phasmatidae > Dryococelus > Dryococelus australis. The sequence goes on along the minus strand of CM056998.1, from coordinate 29,086,024 downwards.
ACTTTCACGCCACACACACACAGGTTATACTGCACACAGCTTTGTCCTAACACAGTTCACGTTATCGAGGCTGTAGCATTGTTAGCATCTCCTGGTAAGTTACACGCTGCCAGTCACGACAAAACTTAAATCAATTGACATATTAATCACGTTTGTGGTTTATACCATCTTTCGTCTATTCTGGACAATTAGGACTCAATGCGGCTATTATTTTGACACTGAGTGTGTATACAATTATGTAATTCAGACACTACTAGTGTCGATACGTGAAGAACGAGTGTAAAATAATCACATGTGAAAAACCGGGATGATCAATTACAATCACACATGGAGAATAACAGCGTGCCACACTGACACAGACGTTTTAACGTGACATGACATAATGCCTGCAGACTGAGAAGTTTATTATACTGGCAGTTTCAAAAATAAGGCCTACATTAAACATTCCTCTATGAAAGGTAGTATCGAAAGGATATTTTTTGTTTCTGCATTATTGTTGTTATTATTATTATACGTATTTTTTACGTTCATAAAAATTTATTTAAGTGAGAGGATAGACCAGGCAGTTACGTGACCGCATAAACTTGTTTTTTCACGGAAAGTAGCTATAAAACTGCACAGAGAGTCTTGGCTAGCCAGGGATTTTAACACGGAAACTGTCTGATAGTGCAGTCGTGAACTTGACCATGGCGTTCAAAGGATAGGGAAGGGCTGTAAAAATCGAGCGAAATAGGATTTGAGTGCTGTGCTAACCTGTGCAGTATAACAAGGAAATAATATGAGATATAGTTAGCTATTGTACATACGAGGACATAGCGAGAGATTTGATTGTTATATTAGGTCAGTGGTAGCTTGAATCTAGGTGAGTAGTGTACGTATGTAGGATCGGTGGCAACGGCTGCCTGCTGTAATGCCATGGTGCTGTCCGCCATGACATCATAGGTGCGGCCGGCGGCCTCACTTATTTCCCCCATCGCTGCACCCAACTCACGGTCGTTAATTCCAGCGACCCGTGACCTCAGAAATGACTTTATTAAAAAAGATTTTAGTAAAAAATTAAAAGTACCGGCCCACCACCTTGGATTTTTAATAATTATATTGGTTTAGTTTGTCGCCGCAGAATGCGAACTGACCTTGAACTCTGAATCCCCTGCGAATAAACCTGGTATAATCCGGTTATATCTAACCATGTTCAAGGTTAGGGCCGTAATTGTTCGTCGCGATTTTGGCAGTGGAGGGGGAGGGACGCAGACGGGAAAGGTTGGAGGGGAGTGCAATGTTAGCATTTCATAGGTATGCACCTCCATGGCAGCAGGTAACTGCACACATGCATGCATACGTACATCAAAGTCGTTTTCACACCTGCACGGTGTCGGATGACCATGAGGTCTGCATCTGCATGGCATCAGGTAACTGCACACATACTTCCATGCCATTTTCACACCTGCTTGTGGTGTCAAATAGATCAAGTCGACACGTGTGATAAGCAGTGTTAGCTTTTTTTTTCACAATCCTGCAAGGTTTGCGTTTAAAGATAGGCCATGAATAAAATTAAGGTTAAATAAGGTAAGGCATGTTTTTATTTTTAAAAAATGTACATGACATTACTTTAAAATATTTGTACTTTCTATTTTAGAATGCCTTTCTCGTCGACCCACGAATCATCTCGCTTCGAGTATACGCGCCACCTCATGTACATACGGCCATTACTTTGTTTCAGCACCTTTTACACCATCGAAACATCGGGAAATTTCGAATGCTGGATCTCCTCTGCATAGAAGCCTCCGACGATGGGTTCGCCACAAAGGTCCTCGAGGTAAAACATGCATGGGTACCAATGTCGTATGCAAACCACCTTGTACAATTCCGCAGACCAGTGTGACAGTAGGTCTTGTGGAAAATGCAGCGCTGTTTGGAAATGCACACCAAGTCACAGATTTTGGTTTTAAACTTGCGCGGGTCCCTTCTCATCGGAATAGCATACATGGTCCGAAGCAGCGAGTCGTCCTTGACATCTTCGGGCTTCATGCGAGTGGTAGAATGAACAATAAAATTATACTCGTGGACGAGTTTCGGCAGTAACTTAAGCCACTTGTAGTTTCCATTCACAGTGAAATGTCTCCCCAATTTGGCCTTCAGAGTACGGTGGAAGTGCTCGACGATGCTAGCCTTGAGTCCAGAGTAGGTGGAATAGTGATTTATGCCATACCTTTTGTCATCAGTGTACAGAAAACAGCATTAAAATATTCTTTACCAGCGTCGGTGTGGAGATTTTTCTGACGTGCCCTTCGTGCAAAACATCCGCTATGGGTTCAGTGACGTCGAAGAGCATGCGTTCTTCGACTTGAGGGATCTGGCACAGGCATACTTGGAAAATATGTATGTTATGGTCAAAATGTAGCAGTGGCCTTTATTCGCACGAGAAAAGTCTTGCATTTCGATCATGTCGGATTGGAAAGTATCGTCCAGCCCTTTCATGATGTGCTTTCCCCGAGGATAATTCCTCCAGGTCGACCTGTGCAATTCCCCAGAAACGGCATATTTCATCATCTCACGATATAGTCAACTTTGACGAGTTCTTAGGAGATGGATGTAATATCGTTGGTGAGCAACTGGTTGCCCGCAGACTGCGAAGCGACGAGTAGTTGTAATCTATCGACGAGTTCATTCGGATCGTCCCAAAACACTTAGTCTATTTTTAGTTTGGCATCGATCTTCTGCAGCAGCAGACCCAATAGAATAGCTTCAAACAATCGTGGAAACGGTCCTGCGATAATGCCAAATTTCGCATGGGTTGTGTCCTTAAATCGATGCATTGAGGGGTTATCATTTGCGCAACGAGCACGACTGAACTGTAGCAGGTGACAGTACCTGTGTAAATCCGATTCGGTTCAGTGTCCGGGATGCCTACAAAACAAAAGTTTGCCCTGACCATGCGTCATTTTCATCTTGCACTTGCCGATCTGCATCATATCTCCTGGAAATAACACCACCTACTTGTTTCCAAGAAACCATTTTTCATCGTGGTATCGCAAACCGTACATCTTGTCGCAGTTCCGATCGAAGTAGGAAGCGATGCAGTGCCCGACCAAGGTGCCCACCTCTGTTACATACTCTCGCATTCGTTTCCGTTCTCGCTCACGCAGCAAATATATAAGGGACAAATCGTCTTCGTTGTTAGTGATGCCCCCTTCCGATTCGAGCAGTTCCGGACTTCTTTTCCATTTACGTGTCGGGGTCGGTCCTTCCACTTTGATTTCATGTTTGATATCCGGCCGAGGCAAAGCTTCCTCCTCGCGTTGTCGACTAAGTTCGTCTAGACGTCTGGTTATTGGCTTGTAAGCCTCTTTCCTTCTATTCTCGAGAGCCAGTCTGTAACTTTTCCCGAGTAGATACTTCTGGCCAATTTTGTGCATCAACTGAAAGTGGTCTGGATCGCAAATGATTCGTCGGTATTTCCCCCAAAACCACACTATTTTTATGCTTCTTTCTCATGACGTATACAGGATTTTATAGTATTGTCAATATCTCTGCCTTCATACGCTGCTTTATTTTTCGTTTCGAATGTCCGCCTTTCATTGAACGAGGTCGGTTCTGCAAAAATTGTGTTCGAGCCATAAATTATATTTTATTGGTAGCTTGATTATGCATAGAGCTAACAGCGACCCCCCCCACCCGGTTACCCCTCAAAATAGACTAAAACTGTGTAAATATCCTTCAACAACCTAGTCTCAGTACGGATGACAACGGCCTCTTAGACTGTGATGGAACGCAGTTTCGGTATCCTAGGCCACGTTATCATCATTCATCCCAGAACCTGTTACGATTCTGGGAGAGCCATGGCCACTTGCGAGATGGCGGACGTTTATCTCGGGTTAGTGCTGTGACTGATGATGAATCACATTTTAGCAAATGAAGGACTCGCAGCCCTACGTTCTTCGCATGTCTCAGCGGGTTATCGTTTCGTGAAAAAGTGTTCGCGACATTTCTCCCACTTCCAAACTGATACTCAAAATTTAAGCAGATATATATTTTTGCGATAAGATATATGCATATTACGAGCACATCCGATAATACACTGCTATCTGTTGTACTGTAATAGCAGAACACAAAACAACTTCCTAGACAGAATGCTAAAAAACACGAGGGATGAGAGAGTGTGATATTTCACCTCTCTCACCAGACGAGGAACGTAATAGCAAAACACAAAACAACTTCCTAGACAGAATGCTAAATACACGAGGGATGAGAGAGTGTGATATTTCACCTCTCTCACCAGACGAGGAACGTAATAGCAAAACACAAAACAACTTCCTAGACAGAATGCTAAATACACGAGGGATGAGAGAGTGTGATATTTCACCTCTCTCACCAGACGAGGAACTGTGGCATGAGGCGAGTTTTTTTTACAATAACAACTTTCCCCTTTAGCAGTCTCTGTCGGGCAATGCTAAAAACACGAAAAATAGTGAATAGTGGCAAGGTATTAAGAGAGGGCGAATAACTAGCCAGACTATAATGGCGTGGTGAGGGGGAATAGAATAAATACCCAAGGAATGGCAGGCTGAATTGATTGGAGAGATGGAAGGGTGTCGCGTTGAGGAGTGAATTGGGGAGGGGGGGGGGGGGGGGTGGAGCGAAGGTGTGAGTAAATGGTGAGAGGACAAACGGAGGGGTCGGGTGTGAAATAAAACCAATAAATATATAATGTTTAGTGGGGCGAAATGGGGACAGTTAAACAGTGAATACAAATTGGCGGTCATTAAGGAGAGGATAGGGGGTCGAGAAGAGCCAATAAAAATGTCGTGTTGGAGAGGTGAGGGCTTGTGACAAAAATCCAATGAGATGTTAGAGGGGAACCAATAAAAGTGTGTGGTTAGGGTGAAAGTAGTCGAGCTATGGGTGAGTAATAGGAGGGGGGGTGTGATATATTAACTTATAAAACATAGTGGAAGAGGCCGGTCTACTGCTGGTATTCGTGCTAAAAGGATGTGTGCTCCTCCATCTGTGTTTCGAAACCCGAACCTCCTGCACGCAAGTCTTTAATTTTTTTTTTTCATTTGAGACATTTTTGAAACATTTATTGGGGTTTTTCTTTATCGAGTTTAATGCCATACAAGGTTAAGATTACTCGGATCTAAGATGGCGGCCGAGAGACATTGCAACATGTCAGTCGGTCGGCTTTGAATCCGGTGACGGGTGCCATTGCCTCAAGACTCCCACAAACCTATCTATTGAAATAAATTTTACAAATCATAAAACACACGTAATACAACTTAAATTGTGTGAATAGAAATGCTATGATTAATTAATGCTAAACATAAAATATGTAGCATGCACCGATGGCCTTAACACTCACCTGCACAGGCTTGTGTGGTGGTGGTGTACTCGGTAGTGGTGGTGTACTCGGTAGTGGTGGTGTACTCGGTAGTGGTGTCGGTGCGGCTCTCGTCGCTCGGTGGAGACTTCACGGTGATGCCAGGCGTCATGGTGTCGGGGGTAGCAGCCGTCGCGTCGACCGAAGGCGCGGTTTTCACCGCCAGCACGTGACTCGAGAGCGACGCGACGACCGCGCACGTCATCAATCCACGCAGCATCCTGCACACAGAACCATAGCACACGTCAGCCACGGGACTGTTCCCCCAAATTATTTGCCTTTCTCGGCATTGTTTTGTACGGACTTTGTTTATTTGGGTGGTGGTGGGTCTACCTTCATTGCCAGAGATCACATCAAAGACTGTTCACGATGAAGTGGGCACTTTTGAAATCAACCTTAGAAAAACTTCACTGTTCCTACCTGCATATATTTTATCGGGTGCACTGAGTCACATGAGCCCAGTAAAGCTGGTAACGATGGAGGGAAAGCAGTCCCATGTCTTAACATAGAATTAGAAGTGTTTTGTATAAACATATGAAAAAATTGAAATATCTTTAAATTCCTGTTTTTATACAACTAAGTGTAAGAATTAGTAAATTTTTAAAATATTTACTTTTTTAAATAAGTTCACTGTTTCACTTGACGTGAATAAATAAATTGATGAAAACCACTGCAGTATTAATTTTACATAAGGCGGAAGAATACACAGTATGCACACAAGTAGAGCTTAAGCAGGCCTTTCGAAAGTGCTCAGTTTACCGTGAACAACCTATAACCTTAAGGCACTTGTAGGAAAACATGCCAAGTATAGATTTCACTTATAAGTATTATGTTCACAATAGCACCTTCAGACTCAGTTAAAATTAGAAAACTTGCTGCAACTTTTGTCTACAAATATAAATTAAAAAAAAAAATACAAAATTTATACTAAAACGAATTCGATTTTGATGAAATAAGCTAAGAAAAAATACGAAATTTGGAATAAAGAATATAATTAAAATATCTTCCAAATTCTAGTAACGAGTAGTATGCTAAAATTCTAACTCAAAAATCTCGTAGAATGATATGGTTGTTAATTATTCAGTCTATGGGATATCAGTAGAAAATGATTTAGCGGAATACGTATTTGTTTAAAATATCAGAAAATGTAGCTGATTTAGTCTAAAAATAACTGGATATAAAACTGTAGTCATCGCACTAGTTGCAGATGTACAATACGTCGAACAGGGTATTAAGTAGATTCTACAACCATCATTACGCAAATGTGTTAATATGTACAAAATGGAGTGCCCAACTGACAAACTCGCTCATAAACGCACTGCCTAAACCGCTGAACGCAAAAACATGAACATTTAGAGTGGTTTTTTCCTTGCGGTGCAGGAACCCACTAGGAAAGGATTTTAAAAATTCGGCCCCAGAGAGGGTAAAAATGGATCAAATGTGTTTTTAAGATCTCCGCAATAGCTCATTAAAACGATGAAACATCGTTGTACTCTTTGCTTCATAAGGTAGCTATACAAATACCTAAAAACCAATTTCAGGACTTTTTGAAATCCAACCCCTAAGAGGCGAAAAGAGGTAAAATGCGTTTTCGAGGACTCTTCGATAGTTCATTAACCCGATGAGATATTCGTTGTGATCTTAGTTTAAAACGTTAGTCTATGCCAATATCCAAAAAATAAATTTAAGGGTGTTTTGAAATTTAACTCCTAAAAGAGTGAAAAGGGGGTAAAATGTTTTCCTAGTATTTTTCAATAGTTCATTAATCCTATGACATATAGATGCATATGTATGTTACTCACATTACATCATTCCATGCCTGTTCCCTTCAAACCAACATGTTTTGTGAGACCTCACGCGAATAAAAGTATGAGTAGAAATAAAACCTGTCTCTTACTGAGAAAAAATTTTAATGTTCCATACATTTGCAGAAAAAATGTATTAGAGCTCGGCAGTATCGATACTAAAATAGATTATTTTTAGACTATGCGGTTAGTGAGATACATCGCGTTATGTTATTTTCCTTCTTTGTTTTTATATACGTGTTTAAATCACATTCTATACCGTGATTAATATTTTATATGTAATTTTCTATGAAGAGTGTATTCGGATATAGTGCCAATTCCAGCTGCACAGTGACTATCTTTGTGTTGCAACATTTAATCGGTTTCATACAAGCATGACTGATAGAACTATAAACTTGCGAATCACTTAAATAACTGTGTCGATATCACATGTTATGACGATGGTGAGGATCTTTTTTTTTTGTTTTTCAGTAAACCTGAGCCGTTATTCACTTTGTCAAAGAGTGTTTATTATTATATCTTATTATATTCAATGTTCATAATAACATATATTGTAATATATACATATATAATAATGTTTTATTAATAGAAGAACCTTTAATTAAAATTATATCGATTGTATCGAGATAGCAGGAAGGAAGGTTACAATTAGTAGTTATGTTGTACAATCTGTGATGTGTATCCATTTTTTTTCTGTCTATTACATATATTTAAAACCAATTACCGTTATTTTATGAGTTTTAACCCGACATGGTAGCAAAGTGGGCGGTTTTTTCGGTTATTATACCATAGATGGTAAATAGACGGAGACCTTTTAGACAATAAAGGAAGGTTATAGACGAGACGCGAAGTTTTGTATTTGTTTCTTGTGTTTGAGATTAGTGGACGGATTTCTGAAGAAAAGAAGATGTCTGAAGAAAATAAAAAGATAAACTCACTGGTGAGGAAAATTATGCGACTTGGGGTATAATTATGCAGACTTGTTTGGAATGTGACAGTTTATTTGATGTTGTGGACGGTGCACTAAAGAAACCGGAGGCTTTACATGCTACTTATGAAACCCCTCCTGAGAGTTGCGGGATGTGATACTGCCAGAGAGGTATAGGCTAAGTTGAAGCATACATACTACACACAGTCCAATGAGAATTTAGATTTATTAAGGCACAGGTTTCATAACATAGAGTGAGATTGGTCTGGAGGCACGCTGCTCATCTTGCCAAGTTTGATGAGATACAAACAAAAATGTCACTTTTGGCAATACCTGTAGAGGAAGGTGATATGTGTGCTAGGCTTTTACAGATGTTGATAAGACCTGGGCCAAACTCCAGAAAAGACTGTGGAGTTATGAGTTAAGAATTAAGGGGCGAGATGATCAAGTTGGGGCCACAGCCATGTTTTCAAAACTAAAAGTTAGCTCTTACCCTAAGAAGAATGCTGCACACCATTAAAAGAAGATTAGTAGTAAACGAACTAACCAGGATGACAAAAAATGTTTTCCTCGTGGGAAAGTCGGTCACCTTTCTAAAAACTGCATAACTGGGCTTGTTTGCTTCAAATGTAAATAAAAGGGTCACAACTACAATGAAAATATCGCCTCTAGTGACAAGCACGGTGCCATGATTTCAGGACTTGAAAATTGAAATTGCGATATGTGGTTTGTTGACAGTGGTACCATATACCACATGACGACCAGGCTGAACTGGTATGGCAGATCTAGTTATTTTGATACCCTCAAGAAAATGGAATGTGCCAGACGATATGTACAAGTTGAGGCTATAGGTACTGGATGTATAAAAGTTCAAACTTACGATGTAAACATCTGAATAGAACAATTTTTTGAGGATGTTTGGTACTGCCCAGAAGGTTCTTGTAATATATTTCCAGTTTGTTAGGCAGGTCAAAAAGGAATTCACCAATCAATTCGAGATGATGGGAAAATATCAATTTTTTTCCAAGAATGGGCAGACCTTATCCATAGCTTTTTCCAAAATAGAAAATAAACTTTTTCGTTTAGCCACAAAGGCGATTCCCGCTTCTACCGAGGAAGTTTGTGTTGCCCCTGTGAAAACAAATTCACTTCAAGAATGGTATGAATAATTGAGACACCAGGATAAAAAGTATGTACAGAAATTTTTGAAGGATCGTGGGATTGAAGTCCAACCTGATAGAGAGTTCTGTGAAGGCTGCATTCTGGGGAAACGTCATCGAATGTCCTTTGGGGAGAGGATTAAGAAGTCAACTTATCCTGTTGAACTGGTGTACGCTGATGTTTGCGGTTCAATGGAGGCAAATTACATATATGATCACAGATATTATCTTGTCTTTAAGGATGATCATATAGGTTTTAGGACAACTTATCTTCTGAGCAAAAATGAGGAAGTGAAAGACAAATTGCCATATCTCATTGAAATGGTGAAGAATCAAACTGGACGACTTGTAAAGTAGCTTTGTACTGATGGAGGGAAAGAATTTGACAATTCAAATATTCATAGGTATACACAAGAGATAAGTCTTAAGCATTTTCTGATGGCACCTTATTCTCCTCAACAGTGTGGTATTGCTGAGAGAGAAAACAGGATCATTTGTGAGATGGCAAGATCTTTGTTACATTCAGCTCCCCTTTTTACCCAAATCCATGTGGGGTGAAGCAATCCTTTGTGCGACTTACACACTGAATATAACTGCACCAACTAAAGTGAACGGAAAAGTGTCAATTGGGTTGTTTCTTAAAGGGTAGGTACAGGTAGATCATCTGAAAATATTTAGAGCCGATTGTTATGCTTGGATTCCAGGCCATAAAAGAAGAAAATTAGATGCTAAATCTCAGAAGGCATATATGGTTGGATATGCAGATTGCGACTATAGAATGTATTTTCCAGGTAATCAGAAAGTTGTTGTGTGCAGAGATGTCAAGTTTATACCACAAGATACTTTGCAAGAATCCATACCTCGGTGTTTTCTGAAGGTTCCCAGTGATAACCTTGCTGAAAGTACTAAGCAGCCATCGGATGGATTGACTTCTGAAAAGGTTACTAATGTATTGATTCCTAAGGAAGGGACTGATATATGTATTATTGACTGGAAGAATCATCAGATGAAGATCTGATTCCTGAAGAGGGAGTGGTAGAAAATAGTGAGGAAGGAAACCTACAAGATTTCAAAATGTTGAACCTATTTTTATTCTTAAAGCAGTGCATTTAAACTACCAGGAAGCCATGCAGAGTGATGATGCTTCTAAATGGAAGGAAGCAATGGAAGAGGAAATAAATTCTCTTTATCAAAATCAAACATGGCAGCTAGTGAATAAACCTCTAAACTATCGATCGGTCGACAACCAATGGTTGTATGCAGTAAAGACTAATTCTAACAATGATGTCAACAGGTATAAAGCGAGATTAGTAGCCAAGAGCTACAGCCAGCACCCTGGCGTTGATTATTTTGACACTTTTAGCCGCGTGGCATGTTTTGAGACAGTCAGGGAACTTTTAGCTCATGCTCTGCAACAAGGATGGGACATTAAACCATTTGATATAAAAACAGCATTCTTCAATGTACAGCTAGATGAAGATGTACTCATGAGACAACCAATGGGCTATGTAGATGGAACCGAGTGTGTTTGCAAACTTCTCAGGAGCTTGTATGGACTCAAACAGGCATCTATGTGTTGGTGGTATCAATGCCTGACTGATTATTTTCGGAAGTGTAGGTTAGAAGAAAGCAATGTAAATCCTTGCATGCACCATGGTGATGAAATGGTGATAGTTTTCCACATTGATGATGATCTTATCATGGATCCAACTTCCAAGATTTTGCAGCTCATCTCTAATTTGAGCTCCCGTTTTGAATTGAAGACACATGAAGTTGATAACTACTTGGGATTGCAAATTGAAATAACTGGAAATTCTATTGAAGCAAGCCAATCTGGATATGCTGAGAAAAAATATTGAAATGTTTTGATTTATGGACCGTGAACATTTAACTTTGCCTATTGAGCCTGGCTGGGAGCCTGTAACCTCACATCCAGCTCCAAATGTTGAACTTTTCCGGGAGATGGTTGGCAGTTCGAATTATTTAATTTCAGGTACAAGACCAGTCCTAAGTTTTGCTCTTAATATGGCATCCAGAGCCCAGAGTCAACCCAACAAAGGCACATTTTAATTTGGCAAGAAGAATTTTCTGATATTTAAAATCCACACTGAAGGATCGTATAAAATTTGATAAAACATCCAGCAGTAACATTGAAGTATATAGTGATGCTGATTATGCCGGGGACAAGGCATCAAGGTGATCTATAAGTGGAATCCTACTAAATACCATGGCGGGCCTGTTATATGGCAGAGTAAACGACAAGAACATGTTTCTCTCTCTTCCATGGAAGCGGGTATGTTGCCGCTACTAATGCAACCAAATGGTGTTAGTTTGGTTTGATGGTCTATTGAAAGAGGCTGGGGCACTCGAAACAAACTCAAGACCAGCACTTCTAATAGACAACCAGAGTGTCATTAAACTTATGAGTAATCCAATGTTCCATGAAAAATCCATACATATTGAAACAAAATATAATTATGTGAGGATGATGGTAAGGAAGGAAAGGATATCCGTGGACTACATTCCAACTGAAAAACAGGTTGCGGATCTTCTCGTAAACTTTAAGAGATGAAAGTACTTATGGGAGAAGAATTCAAAGTGACTTATAGGCACTGCGATTTTACATTAAGAACATTGGAAGGGAGTGTCAAAGAGTATTTATTATTATATCTTATTATATTCGATGTTTATAGTAGCTGTAATAGATATATATTTAGTAATGTCTTATTAATAGAATAACATTTAACTCAACTTATTTCGATTGTATCGAGATAGCAGGAAGGAAGGTTACAGTTAGTAGTTGTGTTGTACAATCTGTGATGTGTATCCGCGGTTTTCTCTGTCTATAGTATATATTTAAAACCGACTACCATTATTTTATGAGTTCTAACCGACACACTTCAATAATATTTAACATAACTTGAATAATTATTGTAGCAATACACCTTGAATTTCTCAGAAAGCAAAAATCAACCTATACTATATTTGAGGCGGTCTACAGGAAAGGGGCACGTAGACCGATGTGCCTTTCTCCCGCAGAATGGTTTTGTACTACAATCATTACAAATTCCATAAATATATTCCTGAAACTGAGGTTGGTACACATATTTTTACAACTTGTCATGCGAGTCTGTTTATGATGTGTTTATGATATTGCTGTGTGTTATTTAGATTGTTTCTTCAGGTACATAGGGAAGATGAGCTCCAGTGATGTGTTTACGATATTGCTGTGTGTTATTTAGATTGTTTCTTCAAGTACATAGGCAAGATGAGTGCCAGTGATGCTGGTAGCGAAGAAGAAAGTGGCCACACTGTTAAAAAAAAGAAGAATATACACAAAACAAACAAGCAAGAAACGGGAAACTGCGAAAAAAAAAAAAAAAAACGTGTGAGAGATAAATGTTATGTTTCGTCTAGTGGTAAACAATTGAAGGTAAACAATTTACTTTGGTTCCACAGTATTGTGTTAACAAGTTTTGTGATAAAATTTCATTTGATAAACAATTAGAAATGTTTTCTTCATTCTATGATGGGCAAGAAAAGAACCTAGAAGGTTCTTTTCTAGCTCAATGCATGGAAAAAGCAACACCAAAAAGGGCTAGAAAATATGTTGATCCAAAAAAGTCTCGAGAACATGTATGGGTTTACAGCATTGTGATAAATGGTAAAATAATACAGGTCTGTCGGGAATTTATTCTCAAATTGTTTCAGGTTTCGGTAAAAAGAGTATATAATAATAAATGCGCATGGAAGTCGGAGGGGGGGGGGGGTTGACCCAGGGCGAGGCAACACCCTCTGTGTGACGAGCTTTCAAGATGGCACCTGTAGGTGCCCGTCATCCCTGAATATGACATGAATAGGAGCGCCGTTCTATCCCTAGGATAGAACGGCGCTGGAATGCAAGGGTGGGGGAAACGGGAGTACCTCGAGAAAACCCGCCGGCAAGTGGCATTGTCCAGCACGATTCCCCCGTGTGAGAATCTGGGAGCGAGCCCGCTGGGGAGCGAACTCGGAGCGCCTAGGTGGGGGGGGGGGCGAGTGCGCTAGCCACTACGCCACCGCTGCACCGATAAAAAGAATGAGAATTATTCAAAAAACGGTACTGGAGAACTTTAGCTTTGTTGAAAGACGGGGTATGCTAATAGGCCACACAAGTTATGTGACAATGTCATCAATTTAATAGGGGAACATCTTGTAAGTATTCCACACCAATAATCGGACTACAGTACTCACAAAACAAACTTAAAATACTTTGAAAATACCAATCTAACCATTAAAGATTTGTATGAAATGTTTGTTGATTATTACAATGAAAAAACTGGAACCAAATTTAAAATGAGCTGTAAGACATACTATGAATATTTTAAAACTAAATTCGGTTAGAGTTTTCAAAAACCTAAAACTGACTTATGTGACTTTTGTGTAGAATGTACTGAAAAGTTAAAATTGAATCCAATAGACCCTTACCACACATCATTCGTGGTTCACAGACGTAAGTATACTAGAAGAAAGAGATAAATAAGAGATGAATAGATAGAAAGGGCAGGAAGAGTTGAAACATTCTTAGCGCTAGAATTTGATTACGCATAAAACAACTTTATTATTCCTAAAGTAAATGTGAACTCTCAGTTTCACAAATGCATTTAATGGCTGTATTGTTTTAATGTGCACGTTCTTAATGACAATAGCTCATTTTGTTATTGTTTAGGAGAAAGTGAGGGCAAGAAGAATGCTAATTCGGTTGCGTCCTTTCTATACGTTTGCCTTCTGAAGAAAATGCAAGTTTTTAGAAATGTCAAGACCATTGTTTTCCTTTCATATGCTGCGGGGGCGGGGGGGGGGGGGGGGGGACAAAACAAAAACATTAATGTTATAAAAATTTGCATCATGGTTTGCTAAAGCATTTCTTGTAGATATTATTCAACTGTTCCCTGTCAGGGGTCACTAGTTTTGTCAATGTGACAGAAAATTTGGTTTAGTAAGGAAGAAAATCAAAAATAAAGAAGTAATTGGGACAACTAAACCTTATTTAAGTGCTATGGTTTTGTGTCGACAGGAACCCGTCCCTTTTGAAGTGATAATGGATAAGGAACTACTGAAGGAGTGGGATAAAGTTTTGTCACATTTCTTTCTTCAAAAACCTACCTCTTCAACAAACGCCTTAACGCTTATGAAGTATTGCAATTAAAAAAAAAAAAAAATGGAATGCTTTTGTGCTCCCGAAGTTTCTTTGAACTTTATAATGCATTCATAATTTGGAAAAGGAATTTTCAAAATGTAAGAAACATTCACGTCGATATTATTCCATATCAAAAAGTTTCTTATCAGAAAATAGCAGATGTGTGCAGCTTGTATAACTTTTTGCCACAAGAAGATGCAGACTGGATAGGTGACATCTTGAAGGTTTAAGAACTATCTTGTGGATGATTTCTTTTAAATTTGGCAAAAACTTGCAAATGAAGATGTGCGTTTTTTGTTTATATTTTAGTCGCCAATTATTCAGGTACAGGGCATAATATTAGCTAAGAGTAACATTTTGTTCATTGAAGTTCCCAGTATGAATGTATATTTGAATAAAATACAGGGACATGTACATGTTAAATAACATTCTTGTAAATAATGCACTTTGTTGAAATTTATTTAATGAAAAAAAATAGTATTAGTTAAGGATTTGCTATGTACAATGATTAAAGACACACTATGTTGTTCAAATAGAGAAAATACAGTTTTTTTTTTTTTACACAATCCCATAATATTATTGTAACGAAAATAACGTTCCGTTGAAAAAGGGCACAGACAAGCATTTTTTTTTACATGTAAATTAATATTCATACTGTTTTTAACAGTTTAATTTTTGTCGTTTCTCATAGACAATAAATCAATTTCCTTTTACAAAGGCAGTATTATATACTCTTCAATGAATATATTGAAAGAGTGAGAATGAAAAACTTTGCATTTGATTATCTCTCGAAATGCTAATATGGCATATGTACCCTTTTTCCGTAGACCGCCTCATTTATTTTAGAAAAAAAAAAAAAAACATAAGATGTTAAAGGATTAAACAATAGCTTGCTCAAGTTGTTCGAAGAGGTAGAAATAGTATACAGATCTGTGGACACGATTACAAAATTGGATGCTGCAGTCCATTAGCTGAAGAGTTCATCAACAACATCTACCTTTCTAGTCCATCCCCACACGAGCTTCTTCTTAAGGTTGAGGCTGCAGTAATATTAACGCCAAAACGCTGCATTCGCGCTAGGCTGAAAGTGAAAGCTTGGCAAGAAGATGTAATCGAGGCCACAGTCTTTCCCTTGACGTGCGAGGGGACATATCAGTGGTTACATACGAGTAACCTTTCGATATAAGAGACTACCACTGCTCCTTCATGTTTATTTTTCTGTGACTTTAAGTGAGGTCATGGGTGTCGGTGTCACCAAGATATGTTCCAAGGGTAGGTAAACGAATCAGAAAAGTTTCCTTCAGATAAGTGTACGATTTGCAATTAGTTTTACCCTAGATGCGTTCAACAAACATCCACTGCTTGTAATATAAATTCATTTGATTATCATTAAAATATTCTATATAATATTACATACAAATTCACAAACAAATGACAAATTAAAATAATGAAAAAACAGGAAGAACTCAATTAGTCCTCCCAGTAGGGACTTTCATTTTGAAGTAACTTTGCTAATAAGCAATATATTTGTTATAAAAATTGTTATTTCATATTCATATAAAGAATAGTTTCCAGGGAAGGGCAAATGCCTCCATTACCTCCTCCTGCTGATGTCCATGGGTTCAGGGACAGTATCTAAAGGTGCCTGGGAGAGATTTCAGGGAGGACTGCTACTGACATGGGCAGAACTACGTAACTTGCTTCAGAGGAAGCCTATACGCTGTTCACGGTAAGCCGATCACTTTTGAAATCGCTGCTTAAAATCTACTTGTTTTCACTCTGTATAGTCTTCCAACATATATGAAATTAACATTGCCATGGCGTGATCACTTTATTCCTGCGTCGGCCGAGGAAAACTGTATAATTATCGGAAAAGTAAATGATTTAGAAATGTTCTAATTCTTACGCCTATATGCATTAAAAAACAGAAAGTAAAATAAATAACTTCAGTATTCACAAATGTTTAATCGAACACATCTAATTGGACGTTAAAACATGGAACTAGTTTCTCTCTGTTGTTGCCAACTTTGCTTGGCGCATGCCAGTCAGCGTGCGTGTTAAAATATACGTACGTAGGAGCAGTGACATTTTTCAAAGGTTGATTTCAAAAAGTTCTCCCTTTACCACGAACAGCCTTTAGTAACTGGCATATCTAGAACCTGAGGGCAGAACCTATAATGTGGTGTACAAGAAGATCCTTCGGAAACGGGAATTAGTAACTGCTTTGTGTACAGTGAACGCGAGCAAAGCCGCGGCGAGAAAGCTAATATGTGTGTGTGTGTGTGTCTATATATATATATATATAGACACACACACACATACATATATATATATATTCTATTTGAATTCTTTCTTTAAGGTTAAGTTTGGAATAACCTACCTATGTGGCCCGATTTTCCGAGGGCGGGAAACGGAACGGAAGATGACGATGACTGCAGGTGGTTTCTCGGGGCTGTCCAGTTTCTTTCGTTCTTGCATTCCGTGTCACCGCTATGTCCTGGCGTCTCATTATAAGGGCCATGTGTCACAGACACGGGCGTCTATTGGTTCCACTTCGAAATTCCTTCATTCCATGCTCGTATTTACCACAGCCTGGGGGTACAGCAATCATTCAGCATTCATTTATCGGAATCAAACATTACTTTTATACATATCTGATAACTGAAGTTCCCTGAGTTCACGGTCTAACATTCTACTCTGTTTTCTTGTTTCTTTAATTCAAGTCGTGGAAAAATACCACAGGGAAAAACATGACTGTAAGTATATGAAGTTTAAGTTTATTTGATTCGGTCACTAATTTTAATCCGGTTTTTTTTTCTTGTCTCTTAAATATTCTGTACACACAGGGCTAGGAATAAACATGCTGCGGAACTTAAAAAAATATAACCATGCAGGAAACACGATACGTAGCACGTACCACACACACACACACACACACACAGACACACACAGACACACACAGACACACACACAGCCCGAGTCTAGGCAGCCACGCACCACAGCGTCCATGAACTTGCTCGCTGTACTACGAATGTATCGTCCATTTACGGTTACCCATAACTTTTCTGAAGGCCTACTTAAGTTATTATACCAGTCTATTCCTCAAGCTCATGCAAACAAGGCTTAACCAAGACTAGAAAATTACAATAAAGGGATAGCTCACCGCATTCGTTAGCACTCAGTTTAATAATACACATCTGATAAAATTTTTGGATGTTGGGCGATAAGGCAGTTTGGATGGTAGGAGTTATATCTCGTTCTCATGTGGTCAACAAAGAGTGCTCTAACACATTGGACATGCCTGGGACAAGCTGAAAACAGCAGTTTATATTCGTCCACGACCTCCAGAAACACTTCCGGATCCCATAAGAGCTGGCCAGATAGCATGGGATCTTCTTCCGGAAGTTGACAACAACACAGTGATTACATGCATGCAGCGGCGTGTTGGGGACCCGTACAATGCACATGGAGGTCATACACGGTACTAAGCTGCAGTGTGAAGAAAGAGACTCTCCCTAGTCAGAGACGCCATTACGTTAATCTTGTTGTTCTTTAGTGTTTATTTGTCTGTGAAACTGGAAAATGTTTTTGTTAGAAACACTTCAAATTTCACGATTCGAATCGGTACCGTTGACAGCTTCTAACTGCCATGCCTTATTTAATGTATATTCCAAACGTCTTTGCTTTCTTTATGTATATGCCAAACTTTTTTGAGGTGTTTATTTTTCATGAGAACAATTTTTAGTAGGCAATTACAAAACACCTACATCTCTTGTTGTAATCATATAGGATTATATTTTGTAAAATATAAAAGATGAGAAGGAAAATATATTTATGTAAGTGTGAATTTAATTTAAACTGGATCTGAAAAATGTATTGAATAATTATTTGTGTGTGTGTAAGAGTATTAGAGAGACGCCGGCGCCTTTCTCCTTGCAATCTGACAACCAACTCGTACGTGCAGTGCCTTAGAGAATACGTACATGGGATGAGCACTTACCACATTCCAAATTTGTAGCTTTTAAACTGTAGAAAGTATAGGCAGCAAGGCACATAAAAACAATACCCTTCATGATTCTAAACAGGAAACACACTCGAAATTGACACAAGGCACATGAAAATTCATACAATTAGTATGAATGCAACCAATAAAATATGCTAACTACAGACAACGCTACATTAACATAACGCATCTTCACTGGCAAAATTATTTCTATTTAACGAAATCTGATGTCGTTGCAAATTGAAAATATTGAAAATTACTGTGAAAATTAAAATCAAATCAATCTAAAGTCGGATAAAACGTACTGTAACTGAGTCAGGCAAATTAAGACTTTACAATCAATTTGAATATCGCCTCTCTTTTGTGAGTCATATTAAATTTTAAATTGCGTGACAAGATAACTGATACCGGAGTTTTCTGTCTTCATTGAAAAAATTATCAGCGTCTCACATTAAGACGCTGGAAATTATTACACCTCGCCTAGATTGCACGAATGATATAATTAGAAATCTCATACCTCTGGAAAGTTCTAGGTGGTTAAAACTGTATAAATTCAAAATAAAATGAATGACGATAAGTCCCAAAAAGATTTAACTCTTGATGAGAAACAGGCAATTCATTGATGTATGATTACTAGATGGTAGCGTAAGTTTTTAGGAATACTCATCATTCCAAAGTGGAGTCGGCAGCGTCGGTTGAATAAAACCCAGTCAAAAGTTAAAATCTGGTGTTTCAAGACTCTTGCTAGTCCACGCACATTTATAGCACTTTGAGGCGCCTCCAGACACCTCCCCTTAGTTTACGCTGGGCAGTCTTAGCAAAATGTACAGAAAAATCGCAGCACAAAATTACTGTGAACTGCCTTCCATCATGTCTCATTTGAGTGCCACGGGGTTCACACAAAAATCAATGACACGGAAAAGAATCTAAGATGACGTCAATTCCTGTTACCAAAAACTTAGGTCAAATATAGAAAAAGTTCATTTCTCTGAGGTCCATAACCAACTTAAATATATACGTTTTTAATAGGTTGCTGTAAAGAGAAAAATAAAATTACATTAATATCTACCACTGAATATAATCTGCACTCTGTAGTAAAATTACATTGCTTAAGAAAATAAAATTATGAAGATATTTAAGAGAGGTTGTCCTAAAGATAAAATTCTAACCTAACTAAATGAAAAATAATTAAACAAATCAAATGTGAAAAAATTAAAATATTCCGATTTAGATCAGATGAAAATAAATAAACATATGGCAGGATACTGTCTCGAATATACATGAGATATTATAATTTATAGATAAAATGTAAGTAAAAGTTCAATTTAACAAAAAAAAAGATACTTTTATGTTGACAGAAGTATAAAACACTTGTGAAACATGACAAAGTTAGGAAACAACCAAACACGTAATGCATTCGGGTAATTTTTTAAAGGTTTGATTCAAAAAGTGTGAAGGTACCACGAAAAGCCTATATGAATGAAGTGAGGCGAGAGAAACTGGGCCTCTCGCAGGAAAGATTGGATGCCTCGGAGAAGGAGAGGACAACCTACAGAATATTCCCTGAAACAAGGAATGAACTCTATCATTACTAGTCCACGACTGATTAACTGATTATCATCTGTTACAGATGTTAACAGGGTATATTAATTTCAAAGCAATTCTAAACGGATTTAATTCTGCTGACTCACATCTCTGTAAATATGCAACACTGAAGACACGATGCAACGTGTGCTACAAGATTGTCCTAAGTTTGAGGACTTAAGAATGGAATTCCACTGAAGACTCAACGTAGAAGAAAAAGAATGTGACTTACATTATATGATGTCTAACAAAGAAAAACAAAAATAATGGAGGAATATGCAAGAAAAAAAAAACCAATTTGTATACGATCAGAAGAGTTTGGCGTGTGGAAGCAAAATTATCCACAAGAACTGGAAGAAACTCCTCCCTGAAAAGGATACCACGCCCTAATATTGACAATTGATTGAAACCACTATAAAACTTCGATGCTGTGAGCGGAAATGCTCAGCTAAATTGGACAAATGTAATACTGCTACATAAACTTTGTAGTGGGAGTGGACCAACTACACAGCCTGGATAATCCCAGTGCACATGTGTAGATCTTTCAAAGGATTCATCGGAAGGCAACTGACGATTTGGGGTATTTGCCCCCATCCCTTTTTCCCCACTTTGGAGAAACTAGAAGACATGATGCAGACCTGGAAGCATACAAGGAACATTAACACCAGAGGAACAATGACTTGGGCATGGAACCAGGGTACTTGGATATGGAACTTGGCTATGGAACATGAAAAATTAGAGTTAAATGACCCGAATTCAGACTGAAGGAAGGGTTGTGTGGTGTGAGGGGGGCCGAAAAGGGGTCAACAAGCCCCCTTCCCACCTACTGTCAAACGGAGGGAAATAAATAACATTATGTAGAGCAGATATACAATGGTTTTGAAAACTAGAGAAGAAATATATTCATCTTATATAGAGAATGGCCCCGGGTTGTTAGGAGAGTCAGAGTGGAAGGCAGTGTGCCGGCCTGCGCATTTCTGAGATGGTCTCTACTTCGGCGCTGCGTTAGCTGCTTCAACTCTCGGCAGATGGTGGCGCGCTCAGTTGTTCCTTTCCCCTCTTCGTTTACGGCAACCTCTTTGTCTTACACCTCCCCTCTCCAAGCGCATGCGTATTCGATACCCTTGTACCTGAGCATTTTTAATTGTCTGAACCCTGGTCACTCCGCTACTCGGTACCGTCGCCTAACGATGTACAACTTTTAGATATTGTGTGTTAACGGGCGTCGCTAACTTTTAAGGTAAGTCGTGGGTGCAGTGCTGAACTTTTTAGTAACTTTGGAGAGTTTTTCAAATGTGTGCAGGCTAGGGCAGAGTGATTTTAGAGAGCTTTTGCGTAGTTGGCCTAACTTGTAAATTGTCTTTTTGGCCACCGTTCTAAATACGCTATCTGATTTTCACTAGTTAATCATTTTATTGAATTTTTCCTGGAATGTTTGTGTGTAGTAACGATGGTTGAATGGGCCATAGTGTGTGTGTTGCCCTTAATTGTACCTGCTTTTGACACTGCACTCGTCAGCTTGCGGGCTAGTTCCCTTTTCAAAAAAAAATTAATCTCATTTTGGATCTTGTGGAATTAATATTAAATGCGTATTAATCATAATATAAAGCTTTGTAACCGATACAGTCGTTTGAAACTGTGCTGCGTCTACCTATCTATGTACTTATACTCTAATGTGCTGTTACGGAGCATTCTCTTTTAAAATGCACTCAGCAATTATATTTTTAATTCATTTCATTTCATTGTCTGTAATTCTTTAATACCAATTATACATAGAGTGGAGAGGCTTTGATTGGCCGGGCAGGCGCATTTCCTTCTCGAGGCATTGCACGCTATTGTGATTGTTTAACATCCTTTTGAATTATATTATATATTGTCACTTTCTAGTCGAAGTAATTAATAAGTAACAAGGTGTGTGATACCATTTATTGAGCATGGTTACCATTTGTATTTAATATACTTCATGCATTATATATATATATATAACATAACTATGGAACGTTTATTAATTTTGTTTCTTGCTAAGATATAATGGTTGATACACCACAGCAGTATCAACTGCACCACACTCACACTCCGGGCTGCTTGGCAACAAAATAAATAAAATATAGTTTACAATTATGTATAACAAATATAGTTTACAATTATGTATAACAATAATCAATCAATGGATGATGGAATGCAAAGCAGTAAAATCTAAACAAACAGTAAAATTTATGTGGCCCGCTATAGCCAAAAGATGGAAACTCACCAGATAGATCAGCTAAAGGAATTATCCCCGCATTGCTCAGAAAGGATATAGGGGCGGGGGTGGAAAGAATATGTAACAGGCCTCCGGCTGGCTACGAAGAAGTAAAGTGTTGTGTACGTGTGTGTATGTATACATACATGTGTACATACATGTATACATACATACATACGTGTGTGTATGTACGCATACATACATACCTACACACGCCTATTATGAACTAATAAAGTTTAAAAATCAATACATTTAGACAAAATTCACTAATACACTAATTTCGGACGTCTATGTATGAGTCACATTACGGGCTTCCTAAACACTATATATATTATATATATATATATATATATATATATATATATATATATATATATATATATATATATATATAATGTCAATAAAACATAGGAAATATTTTTTCGCGTCATGCTAGTGACCCTAAAGCGATAACATTCCTTGCTGCTACTTAGAATTGCTCCAACACATTAGTGGTTCTGTCTGGGTACGCTCTGTTGCCCTCTGAAAATAACTCTAACTCAGTCATTTAGCACTGCACACTCTAATAACCTTCCCCTTTACGTAATTATTACAAACTTAAAGGAAACAAGAAATAGGAAGGAAAACTCATTTATCTGTGAAGAGTTACATGTAACAGGTGAAAATATAAACGAATACGCGGAAGAAACTAAGCATTAATATATGTATACAACGTCCTTCTCAGCTATGTCACAGGAAACAACAAATATAATAATTTCACTGAAATAATGATTCGTTTTATATGTATTATTATTACTATAAAAAAGCTTACCTTAAATAACTCTTATGCATGGAATTGTAGTATGGATAGATATCTGTTCCCGTGTTATCTGAGTAGGAAACAGTCGAAAAATACTTGCGCAAACACTGGATTAGACACAATCACAAGCCAGAGGGTGGACCTACATGAAAACGTTGTTTCAGGAGTATGTCTTGAAGCTTAAGACCAAACAGATAACAAGTTAGGTTGTACAGTTTTCTTCTTTGGCCACACAAATTTGGGAAAACCAGCTAGCACTTTCCTGTTCCAAGAGGGAACTTTATCCAACATCTTGAACTCATGTATTTTTACGCACAATTTCTATACTACAACGTGTATCGATTTATTTCTATACTACAACGTGTATCGATTTATTTCTTATACTACAACGTGTATCGATTTATTTCTATACTACAACGTGTATCGATTTATTTCTGCACTACAACGTGTATCGATTTATTTTGCACGGTAGACCAAAGGTAATGTTTTGAAGAATTTCCTTAATTTATTAGTTTCACTGTTTTTTTTATTTCGCCACCTGCCAGGAAAAAAAAAACTAGATTACTTTGATCGGGTGACTGCAAACATGAAGATGATAAAAAGTGACAGCAGACACACAATACCAATTTCAGAAATCAGAACAATACAGTGCGTAATGTTCTGTACTCCGTCGAGCGACAAAAAAAAAAAAAAACGCACTGTCTGTGCTTCAAGTTGTGGCGAAAAGTACAATAAAATGGCGAAGATGTGAATCCTCTACAACAGCACAATAGTATATTACAGAAGGAGCTCTTGTTCGAGGCGAAGAAACGCGGGAGGTACATATCACGTCGCATCTTCGCTCAACGCGCTAAACTGACGCACAGTCGGTTAGTCGTCGAACTTTTATGGGGCTTTCAGATTTTATGGCGTAATAATAAAAATAAAGCAGCGATCGACGTATTTAAACTACTTTGAAGTTTTCTGTACCAGGAATTACATTGCCAGAGATGATTGCGGAACACGCCCGTTCGAGTAAGCTTCTATCGCGAAAAAATGCACTTTGAAGCACGGTTGAGAAATTGACACTTTCGTATACAATTGTAACACCGATTAAATTATATTTGCTAGCAGACGTCGCTCAAATACATCACATGGTTTTTTTTTTGCATTTTTTTTGCATCCTTTGGTGACGCAGACACGTTGAAAATTGCAAAGAAAAAAAACAGATGTTACCAACTGATAGTTTATACATTTGCAGCAACTCTATAATAAATTGAAAACCCGCTAACGTAGTTTTAACTTGCCGTCAACAGAACATTTTTAACTGGAGCGAAATATATGTATTGAGTATTCCAATTCAGTAATCCAGTACTGAGGTAAACGTTATATTTACGTGTTAAACGAAACATTTGGTTTTTTCCTAGGACTACTTGAGACTGTAACTGCATAATTTAATGCAATTTATTCTACTGTAACACACAAAAAAGAATCAAATTAACTAGCCTCAATTTTCTATCTATATATGCACAACTCTGCTCTTCCGAGTCCAGCATTATTTAAGGGTTTCAATGCAAGTCTTTTGCGAAGGTAAATTTTAATACGTCAAGTTTTCAACCATAACGTAATCTAGCATCAATATGTACAGTACATATGTAGTGTGAATACAGAATCTACTTCAGCCATAAACCAGACGTTGACAGTAAGGTACAAATACTCATCGGCTTGTATAAATATTTACGTCAAAATACTTCGAAAGCAGTACATACGTAAAAAAAGAAAAGCATTTTCTATATTATTCAAGTTCCTTGACTGACTCACACCATACAGATCGAACTCTTTAATACGCCGTAGGGAAGCGTTTTACTGCTATATTCGCGATGTTTACAAAACGTAAAAGAAAATATATGTTAACCTGAATCAACAAACTCATATTTAAAGAAATTATTCTGTGAACTGCATTGCATCTGTTTGGAATTGATTCCCGGCGGATACGCCCGAGTTCCGCGTGTAAGAAGCGTGACGGACGTTTCAGAAGGACGGTGGGTTTTCTGTGGGTGCTCCAGATTTTACAACAACGCATTCCATCGCTTCTCTATTTCAGGGTTCTCATTTCAACGAGTTCAACCTTCGAGCAGTTCATTTCTCCAGCGTGTGCTATGCCTGCCTAGGGACGAGTGAGCGAGTAGAGATTTGGGCGGCTCTTAACAGCGAGGTCTTGAGAGCCGATGAAGGTGATTGATGTGAGTACGGAGCAGCGTCGGAATGAAAGGGCATCAACCGGCACGATTCCCACATGCGAAAGTGCGGGAATGACCTAGCCGGAGATTGAACCCGGTTCGTCATGGTGGGAGGCGAGCAGGCTAACCGCTCAGCCAGCACGGCCCCACTTGCCCGGGGCATGGCAGCGTAATCTTGGAGATGGAACTACGCGGTCCTTATAGACGTTTCGTGTTCATTTCTGAAAAGGTTCGTTAAGTGTGGGATGGACCCGCGCGTCCAATGTCAAGACGCGTCCAAGGTAAGCATTAAAAATGCGATATTGGAACATCTTCACGAAATTTTTTCTCCAAGGATACAATTGATATGACAAAAGTAAAAAAAAATATAAGCTTAGATAATTGTTTTTTATCTTTTCTGACAAAATGTCGTATTTGCAGAACATTTATTTGCCGAGATAAGTGTATTTGCGCAAACAACTATTTCACAAAAAAAAAAACACGCAGGTCCTGCCCACTCATATAGGCTGTTCACGGTAAAATTAGCACTTTTGAAAGACCTGCTTAAGATCTACTTGTACGCCCATTGTGAATTTTTCCGCCTTATTTAAAACTAATATTGCCATGGGCCTCATCATTTTATTCATGCGTCGGTAAGGTGAAACAGTGAAATTATTGGAAAATAAAATATTTTACAAATCTGGTCATTTGTATACTTCGATGCATTTTAAAAAAAAACATAAAGAGAAGGTAATAATTTAAGTTATCACAAATGGGTTTCCTAACACTTTTTATTCGACGTTAAGATATGCAACTACTTTCCATCAATCGTTACCAACTTGACTGGGAGCATGCCACTCAATGCGCCCGTCGAAATATACGACCTTAGTAGCAGAAAATTTTTTCTTAGGTTGATTTCAAAAGTACTCACTTTATCGTGAACAGCCTTTACACACAATCACAAGCTTTAAGGGCCGCAGTGGCGCAGCGGACAGGGCGCCCGCCTCTCGCGAAGTCGAGCCGGACTCGATTCCCGGCGGGGCGGCTCCCGGACTCTCGTACGTGGAATCGCGCCGGACGATGCCGCTGACCGGCGCGTTTTCTCACGGATCTCCCGCTTCCCCTGCACTTGCATTCCGGCGCTGCTCCGCTCCTCCCTCGCTTCACCCTCGTCGGCTCTCAGAACCTCGTTGTTAGGAGCCGCCCAAAGCTCGCCATTAGTCGTTGGTTACAAAATGACCTCGGCTTCTTTGAATCTCCCACTAACTGCGTTCGCGAGCTTGGGTGTTCTATCTACCCAGGATTTCCAAAATGTGTTTGTTTATGTCTGGCGACTTTCTAATGATTGAAGCTTGCAGGTATATAGGCTACTCACGATAAAGTGAGCACTTTTTAAAGCCCTTCCAAATTTTTCTTTTAAGCCAGTTTTTTTGTCTTTGCACCATTTTTTAATATCAGCATTGTCACGTGACTATAAAATACGGTGTATACTTTCAACATTATTTTTTTCCTGGAACTAAAATCTGCTGACAGGTGTACGTCGTGTGATGTGTGTTTGCTATATTACAAAATTCTCAAGTTTAAAAATTTGTTGGTTTTATGGACATTTGTACAATTAATGGAGTTTTATTAAAAGCGCGATTACCTAAGAGCACTGCAGATTTAAAACACTTATCTTGACTTCCCATTATGAAAACTATAAACGAATATACAATAAACTGGGTAGATAAGCCTATATATCAGCAGATTTTCCGACAAAAATGTTACATCTTGTAATTTGGGATAAACAGCCATATATTCGCTGTTTCTTCACACGTTTTGAACAAAACCTTTAAAAATTTCCCCAGGTATGACGTGTCTGATTGATTACTAAATATGTTATGCACTTGTGTTAACAAGAAAGTTGCTTTTTTTTTGGTTACATTGAACTTCTACTTATATTTTATGTATAAATTATAATATTTCATTTATAGTTAATATGAATACAAACACAGATAAAAGGTGGACCGGGGGGGGAGGGTAGTAATATCTAGTAAGAAATAGTTCTCGTGTAAAATGTTGTTACACTGAGTGCGCACGGATACGGTGCGCTGTCCCTTCGGTGTGATTTTCTAGATTCGGTTAAGCTTTGTTTTGCATGGGGTGGAGGAATATCCTGAAATCAGAACCCAGGCAAGGCTTCAGAAGAGTTGGACGCGACCGTGAACTCAGTTTCAACGCCGGCCTATTGTCGTGGCTCGGTGGGTCTCGCCAGTGACTCAGCTGATGGACGAGTCCACGATGTGGATACGTGGTGTGACGTCGCTGCAGCGTGTCTGTAACTGACAACTCACTTGTGCCGGCGACCGGCACCTGCCAGGAAGTAGGGCGTTATCCTCACCTCGAGCAACATCTCGTTTCTGGACCAGGTGATCTCTGGGCGCGCCTGAGCGCGCAGATATACAGAACGGATTAGCGAAGCTACTGATAAAGATCTTTATTGTCTTCTTAGTTTAATGGCAGTGCTATTGTAATATTTACTTAAGAGGAATCCCTAATAACAAATTGTAAACACCCCAAGGCCACGCCTGCCCATAAGGATGCATTGCGACGGGACCTCCCAAGCTCGTAGTATAAACTCGCGGGTAGCTCAATTCCTCGCAAATTAGATCTGTAAAGGCTCTTCGCGATAAAGTGAGCACTTTTGAAATCAACCTTAGAAAAAAAAAGTCACTGCTCCCACCTGCGATATTTTAACGGACGCGCTGCGTGACATGCGCCCAGTAAAGTTGGTAACGTTGGAGGGAAAGTAGTTCCATATGTTAACGTCGAATAAAAAGTGTTAGGCGACCATTTGTAATTATTTAAATTATTTCTTTCGCTTTCTGACTTTTTTTATGCAACTAAGTGTAAAAATGAGCAGATTTGCACAATATTTACTTTTATAATAATTTCACAGTTTCACCAGACCGACGCATGAATAAAGTGATAAGGCCCATGGCAGTGATAATTTTTCATAAGCCGGAAGAATACCTAACTGGTATAGTACAAGTAGATCTTAAGATCGACTATCAAAAATGCTCGTTTTACCGTGAACAGCCTCTAACAGTAGGATTATATTACACGCAATGTAAACCATTGGATTAAAATACC
Organism: Dryococelus australis; assembly: GCA_029891345.1. NCBI lineage: Eukaryota > Metazoa > Arthropoda > Insecta > Phasmatodea > Phasmatidae > Dryococelus > Dryococelus australis. The sequence goes on along the minus strand of CM056998.1, from coordinate 29,057,617 downwards.
GACGCCACTCTGTAATATATAATTTTTTAATCTTACGGAAACTCCGCAGGAAAGCCCTAAAAAGGCTATTTTTAACCATTTTCACTATTTTTTCTTTTTGAATAAATTTAACAGGATAAAATATAAAAAAAATGTGGCTGTAAATAATAGTTTTTCCTTACCGTCTATGGAAAAACGTCGTATTTCCAGACCTTTTGCTTACTAAGATACGCCTATAATCGCAAAAAATCTTGGTTTTACAAGCTTTGTAGTCCATTCGCGGTTTCTTCACACTTTTTGAATCAAACCTTTGAAAAAACACCCCACGTATGATGTGTTAGGTTCTTTCCTAAATATCGCATATATATATATATATATATATATATATATATATATATATATATAAAACGTTTTATACTTGTACTAACATAAAAATACCTTATTTTTTGTTTTAAATTTAAATTTTACTTACAATTTATTTATAATTTATATATTTTTTAAATTTATAACTAATGCGAATAAAGACAGTGACAAAATAGGTGTGTTGGTAATGCTTAGTAAGAAATAGTTCCTATGCAAAATATCATTACACTGAGTGCGCACGAATGCGGTGCGTTGGCTCTCTCGTGTAATATTCTAAGCTTTATTCATATGAGGCGGAGGAATATTCTAGAAGTAGGGCTTTAGCAGGGTTTCAGAAAAGTTGGAAGTAATAGTGAATAGAGTATACCTATTTTACCAGGGAGTAACCTAAAGTATTTAAACTGGCTAGTCTATTGCCGAAAATAAGCCTAATAACAGAACAAAGAAAGAAATAATAAATCTCAGAAATTAAAAGACAGAAATAAGGAACCAAAGCGGAAACTGGTAGTCGACATACCACGAGCGACAGGCGACAAACTGGACAAGAAAACTGATGGAGAACAGTCACAATAAACCAAAATAAGAAGAATTCATTTCCTTTTCAATTTGGCGGCCTGTATTAAAAATAATAATAAAAAAAAGTGAACGTTACAAAAAACACAGAGAAGCAACGAACTGCAATGCTGAAACAAACAAAAAAAAAACTATCTCAGAGCACACAAGTTAGTATCAACGAAAATTCAACACAGATAATGAAAGATAAGGCTAGTTTCATTATCTGTGTTGAGTTTTCTTTGTCACTGTCTTGTGTCCTCTGGTGTGGTTTTTCGTTCGTTTCAGTACTGCAGCTATTCGATTCTCCGTGTTTTTTTTTTTCTTTTTTTTTTTTCGTGTTTAGTTATTATTATTATTAATGATGTACCACATAACATTGAAAATGGTGTAATATTTTTGGCTGCTTTTAAGTTTTAGGTGTTATTATACCGTTGTATTCTCTGAGATTGGTTTATGTCTGTTTCAGTATTTCAGTTCATCGTTTCTATAGTATGTGCACGGTTATTGAGAACTATTGAAATCAACCTTTGAAAAATACCATACCTGCACGTACACTTTGAGGGACATACTTACTAACTGGCACGCCCACAGTGAAGTTGTAAGTGTAATAATTAGCAGACGTGTGAAATCGTTACTTTTCTATCAATTCCACAGTTTCAATTGGCCGACATATGAATAAAGTGTTCACGCCCGTGGAAATGCTAATTTTACATGTGGTGTAAGTGTACACAATTTGCATACAAGCAGATCTTGAGCAGGGCTTTCACATGTGCTCAGTTTACCGTGAACAGTCATGTTTACATATCTTAGATCAACTTACATACCTATTGGCTATTATCTGTGTCGTGTTTTCGTTTTTATTGTCCCGCCATGTCTTCTGAAAATTAGTTTTTGCCCGTTTTGCAGCGTATCGTTTCCCCGTGCTTTTTTGGTTGGGTTTAATAATTTTTCGACCATTTTCTCATGCTCAGACAAGGAAATAATATTTTCCTGATATGTGTTCATTTTGGCTGTTATTCATACAGCCTTTCGCCCGTTAGTTAATGTTCTATTGACTGCTAAGTTTTTCTTCGATCCCTTGTGTTATTAACGTACATTTTCTGAGATTTATTTTGTTCTCTGTTATATTTTGTCTCTTCTTCGGTTTATTTTCGGCAGAGTATTCAGTTCAGTTTAGAGCATTGGCCGCAAAAAAAAAAAAGTATGATTTTTTTATACTTGAACCACATACTGTTAAACTTTTTTAAATGATCAGTAACTACTCGCAAAAAAAATTGTGCTCATAGTTTTTGCAAAAACCAATGTAAAAATCACAATTTTAATGTTTTTGGAATGTGCAAATAATGAAAACTAATTAAGTAAGTAGTTAGAAAATGCCGATTGACGCAAACCTGGCTGCTGGCTGCGATGCCACGACAACACGGTTGTCATCTTGGATGACGTCACACCGAAATCTACTGCTGTCATTCCTCACCAATGATGACCATTTTGGATTTCCCTTTTTTTCCTCGGAATTTCCCTTTTTTTCTCGGAATTTCTCTTTTTCCCTCCTGCTCTATCATTCCTTCCAATCTCTTCATGCCCTTGCATTCCTCTTCATTTTTCTCATGCTCTGGCATTCCTTCCTGCCGCTTTCTTCTGCCCGTCCTCTCTCTCATCAATCCTATCCCTTGGGGTTTTCTCATATTTCTTCTGGTCTCTTTTCTCTCTTGCTTTTCATGTCCTCCGTCTTTAATTCCCACGCCTGCCACCTGCAGACAAGGTGGGAGGAATACACGAGAGCGCATACTCTAACCGATTTAGAGTATTTGACTGCATAATTTTTTGCTAATATAGACTGTTAATGGTAAATTGAGACAGTACCCGAAATTGCAGATTTTGTTGACAAAATGATCACGTTCTCCGATTTTATATACAAAAATGGTGGCGTATTTGGTAATTTCGTATTTTGTATCTGGCGGATGTTAAGAAAATTGCAAAATTACAAAATTAGCGCCATGTTGGATTTGACATTCAAAAGACATGCGAATGCCTAATCAAAACGTTTTTTAAAACAAATAACTTCATAAAATACAATAATCATGTTTTAAAGATAAGCTAAGTGCTGTGCTTTGTTTATATATTTAGCAACGAAATTTTTTTCAAGTAGTTATTGCACATTTTATTATTGTCTTACTTATGAACATATGCGTAGTATTCCAGTGAATATTGTAGAAATATTACGTCCGTTTTATGCATTAAATTTACATAAAAATAATAATTTTCGCTGTTAATGTAAATATGCGTTGACGTGAGTGCTAAACAAGTGACTGTCGACAATGCCCAAGGTTGAAACGTGCTAAATGACAAATTACAAAATAACGAATTTGTAATTTCGGACACGGCCTGAACACTTTCAAAAGCTCTGCTTAGTATCTACTTCTTTGCAAATTGTCTCTTCTTCCCTCACATCTAAGATTTAGCATTGCCACGGGCCTGATCATATTATTCATGCGTAAGTCACAAGATATTGCGTAACTGTTAGAAAAGTAAAAGTTTTATAAATCTGCTCTTTCTGACACGCACTTTTCCTATATATATATATATATATATATATATATATATATATATATATATATATATATATATATATATATATATATATATATAGGAAAATCATTTCAGTATTTGCGAATGTTTATCTGACCCTTTAAATTCAACATGGAACTTTTGTCATTGCCAACTTTACTGCGTGCATACCAGTCAATTTGTCCGTTAAAATATATAAAGGCTGTTCACAATAAAGTGAGTACTTTCGAAATCAACCTCAGAAAAAGTCACTGCCCCTACCTGCAATTACTTGAACGGGCGTCCCTAGGGACATACGCTCATTAAAGTTGGTATCGAAGGAGGGAAAGTAGTTCCATATCTTAACGTAGAATAAAAAGTGTTAGGCAACCATTTGTGATCACTTAAATTATGTATTTCGTTTACTGTTTTTTTACGCATTGAAGTGTAAACATGAACAGATTTGTTAAGTATTTAGTTTTATAATGATTTCACATTTTCACTTGACCGACGCATGAATAAAGTGACGAGGCCCAATGCAATGTTAATCTTGCATAAGGTGGAAGAATACACAACGTGCATACAAGTAGATCTTAAGCAGGGCTCTCAAAAGTGCTCACTTTACCGTGAATAATCTATGCACGTGGGGACAGTGGCATTTTTCAAACGTGGATTTAAAAAAGTATTAAATCAACTGTGAACAGGTTGTAAAATTCACAAGTGTTCAATGATACGTCCTCCAGCTTCGGAGCAGGTGTGACTTCGTCTAGAGACGGCCTATAAGTCGCAGCCTGCTACTTTGTCACAGATATTTCGTTGTCACAGATACAACTGTGACGAAGTCATGGAAATATCTGTGACTGCTATATCGCATAACGACAGGTTCACAACTTGTGAAACGAACTGTGAAAATCGAAGCTGCTTCTTTTGTCACAGTTTATTTCAGTTGCCAGTGACATGTCGCAGCGTTACAGTTAGCCTTGCATGTTTATCAAGAGATGGCGGCTGACTGCTTTCAAACAAACTATTCAATAAGTATTCGTAGCTTCTGTTTAAAATGGCAATAAATCTCTTCACGTGAATTCCTTCAGTTTTGCTTCTATTATGTTTGATCCGACCTGCTATGTTTTTATAGTTAATCTATAAAACTTTTGATTTCAATAAATACAACATTTTTTATAAATATTCTTATGCTATTCTTGGCAAACAGAAATTCGTGTTGGCTTGATTTCAATAGCCGTCAGGATAGATCTAGCCAGTTTTTTATAGATGTAACATAACATTTTGTAAGGAATAAATCACCACGTAAAATGATAAAATCTCACAAAAGGAACCTTTATTATAATTTTCACTAAATACAGATGTTTTCAAATCAACGATGGTAATGCTATCATCACCACTGTTGCATTTGTGACTTTTTTTTAATATGTATATTTTTGTTACCGTGACAAAATCGCAGGTATATGTCACAGTCACAATTGTCACAGATACTTGAAAGTATCGGTTAAGCTCATCCCTAACTGAGTCACAGGAAGCTCTGTCGTCCCACCACATAGACACACCGCATGCCATTTACCGTGTATTAGTGGAGTGTACGTTCCCCACGCCTGATGACAGTCATCTACACCAACTCCCGCAAAGCTGAACTTGTAATTCAGCGAATCCAAGCTGAACTCAATGAGTTCGAAAATTATTTTCGCCAATGGCGCATTAAAATAAACGTAGGTAAGAGCGAGACCGTAATCTTCACGCGTCGCCGTATTATTCCCCCTAATTTGCAGCTAACCCTCTTTAGGGAAAATATTCCTTTCAAGGATTAAGTTAAGTACCTCGGCCTTATCATGGACAGTACGTTGACATGGCGCCACCATGTGGAGGCTAAGCGTAACCTCGCATATGCCCGCCTGTATGACCTGTATCCACTACTAAATCTCAGCTCCGGATTATCACCGAGAAATGGGATACAATTACACTAGTCCTTGGTTAGACCCATCATCACATATGCTGCACCTGCATGGGCTTATTGTGCTCCCACTCACTTAAATTCTTTACAAGTCGTGCAGAAAAAATGCCTCAGATTGGCTTCTCATGCACCGCGTTACATTCCTATCAGAAACTTGCATGCAGAACTTAAACAATAACTGCCGCAAGATGTAATTCTCAAGCAGGACCAAACCTTTTATAAATCTCTTGAAGAACATGCCAATCCTCTCATCACTGCCATAGGGGACTATGATATTGATGAGACCCAAAGCTATAAGCGACCCAAGTCGCTTCTAGCCAACATGCCTCCTTAGCCCTGCGTGTAACACACTGCCTTGCCAATCATTATAGACCCTGTGCAACCTCTTACATCTAAACAGTAGTTTAACCTGAGCAGCCCCGAAGGGACAGCTCAGTCTAGATTAATTAACAATACGTCATATTATCGAATTCACTGGTAAATAATTTATTTAGGATACTTAGGTTAACATAGTCTTAACCATTCATCCCAACCAGTTGCTAGCATGCTTGGCCCTGCGCTGCAGCTGATTCAAAGGCCGCCTCTGCCGAGAGGTAGAAGTTTGCAGCTTCGTGTGGTTCGATGCTTCAATTGGTGAGAGACGTCTCCTTAATTCTAAGTCAAATTCTCCGCTCCTCCTGCGAAGCTCCGTGCACTCGTACCACTATGAGCGGAAAAAGGCTTTGTTACAGCCTGCGGCTACAGAGATAGCATTACCTTAAGAAGCGAAGCTCCGTGCACTTACAGCATACGGCCATAGATATGCTTTGTCACAGCCCATGGGTACAGAGACTGGCCGCTGTGAGGTAGCACAGCATTATTCTAGATACATATGTCCCCGAGGACATATGCTACTATTTGTTAAATTTAGGATAGTATTATAGGTCAATTAGGGTAGATTAATTTGTCCCTTTCATCCACATGTCCTTACGATCTTTTAACGTTCCAGTAAAAACCAGTAAGAGCCAGCCCTGCTGACACTTACTGGCAGTTCACTTTTTCTCCTTTAATTTTCAGGTTCATAGAAGAGAGCGGAGGAAAGAACCCCAATAGCGCCGCTTCCCTCACCAGAGAGGCGCCCAAATACCTCTCTGGTTACTGCCGGCACCAAGTTAAAGAGCAATAAAGACCCCCGCCCATTCTCCACTAGTCTTTTCAACTCTACTAACCAAGAGCAAGTTCCCAAACACTCTGTCTCCTGTAGCATTCTATTTAATTGAATTTAATTTTATGAATGTAATAATTTTGAAAATTTTTACTTCTCTGCCGCAAGGGTTTTTACGTCTCTCTTGGCAATTTTTCCCTTGCTCTTCATAGTTAAGACTAGCTCTAAGTACACTTAGTGAGGTAGTCATGACCCCAAAGTGCAGGCTATGGCTTCCCAATCCCTCTTTGCCGCTATGCATGTCTACTTGCATGATTTCCCTTCCTTGTAGGCGTAAGGGGTTAGCCCTGAGACGCAATGATACACCGTCCTACCTTCGGGCCTTAACTTCACATTACACGTAGAATGAGGTAGTTTAGAAAAAAAGTACCCCATGCCCTTGCGCTGCACTACGCCTCCTACAGGACACGTTGGCCGACTAATGACAGCGGGGTTAGCATGCTTAACTGCCACCCTCCAGGCACCGAGTTCGATTCCCGGCTCGGGCAAAAATGTTTGTACTGGTCTGCAGGCTTCAAGGTAAATTTGTTCAGAAAAGTTTTATGTGCAGTGAAGTTTCCAAATGTGTTTGGTAACATTTATGTATTTGCAACCTGATGTGTGGTTCATTTTTCACGTCATATACAATTAAAAACTTCCATTACAGTTAAGAAAGATCACTGAAGATTTTTTTTCTACCGTGTGCGCTATGAGAAATATTTGCTCCAGCCAAGAAAATGCTTTTTTGCAGTAATATGATTTGGGGAAGGCTAGTGCAGGATTCCAGGATTCGGGTTGACTTTTATGTATTTTTTCTGGATTGTTTCAAGGTCATTAAAGGTCACGGGGTCAAGGTCGAAGTAGTCTGCATCTAACATGACAGTAGTAGTAAGTAACGTATTATGCTTGCTGATTTTTATGTAATTTTTTCGAGATTTTATTTTCAAGGTCATTCAAGGTCATGGGTAAAGGTTGAGATAGTCTGCATCTAATATTATGGCGGCAGTCTGTAATGTATTACGCTTGCTGATTTTAATGTAATTTTCTCGAGTTTTTATTTTCAAGGTCATTCAAGGTAATGGGGTCAAGGTTGAAGTAGTCTGCATCTAATATGGTGGATGGGTGATGCCTACCAAGATGGTGGTTGCCTACCAAGATAGTCGTAACCTACCAAGATGGCGGTTGGCTACCAAAATTGTGGCCTCCAGTAATATATAAACAAATGACAAACGAAAAAAAACATCAGTCGTCTGCTGGGGATGGAACGAATGTGACTAATGGCGGCGCTGGGGGGACCTTCAGAAATGTAAGTAATAAAAAAAATGTGTACGTTCTTAAATAATTTTTAAGTAATTTTTATGTATATTTTAATAATTAATTTTAATAATACTTTTTTGGGTTTTTTTTTTTTTGGAATTTGTTATGCTATTTTTAATTTTTAAGGACAAAGTACAAGGTTAAAGGTCACCTGGATCCAATATGGCGCTTGTGTAATCAATTATCATATATGAAAAAAGCGGAAAATTCGAAAATCATAGACACTTCTATTTTATTTATTTGTATAGATAAGTATCGTCCATTGAGGGATACACAGCATTCATGATTACTTCCTACTTTTCTAAAGCCCTGGTAAAGTATACTTTCAGGATATTCCTTCGCCCTATTCAAACAAAGCTCAACTAAGTCTAGAAAATTACACCAAAAGGGACAACGCGCAGCATTAGTGCGCACTCAGTTTAATAATTTTTGCACGAGAACTATTTCTTATTAGGCGTTACCAATACACCTATTTTCTCTCTGTTTTTATTCACAAGTGAAATATTAAAATTAAGAGATAAAATATAATTACATGTTCAATTTAACTGAAAATAATGTACTTTTATGTTAATAGAAGTATAGAAGACTTGTGACACATGCCATATTTAAGAAACAACCAGTCACTTCATAGATGGTGTGATTTCTGAAAGGTGTGATTGACAAAGTGTGAGGATACCGCTAAAATGCCCGCTGAAAACGCCCACTTGTTCTGGCCTCTGGAGTGTGATTGATTACCCTGACTACCTCTGTAGTTACGCCACTGTTAACTTGTCCTCTGCTGTGAGATTCCGACCAGTTGCTGAAGACAATACACGCCTATTTAACACACTTTCCTTAGCAGAACTCTAGCATTGTGTCCAGCAGACACTCCCGACTTGTGTTTCTTCCCACTGATTGCTTGGACCATAGCTTAAGGGGCCTGCCTAGTAAAACAAATTTAAACACCTCAAGGTCACGTCCGGCCGTAAGGAAGCTTTGCGATGGCGTTGGAAAACTGCATAAATAAGCCTCGCATGTTCTGTTTCCTCGAAATTTTAAGCGGTGACTATACGATCTTAAAACAGCAATCTTTTCAGAAATGGCACAGCATTGTCGCTATAGTTTAAAACACTGTTTTGCAGAAGAATAAATATATTAAACAGATAACTAATTAATATAAGCAATTTTATGCTACTCTTGACACTTTATAATGACCATATTTTTGTTCAATTAAAAAATTTATAAATTGACAGCAAAATAACGGCTTTCATTTCTGTCCTTTAAACTGATTAAAATTGAAATTAATCTATAGTTATTTTATAAATTAGAACAGATGCAACTGCACACAATGAGACCTAAATGGCAATTAGGAAGGCAACTTAAGTGCAATTTCCTGCTGCTTGCCCAACGTTGTCCCAAGGATGGGTTGCGGAATTTTTAACGCTAGATTAGCGCTCAATGCGTTCGTCAGTAGCCCTCACACGATTCATGTCGCCCACTACACGCCATCTCTCGCAACTTCTCATTTCCGTGATGTGCCACACTGCTTGCTCCATCGTATACGTGAGCTGCGTATTCGGAGGTGACGTCATGATACCAGTTCAGGAACCTCGTCATTCGACAGCATCTGTTTTGCTTATTCAAATTGTCAGAATGCCTTCTTAACACGTTGTGTGTTCGTAATACCTTAATGGTCACGTGACATAGTTCCCGTTTTTCCCGTCACCAATGACTGCGTTAAGTACAGCTTTCCGCCACAAAACCATTACAACAGTCATCCTATATAAGAAAACGAGAGTTGTAAAATTTTAGAAACTATTTTTTATGCCTTGCTAAAAAAAATGCAATGAGTGTTTTAAAAATTAAAATACATTAATTGGAAGGATTAAACTTATGGCAAATGAAACTCGTAAAAGTGGATTACAGCAATTATCAACAATTTTTTTTTTGTTGGAAAAGCATATGTTCTACATCGATTTTGTCAGAGGACTTGCCATTATTTCTATTGCATGTATGTTTCGATCAAATAATGCATTTCGGAGGAAATAAAGAAAATTAACTGAGAGCATACTTCGAATGTGAAGGAGAAATGATCGATGGCAGTACCGGATGTCACATACCCTCAACACACATGCATACAGTACATAACAAATCAAATATATAAATAATGCTTTTTAAATATAATTTCCGTTAAGTTGAAACATTGTTAATAAGTGTAGCCTTCCTTCCCAAAGCTTGTACAATAAATAATTTTGAGAATAAATAATTTTGAGAAAAATATTTTTTCCATGACAGTCCAGGAGGAAGGTGTCGTTAGGCATGAGTAATTCATAGGGATAGGAAAATTTCGCGAGTTCAATGACCTGTAGGCTAGACTCCTCAGTCCCCTGCATACTGGAGCCTCAGCTGTGTGTTTATTGGCTGTTGCCCCACACCTGGCAGTTATGGGATTCGCAAGGTGTTTCCTTGCAAGTCTGCTATTGGCTCAGATGCATGGAGGGCGGGTCTAATAAACTGTGATACAATTGCGAAGGTGAATTCCCGACATATGTGTTTGACGTCTATCTTGTCCCGAAATGAATTCGCGAAATTTTCCTATCCCTAGTCATTCTGGTTGTGGGTTACATGCAGCAGTGCGGCGGAGAAACCATGAAGCACTGCACTGGGCATGATGAGGAAGTGGCCGGGCATTCTCTCGGCTCGCTGCCTGACGTCACTGATGGTTATGAGGAAGTTCGCCGCCGCATTTTCTCGCCTTATCTGCTGCGCTGGAAGCTAGCGTTCGCCGCCCAGCCCAGCCCGGCACAGACCGAGCCTGTGAGACCCCACACCACGGCAACAAACACTTTGCACTGTAGTGTGAAGGTTTGGTCTGCTCTTCACACGTTCGCCGCCCAGCCCGGCCCGGCACAGACCGAGTCTGTGTGACCCCACACCACGGCAACAAACACTTTGCACTGTAGTGGGGAGTTTGGTCTGCTCTTCACACGTTCGCCGCCCAGCCCGGCCCGGCACAGACCGAGTCTGTGAGACCTCATACCACGGCAACAAACACTTTGCACTGTAGTGGGGAGGTTTGGTCTGCTCTTCACACGTTCGCCGCCCAGCCCGGCCCGGCACAGACCGAGTCTGTGTGACCCCACACCACGGCAACAAACACTTTGCACTGTAGTGGGGAGTTTGGTCTGCTCTTCACACGTTCGCCGCCCAGCCCGGCCCGGCACAGACCGAGTCTGTGAGACCTCATACCACAGCAACAAACACTCTGCACTGTAGTGGGGAGGTTTGGTCTGCTCTTCACACGTTCGCCGCCCAGCCCAGCCCGGCACAGACCGAGTCTGTGAGCCCCCATACCACGGCAACAAACACTCTGCACTGTAGTGGGGAGGTTTGGTCTGCTCTTCACACGTTCGCCGCCCAGCCCGGCCCGGCACAGACCGAGTCTGTGAGACCCCACACCACGGCAACAAACACTTTGCACTGTAGTGTGAAGGTTTGGTCTGCTCTTCACACGTTCGCCGCCCAGCCCGGCCCGGCACAGACCGAGTCTGTGAGACCCCACACCACGGCAACAAACACTCTGCACTGTAGTGGAGAGGTTTGGTCTGCTCTTCACACGTTCGCCGCCCAGCCCGGCCCGGCACAGGCCGAGTCTGTGAGACCCCACACCACGGCAACAAACACTTTGCACTGTAGTGGGGAGTTTTGGTCTGCTCTTCACACGTTCGCCGCCCAGCCCGGCCCGGCACAGACCGAGTCTGTGAGACCCCATACCACGGCAACAAACACTCTGCACTGTAGTGGAGAGGTCTGGTCTGCTCTTCACACGTTCGCCGCCCAGCCCGGCCCGGCACAGACCGAGTCTGTGAGCCCCCATACCACGGCAACAAACACTTTGCAGTGTAGTGGGGAGGTTTGGTCTGCTCTTCACACGTTCGGTCACGCATTCATTTGTCAGCCGAAGTGTTGCAACCGTGTAATATTTATGCTGTGTACTGTACTTGTGTCTATAGGCGTTCACGGTAAAATGAGAACTTTTGAAAACCCTGCTTAAGATCTACTTGTATGCAAGTTGCGTATTCTCCCGCGTTAAGTGAAACTAACATTGCACTGGGCGTCATCACTTTATTCAGCGTCGGTCAAGTGAAATTGTAGATTTATTAGAAAAGTAATTGTTTTACAAATCTGCTGATTTCTACACTTCGATGCATTTAAAAACAAGAAAGCGAAAGAAATCATCGAGATTTTTCTCGCATGGTTAACTAACACTTTTTATTTGACGTTAAGATATGGAACTACTTTCCAGCCATAGTTACCGACTTTACCGGACCCATGTCACTCAGTGCGCCCGTTAAAGTATATGCAGGCAGGGTCAGTGACTATTTTCTAAAGTTGATTTCAATAGTGCTCACTCTAGCCTTTAGTGTATGCTTTGAAGCCAGTGAAACACACGTTGCTGCTCAAAGACGTTTCCTTCAGCCATTCAGAAACGAGAGGCGTGGTAACGTTCGCCAATCAGATCACGTGTTGTGAAGATACTGAAGACATCGGGTACTGAATCTTAGTTGTTTACAGTACCCGCCATGCATGTCCTTCATGTTCAACATGCCCATGATAGTGGACATGGTGACTGAACCAGTTAAGGGTACTACCTACTTGCTGGCAGCTGCATAATTTAAATAGGAAATCCCATGTTAAGGAAATTTCCCCTCAGTGCGTTAATTTTAAAGATGGGCTTTTCAAACAAAATATATTCTTCACGAAATTTTTAGGAGAAGATCTCTAAGAGAGTATATTTTCTATATAGGTAGGCACTATGTATTTTTGTGTAAAACATTAATTTTATAAACTCCTTGCAAACAGGCTATACTTGCTATGGTGACATCTCCGCTGTGGGGAACTTCTCCTAAAAATTTTGCAAGGAATACATTTTTATTGAAACGCCCATCTTTAAAATTTGCAACATAGAGTTCTTAGCGACCACCAGACCACTTTGTCACATACATAATACTCGCCCAAACTTCACAAACATTTCATCCATGATGAACGTAAATCACAAGCGAATAAAAATTATGGGGAAACCGAATCAATAATAACCCTTCATAAATAGTTTAAGAGGGCGTCAGGATTTAATACAAAGGTTATAATTATGCATATTTGTATACGCTAATCAGCTACATATATGTTTTGGACACTAACATATGTTTATTTTGCGTAAGCTTTGGTGAAGATTAATTTTTCACCCCTCCAATATTTATTTTTCATTACAGTAAAATCACTAAGATTGTAAGCCACACACCCATTTTTATTTATATTAATTCTATGTGTTCTTTAACAATATTCTGAGGTAAGATGTCATAATCTAAATATTTAAATGTTGAATTTATATGTTAATTTTTGTTTTTAGTATTTATTTTTCAATTTTTAAAGCATAATTCTTTCTTTTTTATTATTTTAATTGCGTTTAACATTTTTGATCAATTAAATTTTATTTCTCTACCGGAAGTAGCTCTTCATTTTAGGATAGCAAGCTGGATAGTTGCCGGAAGTCGATGCTTCTGGGGAGGGACCTTCGAATGAACGAAAGGCTTTATTTTCGCTGGGATTCCATCCTGTAATTCCCCAGCACCAGGGTAATGCTAGGATGAGTGATAGGTCCCAGTTGAGGTTTGAGGGTTCTAAGCCAGCCATGTTTAAGAAGAGGGCTGAACCACAGGTTTTAGTTAGTTATTTTTAGAGGTTCCAGCTGACAACGAGACGCTGTTCAGTGAAGCGCCGGCGCCATGTCTCATACCGGGAGATTGGTCTACACCCAGGTAACGATATCGTCATTACAGAATTTGAGGCATTCATTAGTGTTATAAGGTGTTATGTTTGGCGACACCAATGCGCCTACTATATTACATGAAAGCCTGGAAGAAACTATGGACGTATAATCACATGTTAGATAGGGCATAAACCAGTGGTCCATTTTATCTTCAGATTTTTCCACACTTTTAATTATTTTTATTTACAGACAAATCCGTACAATCATCTATCAATAACTTTTTCAGTTTTCGGTTTTAAAAAAAGATGAATTTATTTAGCATTTCTTTCAAGTAGTTTGAGAATGTCTTGTGCATGATTGCATTTAGTGTAAGTTTTACAGAGTTCTTGAGTCATCTAGACAAAATTACGGCAAAAGACGCCTTAGGATGTCAAAGGTTTGGCACTAGTCGACGCTTGTCTCACTTCCACATATTAATCCACTTCTTACTAAAATCTCACGTATGCATATTAAGAATACGCAATTTGCCTACGAACAAAAACAAATATTAACCCACTTGTGAGTACAATCCCTTACATATCACAAAAATTTGACGCCCTTAAGCGGGGCATGCCACATCCCGTCGTTGTTACATATATTATTGTGACTACAAAGAATCAATTACAAGGTTGAATGCGTAAAGTGAAGAACATTAATTTACCTTTTTAATTTTAATTTCCGGGTCCTCTTTTACTCCACCCCAAGAAAAATATAAACAGTTTTCAAATAACTGTCTTTACAGTAGGTTTGCATATATTTAATTAAAATATTAAAATATCATAATTCCCAAATTACTTAAAAAACTAATACAATTTTGAGGTTACAACAAAAATGTGCCATTAAAATAAATATGTAGTTACAAAATTATTGTATAATTACTTAACTGGCACGATTTCTCCAATAAATCCTACATTTCCAAATTTACATGTCTCGAAGTGAGACCAAACCCCTTTTAGTGTGACCTCTCCCCCGAGTTTTGCAACACCCTTGCCCCCGAGGACTTAGCAAGGTGGACGTAAGGGTTCGCAGATAAAAAAAATCTCCCAAAGGAAAAACAAACCCTCGTAAAGCAGAGCAGATTTTGAAATGAATCTTCAAAATATAACTGGAACTTCAAACCGATGGTGAGATCTTATAACCAGTAAAATTCATGAGTGGTTTCAAATATATTTATTTCGTTCTTTTGTAACTCTCGTTTTTTCATTGATTTTTCAATTAACACTTCTTACCATATGTTCATTGTTAATACAATTATTCATAAGTACCAAAGTGCAGATATTGAACAATACATTAAAATAATCAACTGGTGTAGTCACAAGGCACAAATAGTGTATGGAATTCAATAGTATGTTCTAGAATATTAGTATTTCTCTAACCACAATATATAACCATTCTATGGGCCTATAAGACTCCATGCTCATAAATTGAAGAGAAATTTTCAAGTAAATATATATAAGCAACCCGCCCAGCAAGGCGATTATCTATCCCCACAGCAGTTCACAAAATATTGCCAACAATTTATAATTATGAATAAGTTTTGATTGTACTGCTGTCCTAGAATAAAGTTCCTCCAAAAATAAAGGCGGCAAGCTAACACTTTACTGTCAATTAAGACAAAAATATAAAATAGATAAATTGTCTCTATCCACACTGGCCAGAGATTACATACCAAGATAATATGTTTTTAATTTTATAGGTCACCATCTTAACTAGAGGCCAAATGAAAAAAAAAAAGTTAATATTTTTATTTTTCACTTAAACTGATAATACGAATTCTGTTTTCTTTGATTTTAACCTTTTCAATTGACTAACATTAAAAAGAAACACCAATTTAGGTGAACAAGTTTTTTAATTTAGTTATTTTTCCAATATTCTCAAAAGAATAAATCATGGCTTTATATAAGTGTTACGAGGCCAACCAAACATGACGCCTTTGAATTGTATCTTTACTAACTCCAGCAATAAACACCATTTCATTTTTTAAATTGTAGCTGGATTAGAATTCTTGAATTTCAATGTAAAACTTAGGGGAAAACACCAAAGAAATTCCCATTAAGACAAGAATAAGACTTAGCGCATGACTAGAAAAAAAAACCCGACCTTTAAAAAATTTGCTGCCAAGTAATTTCAGCACGGTGCTAATATTCTCAACTTGTGACAATCTCAAAGTTCTATAGCCATCTTGGCACCTGTCTCCTACCCAGGACACCTGTTACAAGTGCCATAATGGCTATGCAGATAAATTTATTCATTTAATCATTACTTAACTGGTGGCAAGCTGACTCCTTATGGGGCAGTGGCAGAAATCCTACCCCAAGCCAGAGGTACACCCACCATTTATACAAAACACATAGCAATATCCCCGGGAGGGGTTATCAAAACCAATGACCAATAGAAATACACATTACCATTTAGGGAAAAAGTTATTAAAGGAAGCATTACTCTTTATAGGGGTTGATTTAATCTAGTCCAATCCCCTTCTTAGGACCGCAAACATTTCCAAATATAGACTGCATACGTGCTCATACGCCACAAAACTCCCGGCGTTCACGCAAGCTGTAAGACGTGATTTCACAAGCGCCGGAAACGTTACGCGCCCCGCCGATTGGCCAGCTGCACGTGGCGACAGCCTCCTAGTTCCTCGGAGTGCCGCACATATGAGCGCACCAGCGATTAAGTTGTTGGGCGCCCGCCATACATGCTTGGACAGAGCTGGTGGTAAGTCAATACAACGAAGTGCTGCGAGGATGTAGGCCAGTGGTGACGCCGTCGAATGGTGCAGCCCACCTCGTGCAGCTTCGTTACAAGGTACAGACATCTGGTATTCGGTAACACCCACGTCTTCTTCACAAAAATCGGGCAGGTCAAAAAGTTGCAATTTTTCCGTGATGAGCAATAATTTTTTAAGCAAACTCCTTGCTCAAAAAGATGTAAAAAATTTGGGTGACGCGTCACAGTTTGGCATGGGCATTTTTGCGGAGATTTTGCAACCGCCGTCCTCCCCAAATATATGGAGAACGTCCTCGAAATGGAAGTCGATCTTCATCCAATCCAATTGAAAGGCAGTGCTGAGGTCATAAGGCGACCTCCCCCTCCCCCCCCCCCCAGTCCTCAGAGCCACCAATGGTGGAAGGAAACGCTGCGCGCTCGCTATAGCTATGGTCTTCGCCAAGCACCTGCGGCCGCGGAGTCTAACGCTTCGTCGGGCTGCCGTCAACTGGCAATGTCTTCGACAACCTAAGTCCCCATGATCGATGTGAGGTAGTGTAACTTCGTTATAGGATATTCAAAATAAAATGAGCACTCTTGAAAGCCCTGCTTAATACCTACTTGTATGTGGGTTGTGTATTCTTCCACCTTATTCAAGATTAACATTGTCATTAGCGTCATCACTTTATTCATGCGTCTGTCAAGTGAACTGTAAAATTATAAGAAAAAATATTTTACGAATCTGCTCAATTTTACACTTCGGTGCATAAAAAAAAACCAGAAGGCGAAAGAAATAATTTAAGTTAACAAAAATGGTTACCTAACTCTTTATATTCGACGTTAAGACACGGAACTACTTTCCCATCCTTCGTTACGAAATTTACTAGGCGTATGTCACTCAAGGCGCCCGTTCAAATATACGCAGGTAGAAGCAGTGATTTTTTTCCCAAGGTTGATTTCGCAAGTGCTCGCTTTATCGTGAACAGCCTTTACAAATATATACACTGAATGGAAATTCCCTTAACATGGGATTTCCTATTTAAATTTTGCAGCTGCCAGCTGGTAGGCAGTGCCCTTAAGAGTTAGTAGTCCGGGCATATTTCCTGCAGATTCGTTATATGTGCGTTTACGGTTATCTCGGCAAAATATCCTGGGTATACAACTTTTTGCCAGAAAATATAAAAACCTATTATCTAAGTCCGTGTATTTTCGTTTTTACCATAGTACACGTATTATAAGAAGAACAAATCATGAAAACGGTGTAAGACCTCGTTTTTTTGTTAACTCACTTCTTCCTAACTCGATTAATAATATCAACGTAATTTGAATGTCACAAGTTGAGCATATGTGTACAGTTTGGCAGGCTCAAGAGGTAAAATAGGTATGTAAATATTTAAACAGATTCTTTGGGTATAAGATTGTGGTATTTGACCCTGTATTTATCTATGATAATATTTTGTTTTGCAAACTGCTTTCCCTTTCAAACATAAATAAAACGGGTTGGTAAAGACAACAGGTTTTTCTGTTAGGAACTTTTTTTTGGAACATATAGAAGGCTCGAGTATATTCTGATATGTACAACTGGAAGAAGCATAAGGCTCTGATTCAATGTGCATTTTAATGACGTTAATTCAACACTAGTAATCAATTCCAAGAAGCTGTACATTATGAATGAATGTAATCAAGTTTATGTAACAGAAATATGCAAATGGAGAAAAGTAAATGCGTAAAATTGAGCTATCAGTATCTGAGATGTCGACGACGACTACCAAAGGGAACGAGATCTTCGTCACCGGAGTTCCGAGGAACTTCTAGCCAGCCGTGATCGCCCGATGCTGAAGGAGGTAAGTCGCGAGAAGTAGTTCCACCTTCGGAGGTACGGTTAGCCAGTGGGCTCTACTTCAGCGGTTGGATCAGAAGTCGACTCCAGGACCTTGGCTGACAGAAAGATGTCGGAGTTTCCGTGCCGTTATGGAATTGCGGTCGGCGGGGAGTTGTGACCTATCAAATTCGATTCCAGGAGGAGAACTTCAGATCCAGCTACGAACTACGTGATTTCTCATCCACAGCTAAGTCCAGCATCAACCATATAATGCATGAACCATTCGCAAGGACTAATTATCAGTATGCTTATGAAAGGTAACCTTGACATTTAAATGGAGTTTTCCTTACCTACGAATATTTACGTGGCTGACTAATCTAATATATTAAATCCATTTTCATTTTAAAGAATGCAACCATTTAAGTCTTTGCAGAATATATATAATTACATTTAATGTTTCGTCATGTATGGAAAACATAAGGGATCAAGGAGTATCCATTGTGTTATTCATGCCAATTTTTTTGTATATATTTTTCATAATAAACACCATCAAAGGGATGTTTGAGTTTTGGTGTGTGTCTATATATATATAGGCGTTTGAACTTCGTTGCAGTCTCTTTGAAATCTTTTTTTTATTTTTTATTTTTTTATGAAACTAGGAAACGTGCCCGCAGTATGTTTACGAACGACAAGACGTCATTCCCCAGACGAGGACGGAATGGTACTTTAAAAATACCGCACATGCTGTATAAATGTTATTTTTCAGCCCTACAATATAGTTCAAAACGGCTTTGACAGGCTACAGTATCTTAAAACATACTAGCCGGACACGAGCGAAACTACAATAGGAGTCTGTGTTGAACTCTATTATAGACTTTCAATCAGTAAAATGATAGGGTCAGCGCTGAAAGTCCCATAGGTACACGCAGCACAACGAGAACACTGCACGCTAGTTTAGAGTCCTACGCGTAGGGGTGATGGCGCTTTAGTAGCGCATGCCAGTGTAACCCTTATTGTTACCGTTTTTCTTGGCCAAAAAAGGAGAAGAACAATGCAGGCAATTGTCATATTATGAGTCTCATTGTAAGTAATAGTGCTTATCGTAATTTAAAAAAAATCTATGGACATTTTCAATGTAAGTCTATTTTCAGTACAGAAAAAGTCGAAATTTTGTAGCCTGTTTATAATTGTGGTTATAGAAACATACCGAAATTCAAAAGCGTCACAGTCAACAAAGATAATCGCTGTAAGTAGCCAGCCTCTGTTTACGATATTTACCTACTCTTCTGTAAAAACAGTGTTTTAAACTATAGTGACAATGTATATTTGCTAAACAAATTGCTGTATTAAAAACCTGTAGCCACCTATAGTTAGAGCCCCTAGTATTTCGCGGATTGAGTTGGAAAGGCTGGACAGCCCTATATACACTGGTGACATTATCATTTGCTTATTGGTTGCTGTGATCAAGTGAGGCCTCTGTACACTCACTCACACTACAGCTTCCTGCTTATTACTGGCTCGTAGTTAAACGGGACGTGTCTAAACCACTGTTGTCCAATTAAAACAGTAGCAGAAAATAACAAGTGTTTGGAGTCTACCTCGTCCCCAAATGAATTCGCGAAATTCACGTGGCTCTACCTATAGTGCTTTTTACTAGCGTATTTGTGTATATTTCGGACGATTATTTCAATGTTTTAAACCTTGGCCCTCCGTAACTCTCTGTGATCGCCTCATGAATCCCCTGCCTCATGTTACTGAAACTCTGATAGAAGCCTCATTTTTCCTGTAGTCAAAAGAAAGTAATTACTTGTCTGAAACTTGTAGGTGAGCAGTGATAGCATGGGCAATCGTAGTTAATACACAAACTTGGGCGATTAAAATTTCATCGCTCCTCACGTCGTCAGTAAAACTGGATTCACAACCATCCGTTTCATACGTCAGTCGGCCGTCCGTCCGTCGGTCATGTGATCAACCAATCGGAGGGCATTTTTTTTATATCCGTCAATCCTTCAAATATATCGAAAACTTTTACTTTCGACGGACGGACGGATGGGCCACCGCCTTGTAATATCGTTCCTTGAACATGGTTGTCGGAAAACAGTCCCTTGTTTATTGTTTGAATATTTTTTTTGAACACGCAAGGCAGTGAAGTTGTTTACTTTTTTACGTTTCACCTTTGAATTGAACTGAAGACGACTTGTAGATTTACGGAGGGAATGCAGATAAATTATGTTACGGAAAGTGAATATATTTATTAAATGCATTAAAAACACTTGTCATTGCGCGAGAAAGTTAGTGCTGTTGGGTCGTAACACTGAAAATTTTACTGCTCGACGGATCGACGGACTGCTGCGAGTCGCTTTCTACTGACGGACGAAAAAATCAACGGATGGCCGACTGACGGACTGGCGACTGACGGAAGCGACGGACGGATGGTTGTGAGCCAAGCTTAACACGCAGGTTTTGACGTGAATAGGAATCAGACCGACACATGGGACACAAGCATGGACGTAAGGTGTCCAGGGTTATCCATTTCGACAATATAATTCCGTGACTAATAACTAGGGACGGGTGTTTTTCGCGAAAACATTTATGGCCATGGTAGACTTCAGTATCCTGCGTCCACAACGACAACTTCCTTTGGTTATTGGCCTACGTTACAAGACATGTTCTTATTTGACTGCGCCAATCGTAATAAAGTACTCAGATATTGAACGTCCATGATTTGCAGGCAGACATTTGATGCACGTGACATTGAAAATCACCCAACCACGAAAGTGTATGTGAACAAAAGTGTTTTGGACTACAACTGGTCTTGAATTCTTTGGGCGAAAAAAGCGCCTGTCCCTACAAATAACACGATTTAAATAATCGTAGTCTTGTTTCTATCGGGTGTACGACTGCGATGAGAGCTTGACCTTGAGTTGATAGCGCGCATGCGCGTGGTGCGGGCGGGGGCCCGTCGCGACTGGTTGGGCGTGGGCGAACACTTCTGGACAGTACATGTAGCTGGCGACTCCGCTGTGCTAGCCAATGATTGTGGCGCCACTCGAAAGATCCGACAGACACACACCCCGATATTTCTTCAGAGAAATGGAGATAGGGTGTATCGGACATTATAAGGCTAGCGACACGTTATTGGGCCGGAATAAATAAGATGATCGCCAGCTTACCGAAAAGACAAAGATGCTGTATGGGAATCGGCCCAGAAACATTTTTAAGATGCTTTCGACGTGTTTGCTTTGCGATATCATGCCGACATATTTCCGGTGATATCAATCTGTTATCCTAAATAATACACCGGGCCTTTATCTTTATCGCAACACCTAGCAATCTGTCTCAAAAAAGACAACACGCTGTTGTCGGACGGCTATCTTCTGTCATTTAAACGACAGTTGCCAACAGTACACGTATCTGGCCGACAAATTGCCGACACGTTGCTGACAGGTTGCTGACAGGTTGTGTTTGCTGGGATATGTTTGAAAAAAAAAAAAACCACTTTCATAAAAAAGCATTATGGAAATAATTTTTTTGTGTATTTTTCGGTTTTTTCGTTTTACAATGTTGGTGACATCTTGCGTCTTACGATGTTTGTCGTTGCGTTCTTACGTTTGTTGCGTGGTTTATAAGCCCGGCCATAAGGCTGACCTAACATATACGCTACACATGGAAACCTGTAAACAAGCGTATTTCCTCAAGGACAAGTGGAATATCACTTTACGTGCCGGCTTGGACGGTGGAAAATACCTGAAGCACGGGCGATGAAGGTATGCATACAGAGAAAACAACGAACTTCACAAGTCGTCGATCGTTTTCAAGTGTTTACTGCTGTTGCCCAGCTGTGCAACTCACCTTCCACCAGAGACGTGTTTTAAATCAAGAGTGAATGCGACTTAAACTAAAGTGTAATACGATATAGGCTGTACACGGTAAAGTGAGCACTTTTGAGCACCTATTTCCTTTTTCTTATTAGCCATTTTTTATCCTTCCACTATATTGTTAAATAAACATTGCCAGGTTAGTAATAAACACAGTGTACATATTCCACCGAACTCGAAAATTAATCTCTAAAGCTACAATAAAATATATTTATTGCCTGTTATTCCAAATGAGAGGGCTTCAAAAAGTGCTCACTTTACCATGAATAGCCTTAAAATTATAATCAGATTTTCGGAAGTAAACATAAAAAAACTATAGACTGAACGGTAAACTGAGAGCTTATGATAGCCCTTCTTAAGATTTATTTGTATGTACATTGTGTATCCTTCCAGCATATGTAAAATTAACATTACCTTGGGTCTGATAACCTTATTGCACGCGTCAGTCAAGCGAAACCGTGAAATTATTACAAAAGTAAATATTCTGCAAATTGACTCATTTTTAAACTTATAAAGATTTAAAAAAAAAAAGGTCAAATAAATAATTTCCTGTACTGACAAATGTTTACCAAACAGTTATAGTCCATCGTCAAGACATGAAAACCACTCCGCTGGTGACAAATTTTACTGGGCGCGCGCCTGCCAGCCAGTGTGTCCGTTAGAATATGTGCAGGTAGGGCCATTGGCATTTTTCAAAAGTTGATTTCAAAAGTGCTGAATTAACCTTCAACAGCCTAAGAAAGCACAATTCTAGATAACAGTTTCTGCGAGCTTTGTCAGCAATGCTTTTATATTACATATCTTGTGCTGCAATAACAAGGAAAAAAATTATAGCGTAAGAAATAGCTCGACAAAAGCACTAACTCTGGCAAAGTATGTATCGGCTCAAAAGTTAGTAAAACTATTATGTAGGATTGCGCTATTTCGGTTTTTTCTATATTGGCTTTCGTAAAATTGTGGAATACGACTTGGATTTACGATTTCCGTCCCATGCACTCAAATACGATCGATGAAAGACGAGCCCTCACGATAATGCTTTGCATCTATTATGCTTGTCTTCCTCTTTTCGGCCATGTTTGTTTAATTACAGGAGTGTCGTGAAGCGAACGTTTTGCAGTTAGTATGCAGCATGATTCACGAACAGCTTCAGCCCCTCACAGGGCTTATTCCTTACATCTTTTGGAACAACATATGTCATGTTATCGTATTCCCATAATTACCAGAGTTATTTGTAAATTTTCAAAGGTGAAAAAAAAAAGAATAACCATTCCAGAAGTAAAAAAAATATATTTTTTATCAGACTTTATTGTTGAGACCCTTCCTTAGTCCTACACTGTAGGGCGACGCAAGGACTCTTATCCAAAAATCCCACGACCAAACTATCGTATATCAAAAACCTCAAATTGAAGCAGAAAATATGGTTAGCAAAACTACCAGCCACACACACACAAGTTCTTTGAAAAATAATCAGTAGATGTATTTTATCATCAATGCTACAATCCTTATGCTCAAACCAAATACAAAAGGAATACTGAAAATACATTGAGCAATACTACATATATATCAGGTACCCTTTTTTATACAAAATCTGTCTGAAAAGCCACATTATAAATATCAATTTCTTTTAAAAATGACATTTTGTCTTCTGACACCGTTTACATAACCCAGATACATTTTTGATTTAGCAGAGATCTGTCACAAAAGGACACACACACACACACACACACACACACACACACACACACACACACACACACACACACACACACACACACACACGCACACACACACACACACACACATATATATATATATATATATATATATATATATATATATATATATATATATATATATATATATATATATATATATATATATATATATTCCCAATAGATTAAAAATACAATTTCAAACTGAACAGCCTTGAAAGTTTGACATTTTATTCTTGGACAAAAGGCTGGTATTTAAAATAAAATTCCAAACTGAACAGCCTTAAAACTATTAAAACCCTATCATGACACTATGCTTTTAGAAGTCTAAATTCTCAAGGACATTTTTAGTGAAAATTGTCTTGACATTGCGAAGTACATGAAAATTTTACACCCTGGGTGTTTTCCGACCAAACCAATTTTCTAATTTTCGCATTTTGTTTTCAAAATTACAGGCTATAAGACAAAGAGACTTTCAACAGCCTTAATTTTACCATTTATAAAGATGTGTGTTTTTTATCTTTGTTTTCCCCAATACTTTAGGTACATTTATGAATACTCACACAAACAATTATGCCTTTAATGAAAAAGCTTCCTGATGATATTAGGTTTAATTGATTTAAAATTCAACATTTTGTAATTTGGGGTTTTGTCGGTCTAATTTCAAAATCCAAAGACAAAATTACAACTATAGTTGATTCACGATAACTTTGGACTTTTCTCAAACTTTTACCCGCGACTTCGCGCTTTTATAGTGATAAATAATGAAGTTTTGGGACACTAAGTCACTATTGGTTACTGATTACGTATCCTTTCGCTACACGTAAACATAAACACTGCCATGTGACTTCTAAACTATCAAACATTTGTGGTAGAAACAACAGTAGTATTTAATATGTGTTTGGAATAAAAATTAAAACGAAGTGACAACCAGTCCAACGAAACGACACAGTAGATTTGAAGCACGCTTCACGTTCGTGTTTATAGGGATAATTAATGAAGTTTTGTGACACAAGCGACTATTAGGTTCTCTACCCACTGATTTTCTGCGGCCCCACCATTGGGTTCTCTACCCACTGAATTACTGTGGCACCACTATTTTGTGCTCTAACCCTTGACCAGCTGTGGCCCCACTATTGGATTCTCTAGCCACTGAGCTACTGCGGCCTCACTATTAGGTTCTCTAGCCACTGAGCTATTGCGGCCCCACTATTGGGTTTTCTAGCCCTTGAGCTTATGTGACACCCTTATTGGGTTCTCTAGCCACTGAGATACTGTGGCCCCACTATTGGGTTCTCTAGCTACTGAGCTACTGCGGCCCCACTATTGGATTCTCTACCCGCTGAACTACTGCGGCCCCACTATTGGGTTTTCTAGCCCCTGAGCTGATGTGTCACCCTTATTGGGTTCTCTACCCACTGAGTTTTTGCGGCCACACTATTGGGTTTTCTAGCCCCTGAGCTTCTGTGTCACCCTTATTGGGTTCTCTAGCCACTTAGCTACTACGGCCCCACTTGATATATATCTATCCACTGGGTCACTGCGGCCCCAATTGGAATAACTCCAGCCACTGGGCCACTACTGCTTTTTTGAAGGAAATATTTACAGCCCATAGACAATAAAGAGAGAAGAAATGATTTTCTTTAAGAATATTTTTTATGCAGTAATCAATCCTAAGAAAAGCTTAACCCAGTGCCTATATACAAAAAGAATTTTCCTGAAGGAATGAGATATTTTCCTGGAATAAAATGCCTATGTCACACTCCGACCCATCAACTATATCTGCAAAAAATCACATCAATCCGTTGCTCCGTTTTGACGTGAACGAAGGAAAAAACAAACACACTTTCGAATTTATGTATAGTAAAGTAAGGATTTATTTAAATTTATCTGGTTAGACTTAAAATTTGGTGGGATTGTTGCAGACATTCAAATCACAGAAACATAAGCTCATTACATAACTTCTTTTCAAATACCTAGCCCAAAGGTACAATGTTGTGATATACAGACGCGAATTTAAATAATTAACTTCGTCATTACATAAGTTCATGGTTAAAACGTATAAATTTTGCACATATTTGAAATCCAAACACACCTGGCCTGCGTAACGATTACAATGCAGCCATCACACACTTTCATACGCAACGATCACAACACATTTCACTCTGTCGTGGAAAAACATCTTTATCACAACATTGTAATTTGCCTAGGATGTTTAAAAAAAACACGAGTACGAACTTGACGCTTCGTTAAGAAACACACCATTTCATTGACATGTCGCCACATCACTGCAAGTCGTAAGTCCATATAAAAACTGGGTATAATCGCCTGCCACATTGGGACAAGTTCGTGGAAGGTTATCAAGTTCTATATTCTCCTATCCACACCACTTATGCCAACCTGCTGGATTTGTAAGCATCGCGCCATCGAATCTAAATAACATATAATAGGTGTTTAAACAATAAAATCTCTTTTCAATTGTAAATTCCAAATTCAAAAATCATTATCTTGCTGTAATAAGTACGAAATATGTCAAAATTTTAAATATGTATAATTTTCTAGCTTACTAGCGATGGGAAATTTCCAAGCGAGAGTGACAGACAGTGAGGGGGAGAGAGAGAGCGATAAGCTCCGCCCAGGTGACAGTTTCGTCGGTCGAAAAAACAAACACCACGTCACTACGGCATACGTACATTATTTTGCGCTGTTATTTTTAACTGCAACAATGAAATATTTTCTATCGGGGCTGCCTAAATATTGAAGTATTTCAATAGCAATATTTAATTTACAAAGAGCATACCATGAAACTATGTTGAAACAATATTTGAACTGAGAACTACTTTTTACTAGCCGTTGCCAATACACCGCTGCTCTCGATGTTTTTAATTCGTATATAATACGAAATAAATATTACAAGTTGTGGAAGATATTAAGAAAAGTTTAATTTATTCAAAAATACAGTACTTCAGAGTTAATCACAGTGTTATGTATTTGTGTGATACAAGTGATTGAACAAACCAGGTTGACATGTTACGGCTAGGGCGAGTTTTCAAAGGTTCGATTCCAAAAGGTTGGAAAAAGCGTTAATTTTGGACAACAGTTGTCCACTTCTGCATACTGGCATTAAGAGCCCTACATTTTCATTTTTTTTATACTTATCTCAGGAATGGTCTCGTCCCCAGCAGCCACCAGTCTCTGCTGACCCAAGCTGCTGCGGGGACTTAAATACTCAATCAAAACTAGGGGTTAAGCCATGAGAGGGCGTTACGTTTCTTTCCTAACCAATCAGCATGAGTGGCAGGTTCCAGAAGTTGTGTACTGCTCAAAATTTGTGACTGAAACGCCCTCCATTTTATTTAATATTACGGCGCGCACTTCCTATGAGCTCGGCGACGCTAGCGCTCTAGGCGCGAGCATGACGAACTATGGATGGCCGCCATGTTTCCCAGTCTGTTCCCAGCAGTCATGCTAGTCGGATGTCCGTGTCGGGATCTGCAAGCGAACTTCACGTATTCGTTACAGTTCGTCGATTTCACACTGCTTGATCGCGTACCCAACAGTTAGCTTATAAATATAAGAAGTACTTTACAAGTAATTATTTTGATAATTTCGCCGTGAAACGATGATTTTGCGTCGAGCCCTTCAGCAAGCTGGTGGGCTGGTGGCTGACGCAACAGGGCGATGTCCAGGCAAAGGTAGTTAACTAGGCACTTGTAGGCGGGCTGGTATTTTTCCATGCATAATGAGACGTCACCGTCTAATTGTTTACAATTGAGCATCAAACACCGTATCGGCGTATTTTTTGTTTGGAAAAAATACGCGGCATTGAGACACACTAACTACATCTCAAAACCAGAGGCTACAGCCAAAATAAATCAGCAGCAACATGCCACGAGCTGTTTACTGTGATGCGTTTCCAATTTTTCTAATAATTCTGTAAATATTGTGAATAGGGTCCACATTTATATGAAGTAATTTTCTCCAAAAGAATTAATGAATAAGCCCTGCAAGTTGCGGTGACTTCTCGTGGATCATCCTGTATTTCCTGCATCCCTATCCTGTATATTTGTTTGTATTTTTACAAACAATCCTTTAGAAACAGGTTGTCAAGATTATATTTGTAACATTAAGAGTATACAAAGCCATATGGTCCACGTCACTTCCGTTTCCTCGTCCCGCTCCAGCGAACAAACAGTGTGCCAAAGAGTTGTAACGCGAGAAATGCGCGGCGATTTACAAAGGCGAGCCGCCGCGTGTTGTGCAAGATAAACCTATCGAGACTTGGGCGTTCTTCACCTTCGATGGATTGTATTCTTTTAAATAATGTCGTGGTCATTGCTCTAGCCTCTCAGCGTGACTCGGGGTACAGGGGAACCTTCTAGATCGGGCCAGAGAGACTACTAGTGCCGCAACGAACCACCGAAGCGCCAGGTGTGCGACGACAGCGAAGCGACGAGCCACCAGAGCGTCAAGTGGCGGCTAGAGTTACAAGTGGGAGTGAAGTCTGCGGACTGCGAGAATCGATACAGTGAAGAGCGAGACTGACGGGCGGGGCTAATGGACCGGATGCATGAGGGACAGACACTTGGAATTATGACAATAGATTGAACATGTGTAAATAATGAGTGCGAGTAAATATAATGCAATCAATATAGATACATTGATAAGGACTTTCATTAGAATCGCATGTGGGACTCGTGATGGACGATGCCGCTTTTCGGCGGGGTTTCTCGGGGTACTCCCGTTTCCACCCCGCTTTTGCATTCCAGCGCCGCTCCATCCTAGGGTCTCATTTCATGTTATCTCCTGTGATGGCCCGTCACTTGGAGAGTGTTGCCTCGCCCTGGTTTCACTCCCCACTCGAGTTTTTTTATTATAATCGAAAAATAATTAAATATTGCGCTTATCGAGAATAACAAGAGTAAGAGGTAGTTAAATGTTGTAAATAATAGTTGTAAGAATAAACTAAAAATCAAATTCAGTTCTTTTATTTTTATTAAAGCCTCCAGCCTTCACAAACGAGGATACGCCTCTTCGGTGTCGTGTAACAATATGCTGAGTGAGCTACAAATTCCCTGCAACGAAAATAAGTGTGGCGGCCTTCTAATTGCATGCAACTTTTTTTACCGCCAGGAGTTATGAACGTTTGATGCTAGTTTATTGAGCAATACGACCTAATTAATTGTATTCTTGTTGTAAACTCCCTTGACCCACGGTTTTCTTGTAAAAAGCACAGAAAGCTTCGACTGCAGCAACTACAGTCCTACTACCTGCGTCTTTTATAATGCTGCTGCTGTTCCCATCTGCACAGACGATGGTGGCAGGGCCGTGCTTAGTTG
The DNA here is from genome assembly GCA_029891345.1 of Dryococelus australis. Classification (NCBI taxonomy): domain Eukaryota; kingdom Metazoa; phylum Arthropoda; class Insecta; order Phasmatodea; family Phasmatidae; genus Dryococelus; species Dryococelus australis. The sequence goes on along the minus strand of CM056998.1, from coordinate 29,028,465 downwards.
GGAGAGGGGCGGGGCGGACCTCTCCCCTCCCACGCGAATCGCTGAAGGGGGAGAAATCCTCTACAAGGGGCGAGAAATCGAGAAAGTGTGTATGGTAAACTACGTGTACTAGTTTGTCTCCTCAGTTTACTCCGTTTATATTAAAAGATGATCTACTATTGAAGAATGTGACGATAAGTGAAAAATAAAGTTTATCTACTATTGGAAAATGTTAAGATAAGTTTAAAACAAAGTTTATCTGCTACTGAAGAATGTTAGGATAGGTTCAAAATAATTTATCTATCATTAAAAAATATTTTGATTTTTTCAATTGGCGGGGGGGCGAGAGGGTGCGAAATTTTTTTATATTTACATCCCCTCCCCACTTTTTAAGTCTGTGCACGACTCTGGATGGTGTGGGTTATTTTTAACACTTAATGTAAGCAGGATAAACCATATATTAATAAACTTGGATTGCCCAACCTGCGCGGTCGTGTCTGGCGACAACCGGTATATTCACTGCTGCAGGAAGTGTTTGTATCGATGCCGCCAAACGATTTGTGCATGTTTTACCTAAATACGGCGAGTCTTGGACAGTTGCAACAAAGGGCCATTTTTGTTCATTGACTCAATAAACCAGCACATCAAGCATATATGATACTAGACAGTAAGACAGTGTATGCAAAAAGAGGGTGGCCACGTCTGTTATTTTCACTACGGGAAAATAAGGGGGGGGGGGGGGGTTATTATGCCAAAATCCAGTTTAAAATCTCGATTTTCAAAGGTTCATATATAGACAGTGTCCTGTACATTTTCCATTAGAATTTGCATACAGAATGACCTCAGTATGTTTTGAAAATTAATTTCTAGCTTTTCTATGATGAAATGGTATAAATACATATACAATTTTTGTTTCGATAGTGCGTTTTAGTTGAGTTAAGTTACTATTAATAGGCTCGTACCAAGGTAGGAGCACCGTGTTAGGTTAACATTCTGCACCTAGTGACCCATGTTAAACGGAAATGTGAAAACCACTGGGCTAGTTCGATAGTTATTAATTGATAGTGCTCATCCTTGAAATCAAGCCCAGTTCGCCGGCAGCTTGCATCATAAATCTTCAACCAGCGTGCCACAGCATCCTGCTGTGTCAACAATTACCACCCGGGGCTCCGCAAAGGCGTATGTTATGCATATGTGTGTTTATAATTAAATTTGTATACTTTTTCCTTGTCTTTTTTTTTGTCCAATTTTAAATTACAATTTAAAAATATACTATAAATTTCTTGCTCAAAGCAAATTTTAAGCTGTATATATAAATATTGCAGATTTTATCAGATACTTCAGAATATTTCTTTTCTGTTAAGGGATCCATTGCTTCGAGAACGTTGACCATTGTCCTACAATATAGCCTGTTTCCCTACACCTATGATGAAATGGGTTACTAATATTTTACACACAGAAATTTGTTTATCGTGTCAAGAAAAACTTTGATTTACAGCATTTTCGAACAAAGAAAGTTATATAGGACGTAAATATCGAGGGTAAACATCGCAAAATAAGTGCAGGATGACAATCACAGGTTATTTAATTTCAATTATGATCTGATTTCCTAGTAACAGCCGTGTTCGTTTGCTGATTGTTTAATGTTGCTGAACCGTCTAGAAGAGAATATCCGTAATATATGTACTGATGACTTAGTGTTCGTTGGAACTTTCACCAACACTTTTGTCTACACTGCTGTCAGCAGAGAAGAACGCGGAATGATACAGAGTGGCGACGTGTTTTCACTGAATACGGATCACACTTATCTTTGGGAACGGATAACGGATGGCCACCGTACCAAAGTTTGGAGGAGCGTATTTGAGCGAGCGTTACAATTCCTGCTTCACTTCAAACATTTACTACTGCTGACGTGATGCTCCGAGTGTGAGCTGTCGCACAAGGTCGTCGTCACACACTGAGACGACACTAACTGAATACACAACGATATAGATTGTCCACGGTAAATCGATCACTTCTGAACTCTTGCGTTTGAAAAATTACACTGCCCCATACCTGCATACAGAATGTTCGGAAATTGAACGCCCAAGCTGCATGAGGTGATTTCTTATGAAAAATAAAGTCGAAAATACGGAGGAAACCGTATACGCAAACAGAATATTAAAGGAGATATGACGTCCCACGCGGTTGAATGGGACACGCCTATTTGTCGCGCTATGGAGAGTGTACTAGTGGAGAGCATGTCGTTGATGTGCTGGCGTATCACTTCTTCCAATCGAGCAGTGCGCACAGACCGAGAACAGCAAGCATTACGCACGTGTCTCTGCAACATGGGAAACATAAGACACCTTTTTTTTTTTTCCTGCGGACTTTGTGGGCGTTGTACAAGGTATTCGGCAAAAATACTTTTTCAAAACCCAATTTTCATAGGCTCATATCTCCCTATCCAGTTCACGTAAATGGTGTCCTGTAGGAATCACCTCCCGCCGTTTGGGCGTTTAATTTCCGACCACTCTGTATATTTTAACGGGCGCACCGAATGGAATGCGCCCTGTGAAGCTGGTCACGAGGAGGAGAAAGTCGCTCGAAGTCATCACGTTGAATTAAAAGTGTTAAGCAAATATTTGTGAATATTGAAAATGGTCATTTTTCTTTCCTTTTGTTTTAATAAATATACGTATAAGAATTAGCAAATTAAAAAATATATGTATATTTACTTCTCTTATAATTTCTACAGTTTTTCTCAGCCGTCCAATGAATAACCTGGCGAGGCCTGTGGCAATGTTAATCTTACATATGTCGGACGGAAGAATACACAATTAGCATACAGGTATCTCCTAAGCGAGGCTTTCAACAGTGCTTCGTTTACTGTGAACAGGCTATACCACAGGGTAGTTAGGAATACAGAAGTGAAACACTTGCTTATACCACGAACCCCAACTGCACATGCCAGAAAACGGCTTCAATAGCCTGCAAAACGATGGAACGCTGTTCGCAAATCAGCACCTGGTATAGTAAAGTTCAAGTGAGAAAATAATCTTCACGCAGCTTTGAAGGAGTGGACGTAGGGGAGGCAGCGTAGGGGAGGGCTCTCACGAGCGCTTGCCGCTGGAGGGAGGGAAACAACATGACACTGCTGGCGCTATACAGGCCAAACTGATAACATCGCTCTCTACTACCGCGCAGTAAAATACCGCCCTACGCGACTAATTTTTTTTTTCTTTCGACAGTTAATATGCACACGTGGAGAAGCTCTCGCCCAACCGCACTCGGCTGCTGTCGCTACAGAACTGAACAACCCTGCGCGGATTGCGCTGTTGGCAGCGCGCTATTTTCTCCGTTATGGCACCATTCTTGCGCGGGTCCCATCTCTCTGTTCGATTTTTTTTCTTTTCTAATCTACCTTAATCAATATATTAGATGGAATGGAAGCCCGGAGGTACGGCGGGATTTTATTGCATCTCATGGTTAACCCATTACGCCTACAAGGAAGGGAATCATGGAAGGAGGCATGCATCGCGGCAAAGAGGGATTGGGCAGCCATGACCAGCAATTAGGGCCATGACTACCTCCCTAAGTGTGCCTATAGTTAAACTTTAACTAGAAGAGCAAGGGAAAAACTGTCAAGAGAGACGTAAACACCCTTGCGACAGGAAAGATTTAAAAAATGTTACATGCATTAAAAAGAAATGCTACAGGAGACAGAGTGTTTGGAAACATGCTTTCATTAGTAGGGGAGAAAAAATAGTAGAGAATGGCTGGACTTCTGTGTCCAGTTCCCAGCGCCCGCCTTATAATCTCTTGTGTTTTTCTCCCTTCTGCGCGTGAGCACTGGCCAGCCTTCCCCTTAGGTTTGCTACTTGGATTAATTTTAAAGTTGCTTCGACCCATTTCTCCTCTAGCCTTTCCTTGGGTAACATCGAATTCAGTTGGCGATGCCCGTGTGTAATGCAATACTTTTTGCATAGTGGGTCGTCATGCGACGGCGAATTTCGGTGGGTTCGGCAGCTGACAGTGTGCATATTTTGTTAATGATTGTATGTATTTCTATAATTCTGGGCTAGGAATCTTGCTAATGTACGAGCTTCCGAAATTATTGTTTGGTTGCCCACTGCAAACTTCTCGTTTGGTTTAACGTAGCCCGGTACAGAGGCTTCATTTCTTACTTGGGGTTTAGAATTTGGAATTCGATTTAATTCTTTGTACCAGGTTTGTATTGTCAGGCTGAAGTGGTGTAAAGAATTTGTCTCCCAGTTAGCATTGCCGGTGTGAGCTAATACATGCTGATTGAAAGCACGTTGGCGCATTTGACTTCCTCTTGTCGTTGGTCTGCCCCATCCATCTTCATAACCCCACCCCTTCGTGCAGAGACAATGGGCTCTCCCGACTAAAGCGACGCGTTTTAGATTATTACTAGAGATGGTGATTTATCGCGGGAAAAGTTGACTGTTTGCTAGCATTCAACATACTGTACACATTTCCGACAGTTTTCTTTCCTTATTGGTTGTCATGCATTTATGAAGATACTACACCTTTTCACTGCACCAATAACGATTCTGATACTACAACGCAGACTGTTCGTGATTGGCCTGCAAAAAACTTAGTTGAATCAAAACCTTGTTCATCCAATCATGAAAGAATAAACTAGTTAGAGTGTTATAGAAGATATGTCGGCTCAAATTTTTTTTTGCGATTTTCCAACATCTCTAATTATTGCTAGGGATAGGAAAATTTCGCGAATTCATTTCGGGACAAGATAGACGTCAAACACATACATTGTGAAGTCACCTTCGCAAATGGATCACAGTTTATTAGACCCGCCCTGCACGCCTCTGAGCCAATATCAGACTTCCAAGGAAACAGCTTGCGAATCCCATAACTGCCAGGTGTGGGGCTGCAGCCAATGAACACACAGACACACAGCTGAGGCTCCAGTATGCAGAGGACTGAGGAATCTAGCCTACAGGTCATCGAACTCGCGAAATTTTCCTATCCCTAATTATTGCACATTATTTTCTCATTCGAATGTCACTGTAACCTACTTACCAGCCGGCACGGCAGCCCAGCCAATAGGGAACTTCTCGCACCACGCAGCAGCCAGCCAGACACCCAGCTCGTTATAGAGACCCGACCAGCCAATCAGCGGATGTATACGCCCATATCAAAAGAAGCCACCGCGCCGTTTCACTTACGTGTGCCCCACAAACTTATCTAAAGTCTTCTGCGATAGGGAGCAAACACGTGCTTACACAGAGTACATTACGTGTTTCTAACACATGGGGACGAACTTCTGCAGGCAGTTCCTTGCGAAAATATAAGGCGAAAATGTATAAAGGTTGTTCACGTTAAAATGGGCGCTTTTGAAATCAACCTTAGAAAAATTGTTACTGCTTCTGCGTGGCATATATTTTAACGGGCGAACTGAGTGGCATGCGTCCAGTAAAATTGGTAACGATGCATGGAAAGTAGTTCCATAACTAACATCGAATAAAAAATGTCACGTAACCATTTGTGATAACTAAAATTATTCCTTTCACTTTTTCGAATTTAATGTATCGAAGTGTAAAAATGACAAGATTTGCTAAATCTTTACTTTTGTAATAATTTCGAATTTTCACTTGGCCGACGCATCAATAAAGGGATGAGGCCCATGGTAACGTTAATTATACATAAGGCGGAAGAATACACAACGTGCATACAAGTAGATACTAAGCAGGGCTTTAACAAGTAGTCATTTTACCGTGAACAGCCTATATACAACTTATCCCCATAAGTAATTATTAAGGAGCTATGCACCTCAAAACTTGAGTTTTAAAATGCACTCAGTTGAAGATAGGGCTATCAGAAACCACTTGTAAACAACAAATCTGGGAATGGTGTTTCGTATAAAGGAGATCTTACACCTCCGAAAATTTGGTCAGTAATATAATCTCCCTTCCTTTTATAGATGGCTGCTGGCACCCTATGTTTACATCAAATTTTGTAGCACTACGTTCTGAGAAATTCTTAATGACAACCTGTAAAATGATCACGTCAAAAGTAACAAAAAAAAAAGCTCGTCTTGTCGGAACAAGCCCAGGTGAGCCATTTGTGAAATAATTCATGTTAAGCATTCAAAACATGTCATGTGTTGCCTACCAGGTAGGCAAACCACAACCCAGGATATGGCAATTTAAATTATAGTTTTTTTTTTTCAGGGGCGCACAGCTCCCCTAATAATCACTCGACGAAAAAAAGTGGTATATGCTGTTCACGGTAAACTGAGCACTTTTGAAGTCCCTGCTTAATATCTACTTGTGTACATGTTGTGTAATCTTCCGCTTTATGAAAAATTAACATTGCCATGGGCCTCATCACTGTATGTATGCTTCGGTCAACTGAAACTGTGAATTAATTAGAAAATTAAATATTTTACAAATCTGCTCATTTTTACATTTCGACGAATAAAAAAAAAACAAGGAGCGAGAAACAAAATTAAGATATCACAAATGGTCACCTAACACTTTTTATTCGACGTAAAGATATGGAACTACTTTCCCTACACCGTTGCCAACTTTACTGGGCGCGTGTCACTCAGTGCGCTCGTTAAAATATATGCAGGAAGGAGCAGTGGCTTTTTCTTACGTTGATTTTAAAAGTGCTCGCTTTATCGCGAACGGCCTTCACCTACATTTTACTCTTAGATTTCCGTCAGGCCCACACTGCAGAAGCTTGTCGTCATGTTTCAGAAACACGTTGTTCTCAGTGCGCAGAGACAAAGTGGCGGCGCAGTGGTAACTCACTTTACTCGCATTCGGGAGGACCCGGGTTCGAGTCACGGTCCGGCCATCCTGATTTTCGACTTTCCATGGTTTTCCGAAATCACTCCAGGCGAATACTGGGATGGATCCCTAATAAAGGCCAAGGCCGATTTATTCCAATCCCTCTTCCCTGCGCAACTTGCACCCTCCCTAATGACCTCGCTGTCCACGAGACGTTAAGGCCAATCATAGGCTGTTCACAGTAAAATGAGCACTTTTTAAGGCCCTGCTAAATTTTTCCTTTCAATTAATTCCTACCTTTCCGCCAGTTTTAATGTAAATATTGTAATGTATAATAATAAACACAGTGTGTACGTTTTACCACTCTCAAAAGTTAACGTTTGATGCTGCAATAAAATACATTTATTAAGGGGAAATGCCTTTTGGAGGGGCCTTAAGAGGAGCTCATTTTACCGTGAAAAGCCTATACCAATCTTCCGACAAAGTGGCGTGGCAGTTCCTATGATGTGGGAGCATCTGTTCTCTGATTGACTGTGCGAGATCCCGGTAACGGGCTTTGCTTCTCATTGGCTACTGTGTGCTACAGAAGGATGCCTATTGGCTGGACTCCCAGGCACGCAAGCTAGCTACCAGTGCGCTGATTGGCGAAACGCCGTTCCGGCATGATGCCGGGTGGCGACGCCATTTTCCTGGCGCGCGGGCGGCTGGAGCTCGCGTAACATGAGGATGTTTCACCTCTGTATTCATACTTGCTCTGTGACATTGAGTAACCTGATCGGGGGTGAAGCAGGAGGGCTGGAGCAGTGGTGTTTATTCCATAGACTCAAGGTAAGCAATACTTAACCTATAGGTCTACATATTGTAAATGTTTGACCCTTTATAATTTTTTCGCCTTAACTTTTAATTTAAATACATTTAAATCTGAGTTTCCCGTTTCCGACTCGAGAGACAGAGTTTTCGTAACTCCCGTACTGTACACACATAGTGCTGCTATCTAGTATTTATTTCCACAAATGGACAAATGGAAGTGACTAGCGATGAATCGATCTCGCAAGCGAGTTACCCTGCTGCGTTCCTTCGGCAAACAGGCGTTCTGTTTGCATCCTCCAGTCCTACATTTTTCCTTGGAAAGTAAATGAAAGCGTTCGGGAAAACGTGAGTTTTCTTATTATTTGTAATATGCTCTCTAAATAATATTCAGTTTAATTATTATTACATACATTTCGTTTCCGTTTTCGCAACTAATGTTAGGTATTATAAAACGGTAAATGCATGTGGAGGGTAAGCAAAGTTGGAAGTTGTGTTTGTTAGTAGGAATTGAAAATGGAACCACAGTACGACACTAGCAAATGTTATCTAAAACACTCACATATGTGGGGCTATTATATTGCTTGCCCTGTAAAAAAACTTACTACGCCACTGGGCAGGAGAGTCGAACAAGGTATAGTCTGTTTCAAAACATGCACGTGTTCCTGCCGCAAACGAACCGAGAAGAATTTCAACACAGTTCCTCTTACTTCGTACCATTTCCTCGATTCCCCTGAGGTGCCTTTTGTCAAGCGTGGCTTCGCTGTTCGAATTAACTATTATAACTGACGACATGTGTGCTGTATTCGCGGGTTCTTCGCCTTTTTCAGATCAAACGTTTGAAAAATCACCTCATATGCGACGTGTTTGTATGTTTCCTAAATATGTCGTATATCAGAAGCGTCTTATACTTCTGTTAACACAAAACTATCTTACTTAGGCGAAATCGAAATTCTAATTATATTTATTTTTATAAATTATAGTATTACATGTAAAATTCATATGAATATAAACAGCGAGAAAGTATGTGTGTTTATAGGTATAGACTGTTCACGGTAAATAAGCAGTTCTGAAAGCCCTGCTAAAGTTCCACTTGTATGCACATTGTGTATTCTTCCGCCTTATGTAAAATTAACATTGCCATTGGCCTCGTCACTTTATTCATGCATTGGTCAAGTGCAACTGTGAGATGAATACAAAAGAAGATGTTTTGCCAAACTACTCATTTTTAAACTCCGAGGCATTAAATAAAAACACAAAGTGAAATTAATAATTTATCTTATCACAGATGGTTACGTGACACATTTTATTCGACGTTGAGATATTGAACTACTTCCATTCATCGTTACCAACTTTACTGGACGCTTGTCACTCAGTTCGCCCGTTAAAATATATGCCGGTAGGGATAGTGACCTTTTTCTAAGGTTGATTTCAAAAGTGCTTACTTTATCGTGAACAGCCTTTAATGCCTAGTGATAAATAGTTATCACGTAGAATTTTATGAAACTGAGTGCGCATGACTGCGGTGCGATGTCGCGTTGATGTAATTTTCTAGACTCGGTTAAGCTTCGTTCGCATTAAGCGGGGGAATAGACTAAAAGTAGAATTTTAGCAGGGCTTCAGAAAATTTTTTGAAGTAACCGTTAATGGACTATTGCTAGAAAAATCTTCAGTTTGCATGTGAAGCGCTTGTACGCGTTTCGTACGAACAGTCTGCACGACCTTGGAACTGCTGCTGCGTCGATAAGGGCCTGTCTACAATTGCGCTATCCCGACCTGTGTCTTAGGACAAGGATGTGCTCATTGGTGCACGTGACCCTCTGACGTCATGGCGCTGCTGTCCCAAGCTGCAGTGTCTCAAGTCAACCTGTGTCCCAAGTTGAAGCATTCGGAAAAATGAACTTTTGTCCGAAGTTGTGTCCTAAGATGATACAAAAAGACGCAGACTTCAAATACTTTCGCGCGCACTCGTGAAATGTTAACGTGATTAATGTAAACAATGGATGTGCAAGGTGGGCTTTCTCAAAACAACTATGATGAAATGGTAATAAATAATTAGTGATGTCTTCCTTTGGTCTAACAATTTTATTTGAAGGCTAAAACTTTTAAAGCGTAAGTTTAAAAATGAAATTGGATGTCAGTTGGCGAACTTATTTAAAATAAAACCTCTAAGGCGTTTATTTTATATAAATATTCAAATAAACAATTTCGTTAACACTAAATCCTTACTGCTATATAAATGCGAAAGTGTGTTTGTTTGTTGATTTGTTTGTTTGTTTGTCCTTCTTTCACGTCAAAATGAAGCAACGGATCGACGTGATTTTTGTACAGAGATAGTTGGAGATTCAGAGAGTGCCATAGGCTACTTTTTATCCCGGGAAAATATCTCAAACGGTTATGATTAGGGATGTACATACGTAATGGATTAAACTTTTCTTAGGGCTACTGCATAAAAAAACATTATTAAAAAAATATATTCCGTAATTTCTCCTTTCTTTTTTGTCCGTGGGCTTTCTTACATTCCTTCCCAAGAGCCGCAGTAGCTCAGTGGGTAGAGAACCCAATAGTGGAACCGCAGTAGCTCAGTGGCTAGAGAACTCTATCGTGGGACCGCAGTATCTCAGTGGCTAGAGAACCCAATAGTGGGGGCCGTAGAAACTCAGTGGTAATAGAAAACCCAATAGTGGAGCTGCAGTAGCCCAGTGGCTGGAGCACCCAATAAGGGGATCGCGCGCGAAGCAGCGGGTGACAGCTAGTAATCAATAATACAGAAAACTTAAACAACATTACGCAACAACAAATAAGATGCCGAATTTAGTGCGAGCTAGTGTCAGATTCTGAAAAGTCACTTCGGACGGCGCATTTGCAGACTATTTTCGGACCGCGTCAATGTGACGTCACTTGATGCCGAGTTTCGGACACGTCCACGTCCACAGGAACGGCCGAATGTAGACACGGCCTGAGAGCCAGAGTGAGGCCGAATGTAGACACGGCCTGAGAGCCAGAGTGAGGCCGAATGTAGACACGGCCTGAGAGCCAGAGTGAGGCCGAATGTAGACACGGCCTGAGAGCCAGAGGGAGGCCGAATGTAGACACGGCCTGAGAGCCAGAGCGAGGCCGAATGTAGATACGGCCTGAGAGCCAGAGCGAGGCCGAATGTAGACACGGCCTGAGAGCCAGAGCGAGGCCGAATGTAGACACGGCCTGAGAGCCAGAGCGAGGCGGAATGTAGACACGGCCTGAGAGCCAGAGTGAGGCCGAATGTAGACACGGCCTGAGAGCCAGAGTGAGGCCGAATGTAGACACGGCCTGAGAGCGAGAGTGAGGCCGAATGTAGACACGGCCTGAGAGCCAGAGTGAGGCCGAATGTAGACACGGCCTGAGTGAAGTATGTGGGAGGGAGAAAGGGCTTGTATTACGCATATTTCCCGTGGTGTCGCTACAGGAGTTCCCAAACCACCCTTCCCTTCTGCAAAAAAAAAAAAAAACTACGCCTCCCGTGTTACAACTTCATAATTATAAGGGTAAAACAAAAACCGATAAAAGTCTCAAAGATTTTATTTCATCATTAAATTTAAATGCTTATCGGACACAAATTGTGGTGGACAAATCAATCAATGAGACGTATGAGCTTGCATATTTTTAACAAGATTCCCATTTATTGGTTGAATAGAAGAAATAGCACAACCTAAATCACTGGAAATATCACTTGAAAAAGGCAGATACAATCGCAGCGCTTGCTCTGCTATATCGGGATAAACTTTGAAGTACTTGATTCAAAATCGCATTTCGCAGCAGAATTATTTTCAATTTCCAACGTCTGCTCTTGAAGGGTTTCTGACAGCGAGTCTATGTCAACATGGAAAAAGATCCTTCGCTACTTTATAAATGTTATTATCATTAGAGTCCTATTAAAAAAGTTTGAATTCTATTTAGTAACTGTACAAGTGAACAGCTCGGTACTCGCGCCTCTCTTGGCATGTCATCACGCCTCCCTTGACAAGGGGGGGGGGGGGCACTTTGAAAATCAATGCCTAGTTTGTGCATCAGTACTTAACCTATGTTGTGGTGGTGCGTTGTCTACAGCTGCATGCCCTACTTTCTCGCTGAGTGCCCGGAAGCGAGTTTCCAACAAGATAAGGCCCGTACCCGCATACTGCTGTTTTTTTTTTTCCGGATATTTTACGTCACGTTTACAACTCTCCCAATGCCTGCCCCGTCACCTGACTTGCAGCATGTCGAACACCTGTGGAGCCAGACGAACACGCAAGACTCCGCTGTATCGAAGCGTTTGCGTCTTGGACCTGTCGCACAGTGACACGATCCTCCCTGCCGGTGGTCCGTCCGGGTCGACTCGAGCCTTCTCGACGTATGTGCGGACCCTCTTGTTCCCGCTACTCTCAACGCCGACCCGCGACGTAGGCAGTGACGAGCAATGCGCCGAGACGATCAACCTGCCTCACGGAGGCCGACAATGTGACCTCTTTCAAATTCATCCAGCTAGGTAAAGGCTGTTCACGATAAAGTGAGCACTTTTGAACTCAACCTTATAAAAAAAGTCACTGCCCCTACCTGCATATATTTTAACGGGTGCACCGAGTGACATGCGCACAGTAAAGTTGGCAACGATGGATGGAAAGTAGTTCCGTTAATTAACGTCGAATAAAAAGTGTTAGGTAACCATTTACGGTAATTTAAATTATTTCTTTGGCTTTCTGTTCTTTTTTTAGTGTATCGAAGTATAAAAATGAGCAGATTTGTAAAATGTTTACTTTTCAAATAATTTCACAGTTTCAATTGACCGACGCATGAATAAAGTGATGAGACCGGTAACAATGTTAATCTTAGATAAGGCGGAATAATACACAACGTACATACATGTAGATCTTAAGCAGGGCTGTCTAAAGAGCTTATTTGACCGTAAATAGCCTATAAAGGCTTGTCAAATGCACCGTCGGGGAATCCTGCGTGTTCACTGAACTTGGCTCTGTAGCTCCCACTGCTACGAAGGTCTTATTCGGTGTCTTGCAACTACACATGTTGGAGGGACATGTATGCCCCCTAATGGCACGTCCACGCAAGCAAACCGCATTAAACGCAAACACGACATAGTCGGGCTATGACGCCTTAGCTGTACTCGCGCGATTCATTCATGGTGATATATATACACCAGTCTTCAAGGATGAATTCTGATCGGATTGGGGGGCGCCCAGGATCCTGTATAAGGGAGATGGCGAGGACAGGACTGAGGCCCGATCATATAGACCGCTCACGTTGCTTCCGGTGCTGGGCAAAGTCTACAGAAGACTAATATACACCAGACTAATTGCGGCATTAGACGCAGATGACCAACTAAATGAAAGACAATACGGCTTCAGAAATGGATATGGAGCGGATACAGCTTTACATGATGTGAAGGCTGCTGTTGATGGGTGTCAGGAGAAGTACGTGCTGGCTATCTTCCTGGATGTGGCGGGTGCTTTTGACAATGCCTGGTGGCCGGAAGTAATGTGGCAGCTGAGAAGGAAGCATTGCCCAGCTAATATTTATGATGTGTTGCTTGACTATTTTAAGGATAGAGTATCCTTCTACACAGCAAGGACAGTACAAGTGTCCAAGAAACTTACCAAGGGATGTCCGCAGGGTTCGGTGTTTGGGCCAATCCTATAGAATATAATGTACGATGGACTGCCGGAGGTGGCTCTCCCAGAAGGATGCAAGGTGTTTGGATACGCTGATGATGGTTTGGTTTTGGTGAATGGGAACACAGGAAGCAGTTAGAGGAGAAAGCAGCGATGATTATGGAGAATATTGAGAAATGGGCTGCAACTGCAAAGGTGAGCTTCTCGGCGTCCAAGACGAAGACAATGCTGCTTAAAGGGAAACTGATCAGGAACCCGACAATCAGACTGAAGGGAAAGTTTCTCCAGTGTGTCTCTCAGTACAAGTGCCCCTGGGAGTCATTCTGGATAACAAAATGAGCTTTCTTGAGCACATTAAGCATGTTACCAGAAAAGCAGTGACTGTTCTGCAAATATTAAGATCAGTGGGCACAGCTGAATGGGGCCTAGATTTTTCTACCCTCAGGGAAATCTACAAGGGTGTGTTTAAGGGGATAATAGCATATGGAGCTGTCATTTGGCATTCCAGAGTGGAATTGGTTTGGCACAAAAGAAAGCTCATTAGTGTACAGAGGGCGGCGCTGCTGGCCGTAACGAAAGCCTATAAAACTGTGACCAATGAGGTACTACCTGTGGATCTACTTGTTCGAGAACGTGGGTTGAAAGGCAGAATTGCTTATGAAATTCTACCCAGTGTAGAAGAAAGAATGAAAAGGAAGTGGTTGATGTTCAACCACTACAGTGTCCAACTGTTCACCGGTCACTGTAATTTCAAGGCAAAACTACATAGCCTGGGAGATTGATCGCTTCCCCACTTTGTGGGGTGTGCGATGTGGACGAGACTGTACAGCACGTGCTGGTGGACTGTCCGAAGATCGAAGATCTTCGTAATTGGTTCCAGGGTGTTGCTGATGCAAGAGGACTTCAGCTTGACAGAAGATGGATAATGGAGGACAGGGACCTGCACGTGCTGTGGAACAGATTTGCGACCAGAGTTGGGAAGAGATTGAAAGAGTTTGGCCAGTGGTAGGCTGAGCATTCTGATTAATCATGAGGGGGTGTTCGGGTTAAGACTTAAGGATAAGTCAGAGCACTTCTGATTGGAGAGGAGGACAGGTTTTCACTGTGGAAACCGGCTTCTGCCGTTGATACCAGTACATATATAAAGGGAGTTCTAGCTCACTCCTTATTTTCATCGAAATCTCGAGGTTTTTGGCTCCAAAATTAAGGTTTTTGATGCTAAATTTAGGCTCTAAAGTTTTTTTTAACAGGAGCTCTCCAAAACAGGCAATTTGCCTCTAAAATCATGTAAATTTAAGCCAAAATTAAGCAAAATTTTCAATTTTGCCAAAAAATACCATGCCAATTTTTGCCACATAAAAACCATCAAAATTTAAGCAAAAAAAAAAATGCAAATTTCTCTCTTTTGAAGCAAATTTTCACTTTTTTTTTTTTTTTTTTTTTTTTTTTTTTTTTTTTTTTTTTTTTTTTTTTTTTTAGAAATGTCAATTTTGCAAGCGAGCATTCTAAATCAGGCAAATTAAGCTAAAAATAAAATAGAAAGATACAAATTAACAGATTTCATACAGGTAAGAAAAGTACCTCGCATTGCTCTCTGCTACACAGTTTCTGCTACTTTTTAATTTTCTAAGTTTTTGCCAAATTTTACCAACGTTTATCAAAATCGCTTCTGCTACTTTTTTGTGTTGTATATAAAATTGTGTACTTTTAAATGGAAGCTGAAAACAAAATGTCTGCAACCAAATATTCTATTACAGAGTTGCTTGGAAATAAAACTAAGCCAACCAATGAAAGATTTGGATTATGGTTTTTAACCGAAAACCTAAATAATAATAATAATCTTATTACAAACATCGAAGATATTATCTACACAGATGGAAAACAAAAATTAGAAGAATTTAAACCAATAACAGAAAAATTTTTCGATAGCATTATGGTTTTTAAAATAACAGGTTTTTTAGATTGCGAAGGGAAAATGGAAAATAAGCGATTTAAAAAAAAAAAAAAAAAAAAAAAAAAAAAAAAAAAGAAGCTTGTGGAAGTTTTAACAGTCTTTTAAGATCGAGATTTTCTACATTTAATTTTCTAAGACATGGAGTTAAAGCAGAAAGTAATTTCGTATTAGATTCCGATGTGCAAACAATTAAATGTGTTACATTATAGAAGGAGGTATAGAAAACATTAGAAAAAATATAAAAATCGAATTGCTATTCCTTATAAAATAGAGTTAGCAGATGCAAAGTTAGAAACATTATTAACAGAGTTACCAGAAATTTTAAAAGAACTTAGAGAAGTACACTATTATGTATTGGATTTGGATATAACACCAGATTTTGCAGGTATTTTTAATAAAGAAGAGACGTGTACCTACTTAATAAATAATTCTAATTTTTGTATGCAAGGAGAACATAAAAACATGTAATGTAGTAGCTAATAACAATAATTCTGTTGGAAAAGATTGTTTGACATGGATAAATTCTAATTCTAGAGTTAATATCTGCAATAAATTTATTTACCAATTAACAAGTCCTGTAGTAAACAAGCAACTTGGAAACCATATTATAGATTTTTTAAATTGTCCAGGTAGAAGATTACAAAAACATTTGCTTCTACATTGTACTTTATCTACGCACTCCATTAACACTTGTTTCCTTTTGTAAGAGTAGCCTCTAATGTTTAAATTCTTTGCCATTTCTCTTAATTCTAAATAAACCTTTTCAAGAATATCTCTATTAATAATTTCTAAATTATATAGTTTTTAGAGAAATTATCAAAACTCTCTTGCAACTCTCTTATCTCGCTTAAATTGCTTCCCATTTATTAACTTTTAATTTTTATAAAAAGTTGAATTTTTGCGAGGGGCCCAAACAAACTCTGTTTGTTTTTGGCCTAAATTTGTTCATTAATCTGGTCTACATTCTTTAATTTTTATAGCAATCTATAAATGGAAAAAAAGTTGAATTTTTGTGGAGGCCCAGAATATCGGAGGTTAGTTGGAAACAAAAAATCTTCTATAGAAAAAATATGTCAAATTTTTGCGAAACGAATAGGCGATACTTTAGGATATACAAAAATGTAAAGAGCAGATAAAATAATTACAGTTGTTTAATAGTGCATTATATTTTCCTCCTATAGTAGTAAGGACAGCCACTGCCTATTGTATTATCCTAGCCCATAGCTGCTTATTTTTCGTCTTCTGTATTGTCCTCTTCTTCCTTAAAGCAATTGTTAATGGGATACAGAATTCTTCCAATATATTCCGATCTAGTTTGCTTATCTAAATTCATTAATTCTAGAAACGCGTCTTTTTCCTTGTCGTAAACTTTAATTTCAGCACAGCCATTCTTAAGTAAAATTATATCTAAACTTTCTACCTGGTAATATTCTTCTAGCAAACAATTCAATTTTTCTCCCCTTCCAGTAATTCTGGACAGGGAGAAATACATCGCAGTTTTCTAACGAAATGAGTGAAAGAAAAGGACGAAAACACACAACTATGGAGTACTTCTTAGACGAAACTTATTTTTCTTTGTTTAGTTAATTAAATCAGTGATCCAGCATCAAGACGCGAAATTTCACAAAGACTTCAGTCTCCTTTGCTGGGTCGTACACCCAGAGTTAAGACATAAAGATCCGAAGAGGAAGCGGGTAGATGACTGTTGGGACCGAGAATATTTAATTTTCAAGATGCAGAGCACAGAGATCTACAGAAACACAGAAAGGCCTCTGGGCAATTTAGCATTTTCTCGTAGTGAAAACACGAATTACGCGCCGAGAGCCTTCTGAACTAGCCATAGAAACGCCGAGCTAATTATTGCATTCACTTTTAAGAAACATAGGTCACTACTTTTGTGAGACTTTTTTTTTTACTAACGGCAAAATATCATCAGTGACGCCAGTACAATCTGCCTGTTAATAAATTAGAGCTAATTAGAGACACGCAGTGTATCACATATATCTAGATTTTTAAAGCGAATAGCTATTGTTTTTACAGATTAATCACTGGTATATCAGTTTAACATGAAAAAATATTGTATTAAAAGTTTAAATCTGTTTTCACAGTGTGAGTCAGCTTTTAAAACTGAATCGAGCCGTGATTAATTCTCATGTTGAAGTTCTTGGAATTCCACGTCAGTCCTAATAGGTTTGTTTGCTCGGTCTGTTTGATCTGGTGGTCTGTTGTGCGTAGCTGCCACACTGACCATTCTGATGTAGACATTTCTGCATTACTCAGGCGGAAGTAGTTTCAAAACACGCAGGCGGTATCGCCTGGGGCCTCCACCGCACGACTAACCATAGCCACCGCGAGTCAACAAGTCCAGTATAAGCTGTTCACGGTAACATTAACACTTTTCAAGCCCTGCTTAACATCTGTTTGTATGTATGTTGTGTATTCGTCCGCCTTATATGAAATTAACATTGCAATGGGCCTCATCAATTTATTCATGCGTCGGTCAGGTTAAACTGTGAAATTATTAGGAAAGTAAATACTTTACAAATCTACTCATTTTTTCACTTCGATGTATTTAAAAAAAAAACAGAAAGCGAAAAAAAAAAAAATGTTATCACTAGAAACCTACAAAATTTGCGTTATTATTTGGGGACATGTTAAACTTAAATCAAATGTAACTCTGCATTACGTTTGTCATTGGGCCAGACTTTATTTGGCACGCCCTGTGTGTAGCTCTGCGCCAATAAATAAACACATCACAAATGTTTGCTCCAATACATGCAGTTAAGTCAGAAAGGGCATAACTTCACATATATGGAGAACCAACGCTGTCTCTAATGCATACAGTACTGTGAAGTTCAGCTTAATGCCAAATAATAACGCGAATTTTGCAGATCTCTAGTTATCACAAACGGTTACATGGCATTTTTTATTCGACGTTAAGATATGGAACTAATTTCCACCCACCGTTACCAACTTTGCTGGGCGAATGTCAATCGGTGCGCTCATTAAAATATATATATGCAGGCAGGAGAAGTGATATTTTTCTAAAGTCCATTTCGAAAGTGCTCACTTTATTGTGAACAGCATTTACCAACAAAGCACGACGACAACTGTAGCATGGCCCATGACCGGGATCGACTGGCTGCAGAGCTACGCTGTTGAAAATGTCGGTATACTCCTGGAAAATTTCTAAGGAAATACACAGTTAATATACGATGACGAGATACACGGGCGTAGAAAGCATATTTTTGGAGTGGGGGTCCAGCTTTACAAGAAACTTTGTTTACCATGCGCATTCGGGAGCATAACTGTTCGATTCGTGATCAAATCTCACTCTAAAACGAAATAATTAGATTTCTAAATGTTATTTGATACACAGTAAAACACCCGCTTAGTGAAAACTGAAGATATTATATATTATTTTCATAACATACCTTTTCAGACAGGAAGTACGGAGAAACTAACTATAATCCATTCATGGTTACTTCACACTTCTCTCAAGCCTTGCTAAAGTTACACTTCCAGAATATTTCTCCCCCTCGTGCAAACAAAGCTTAATGGAGTCTAATAAAACTACGCCAAAGAGACAACGCGTGATAATATTTTGCACAAGAACTATTTTCTAATCTGCGAGAAATTCAGCTTCGCGGGTAGGCACACCAGTCTTGAGATGTCTCCCGGCCAGACGTGATCTTGAGGACTTTAAAATATTTTTCTTAGGGATTCCCCTTAAGGTGGCCGCCTGGTTAAAGAAATGTTGCACGTCTGAGGCCTAAAAGCGTGGGAGCGCTAGGGTCGACCGAGACAAGCGCATCAACTCTCTCATCGCCTCTACGCGCATAGCACTGAATTGGCGTGCAGTCTTGCCGTCGATAACGTGCCTCTGTGAGACTTTCAACGGATACCCTACCATTTTATGACGTTATAAAAAACATAAAGATTTGATGCACGTCCCTATTCCTTTTTTTTAAATGTTATGCACCGGAATGTTCGTACCTAAAAATGACCTAGAAAACACACGTTTGAGCCATTTTCACTATCACAAAATTAAAACATACTTTAGAGAGAAATGGAGGAACTGAAAAACGTATACAGAGCGTAACATTTCTTAAATGTTACTCGTAAGCAGACCTCACTCAGACTCGTTGGACGGTTTTTTAATAAAACGTTTTCTGCTGAAGCTCTGTTCACCGTTCGGCGGCCTAAAGGCTATTCACGGTAAGACGAGCACTTTTGAAAGCCCTGCTTAAGATCTACTTGTATGCACGTTGTGTATTCTTCCGCCTTATGCAAAACTAACATTGCCATGGGCCTCATCACTTTATTCACGCGTCGATCAAGTGAAACTGTGAAATAATTAGAAAAGTAAACATGTTACATATCTCCTCAATTTTACATTTCGATGCACTAAAAATACAGAAAGCTAAAGAAATACTTTCAGTTGTCACAAATGGCCACTTTTTATTCGACTCTAAGCTATGGAATCACTCCCATCGTTACCAACTTAACTGGGCACGTGTCACTCAGTGCGTCCGTTAAAATGTTTGCAGGTAGGACCTGCAATGTATGAGGTTGATTTCAAATGTGCGCACTATAACGTGAACAGCCTTTAAGCCAGGCGGCCACCTGCAGCAGGTAAGTGGGGACTGGGCGCGTTATAAGAGCAGAAGTAAGGCTCACTTTTCGCGCGCGGACTGTTTCTCCTGCTCGCCCGCAACACTAGCTGCTGGTGAGCAGGAGAAACAGTCAATTGCCGCCAAACTTCATTGCTGCCATATGCAGCAAAGCATAGGAAGAACAATGACACTGTAGTTCATACTATGACCGTTCCCGTCTGATAAACGTTTGATAATGCTACGAGCTTTTTCATTTGCACAGTTCAGTAATTTTTCCGTTTTGTTTCAGTGAAAAAAAAAAATGCGTCTCTGGCTGAGGATTGATCGTGCATATTTGAAAATATACGCTGTTCGCGGTAAAATGAGCACTTTTGAAGTATTCCTCTGCCTTATGTAAAATTAACACTGCCATGAGCCTCATCACTTGATTCGTGCGTCGGTCAAGTGAAACTGTGAAATTATTAGGAAAGGAAATACGTTACAAATCTGCTAATTGTTACACTTCGGTGAATTTGGAAAAAACAGAAAGCGAAAGCAATAATTTTAAGTTATCACAAATGGTTTCCTAACACTTTTTATTCAACGTTACGATATAGAACTACTTTTCATCCATCGTTATCAACTTTACTGTCGCTCAGTGCGCCTATTAAATATGTTTGTATATATATATATAAATATAAATATATATATATATATATATATATATATATATATATATATATATATATATACATACACACACACATGCAGGGACAGAGATTTTTTTCTAAGGTTCATTACTAAAGTGCTCACTTTATCGTGAACAGCCTTTAAATATGACATCTTCAGAAATTTACAACTGGATAAGCAGGAATGATGAATGCACTTAAAAGTAAAAGTATTGTAGTTTGTGTGCAGTGGTGAGTTAAATTATGGGGCAGGGGTGAGCTAGAAACTAAATGTTCTATTATACAATAAATGTGCTAAGAAAAAGGTTTAATTACTTGTTTGGTTTATAAGATACTAGCAAAACTACCCGGCGTTGCTCGGGTACAAGAGGGCAACTTCGTTTCATGGTTTCCAGGCCCAATGGTGGCCCCGAGATTAAGAACAATCTTTTGAACATACGCCATTGCTGCACTTTGTTAAGTCTGAGACTCGAAACAATCACGGAAAAACGAGAGAGAGTAGCTGTATTCAAAAGATATAAATAAAACGTATAATAAATCCCACAAGGAATTTTATCGAGTTAATAACAAGTTTATGAACTTACGGTTGCAGAGTATTGAACCGGGGGGGAGGGGGGAAGTCGATTGTAGCTGTTGACCTTGCTGAGAAAAACATCCGGTACATATACTATCAAGTGTAACAAATTTCTCGTCCTCTGTAACCTAATACTTCAGTAGTAGGATTTGGTATGTTCTGTGGCAACGCGAAAGGAGCTAATAGCCGGGGTGGGTGGGGGGGGGGGGGGGGTACCACGTTGTTCGTCACACGTCCGAAATCTTTTGTTCCTTTTCCCCTTAAAAAAGCTTCTCTTTCCGTAACCTAAAAATTTCCCATTTGCAAAACCGAACCCCAGAAACTTCCCATTTTTCCCAGAGTAGGTGAGACGTATTAACGACCCAGGTAACCGGGATTAGCGACCATAGGGTCACGAAAAAAGGTCCCAGGACTCAGGACCGTTTACCTTTGGCCTTTGACCCCAAAAAAATGTTGCAAAAAATTTCAAATATTAAAAAAAATTTATTAAAGCACTCTTTTTTTTAATTAATAAAAAATATTAGAAGTATTTAAAACTATTATTAAATTGTCCAGTTCCCGATGACCATTTTACCTAACAATTCCACTCTATTCCCTAACAGTTTCCCTTTTCCCCTAAAAATTCCCCTTTTCCTTTAAAATTATACTTTTTTCCCTTAAAATTTCCCTTTTCCTTAAAAAAAATTACAAAAAATCGAAAAAATACGTAAAAGTTAACAAGCATTTTACCACTACTACCACCATATTGGATACAGGTGACTTTAACCCCATGACCTGAATGACCTTGAAAAAAACTTGAGGAAATATAAAAGTCAGAAAGCATATGATGTTACTGACTACTACCACCATACTGTAAGCAGATGACCTTGACCCCATCACCTTGAAAACAAAAACTACAGAAAAACCCATTAAAGTCAGCAATCATACTATGTTACTAACTACCTCCATATTGGGTGCAGGTGACCTTGACGTTGACATTACCTTGAATGACCTAGAAAATAGAAACTCGAGAAAAATGGTAAAAATTATATGAAATAAAAAAATAAAAAATAAATTAACGAGAATTTTTTTTTTTTTTTTTTTTTTTTTTCCATAATCTTTCCATCAATATTTTTTCAATTTTTCCATCAATATTTCACAATCTTCCTCATCAATCGCAACAATCTTTCCATAAATCTTTCACAATCCTCCTCCTCAATCTTTAGCAATCCTTCTCCTCAATTGTTAGTAATCCTCTTCCTCAATCGCAATATTTCCACCAATCTTTAGCAAGCCAAAATTTTTACATGAAGACAGAATTAATGTTTGTGTATGCAGTCAACTATCCGTACATTTTTTATACTTAAGTCTTTATTATCATTTTATATGCAGATCTTATTAATAGGCGAGTGCTCACAGCACCACTTTAAAGTTGTGAGGGATAAATGGACACGACACACAAAAAATAAAGAAAAAAAACAATTATTTTGTAGTAATAATAATTGATTATTATTTTGTAATTACAATTTCAGAAGAAAACTGTTCATCACATTGCCGACCTCCTGTGGCGCAGTCAGTTGGTGCGTCACCGATCTGGGGTGCGGGAGGCTCTGGGTTCAAATCCCAGGCAAGGCACGGTGATAATTTAAGTTAGGTTATAATTTAGTCCGTAAGCCGTCCCCTGCTAAGCTTTCAAGTATAAAACCGGGGAACGTTAAACGGCCCATTGCAATAAAAATACAAAGTTCATCACATCATGCAATCCATCCCTGATCCTTGAGTTCTCTAATTATCGAAAGAATCTCTTCCATGTTCGAGTGATCCCTGCGTTTTTGAAGCTCAGGCAAATATCTGAGTCTGTCTACAAGTTCATTCGGGTCTCGGCGTCTTCTGCCTTCACATCACTTGTCGAGGGAAACTCGTTGGTGAAATGTGAGGGAATCATCATCTACGCTGTCGGCGTAGTCATCATCAATATTGTCTTCATGATCGGCTTCACTTCCTGCTCCATCCTCAATATCTCTTTTCTTCGCAGCAGCAGCAGCAGCAGCTGACGGTCGTTTTGTTTTGAAGTCCGCCGACTTCGCGGTGTACTTCTTGCAAGTGTACATTCCGCACAAACCGACTCAATCTTTCCATCTTTAGCATTAGCTGTCTCATCATAATCGCCTGTCTAATCGGTACCCATTGATGTGGCAGGATGTATTGGCGACGTCGCTTACTGGCTCCCAGTACACGAACCTTTGCAGTTTTCGATGTGCTCCTTCATTGTATTACCTTGCACAAACTGCATCGGACTAACATCGCAATACTTCATCGCGGGAAAAGAACTCTTCGTATAGGTCGTTCTCTCACGCCTACAAGGATTTTGACAGTATGTGAAAAATCGATCGCAGAATCGACACTGACGGCAACCAGGTAGCGAACGAGTACGTGGGTTTTCTCAGAGTGCTCCCATAATTCGTGCTCCCTTAAATTAATCTGGTTCAGTATGTTTCACATTAAGCTGGCCCTAGCAGACCAGCTTAATGTGAAGAAAAAAAAATTCAAATTGGAGACAAAACTAATCATGCTGTCAAAAATATACATGTTGCCAACAACATACATGCAGTGATACATAAACATAGGCCACTGCCAACATAACTGTACCTCAGATTAATAAACAACGCGTCACAGCGTGGAAGGAAATTTAATTTGCTTGATTAATATTGGCCGAGTACGAACATTTGATGCAGACTGCCCGACGGTGCGAAGATGAGCTAGTACTGCAAGATTTAAGTCCGCACGCGCTTCATACGCAGTTTTATGTCTGCACGCGCTACATACGCAGTTTTATGATTAAATTCCAGTTTGAGCCACCGCGATGTTGCGTGTGGTACGGTAAGAACTTTATCTTGCGAGGGAAGATACCGGTAAGGCAATATATCAAGGCGAATGACCAGCAGGTCCAGCTGACGAGAAGTCTACAAGATGCTCCTAAGTATTTTGAAAATTCCAAACGCAGAAATATCAGCAATTTTAATCAACAAGTTTTGAAAATACATTCGACAAACGTTACGCCATTTTGGATCACTAAATATATTTTAAGTTTCCCTGACTAATTTGCTACTGAGCCCTCATTTGTTCTCCCGACTGAGTTGATTTGAGAAAGACATTTAATTTACTTTAATTTAATTTTTGCAAGAAACCAAGATAACTTTTAAGTCATAAATTGGTTTCGAATTTAATAAGAGATACGTACGAGGCGGCCACAGTTATAGTTACGCCCACGCTGAGCAAAACCAATTTCAAAACTTGCAATAACTTTCAAAATAATATTTGCACAGCTCAGATTTCATTTTATGGTGTCAGAATCAAAACGTTTTCTTTGAAATTAAATCTCCCCTATTTTTCGTAAGGCTCTGTGTAGTAATTCATTTTTTTGTAGCTAGTGGCATTTTTTGATTCGTTCTTCCCAGTTTTATGCATGTTGTTTCTAGCCTACGGAGACTGGTTGCAACTTATGTTCCTGAGTGTCGCATTCTTGGTAAGATCTGTCTAAGTTGTTTTACGGTGTCGCAAAATCATCGCTGCCCCGTGGAGCCGGGCAGGTTCAAACCCCAGGTCAGAATTCCATTTTAGTGGCAATAATTAATTTGGTCCAAGATAAAAATAATATTCTCGTCAGTGTACTCACCCTTAAATACACTATACACACAGACAGTTACAGAGTCCGCCTTGTGTAAGCGACATAGGAGGAGCTACATTTTACTATTACAATGCTATAAGGCCTACGCTTGCATTGAATACCAACATTACGGGGAACAAGATTTCTACGTAATGTATACTAGAACATTATTTTTTAAAACCATTTAGTGCGAGAAAGTAATAGCATAATTTTGTTTGTAATATACATCTAACTTCGCTCGTTTAAAGTTAAGTAAAACAGCACCGCCCAACTTCTCTTGTTTCATTTCTTTCTAAACTGGTTTATTTTAGACTATATAGTTTTACGAAAGTGATACGTTGTGATCCAAACGAGTGATTATCCGTAAACTACGTAATATTTTCTAATGACAAAACATGTAGGCCTATTACGTAAGTCAAAAAGTGTTTGTATTAATTTTTTTTTTCTATCTGTCGCCTTTTAAGTATGAAAATCTCAAACTTATAAATAAGCTATAAGCATACCAACGCCACGTACTACACATTTTAAAAATAAGTGATGTTAGCGTGAAGTTGTCGGTCGACTGTATGCCCATGAATTGTAATAATTAAAAGAAATACTTTCACTTTTTATTCTATAATAATAGGCTACACTTCGCTGCGGTTAGTTTAGAAATATGTTCACTGTATATAGGCTACTAAGGCCTAAATAGCTACCTGACCCGGCCTCGCTCGGGTACCATTTACAAATACGGCGTTGTTTAGGTTTACAGCAAGTATATACACTCAATGCTTAAGGTAACTAACATAGAATTAATACTGTGTTGATCAAAAAGTCTTCGTAAGGAAACGCCTATTTTTAATCAAGTTTTAGACAAAAATGGTTACTGTGGGTTATCCTTGAAAGATAGAATTATCTGCCGCGGACTCTTTTTTAGACCTTTTTAATATCTACAAGTCTGTAGTGCATTAATATGGCGTGTCTCTTATAGTTAATCAGCGTAAGCCATGTAAACGCCCGAAAAGCGGCCTTTTCCAACTTGATTTTAAAAAATCAACATTTCTCTACTATCCTTACATTAAATATTAATGTATTTTGTAACTAAACCTACCTCAAGAAATTTTCGAAATGATGGTGAAAACACGCGGCTGGACGACTTTGTTTCATACCATGTATAAATATACAAAAATAAAATGTAAAAAAATACTTTTGGAAAATGAGAAAAGCGATAGGCTCGGATGTTTTTTTTTCTGGGGGGGGGGGGGGTATTTCCCAAGAACCAATTTAAAAAAAAAACATTATTTTTACATTAACTCTCGAATTTGAAGTTATTCGGTTTAAGTACGTACTTACAGCCACCACTCATACACAGACGTGCCCGCACTCATACGTGATATAACGATTTTCAGAGTTCCCCGGGAGAGTTGGACTTATTTTGCACACGTGGGACGCAACAATGACGAAGCGCTAGGGGCTATATTGACTCGTGTATACAGTGCCTCATCGGCTCTAAACGCAAAGCAAGAAATTAAAATGGTTACTAAAATAGTACTCTGAGCTAACTATGGAACTTCTACCCTATATTGTTACTGGCGGAAAAGTCTGAGGAAAAGTTCAGTAGCAGTTGCTATGTTGAAGAGCTACAAAATATGCGAGATGCCGTGAAAGTTGTATGCCGTGTAGTATAAAAGTGTGATTACGTTTCGTGTGACAACATATTGCAAACACATTCAATAATTTGTTTTTAAATCCTCATTTAATAGTTTATTGCAATTTTTTTTTATATTTTTACAAACACTCCATAATACAGTTCTCACCAGCAGCTAGGCAGACGCTTAAACAAAACGAATATAAACAAGTTATTGGCCAACTTGCAGGGTAGTTGAACGACGAGGAATAAAAGAAAACCGGGACAAAACTGCAAGTGTGGGTGTGCGCTGTATCCCGTTCGAGTCACGCGCGCGCGTTTACTCCTTTAGGCGCTCACTCAGACGTCTAGCAGTAAGTTGCCCCAAGTGTAGAAAGAACGTTATCGGTTTTATATTTGTTTCATTTCTATAGGCTATTCACGGTATAGTGGGCACTTTTGAAAGCCCTCTCATTTGGAACAATAGTCCATTAATACATTTCATTTTAGTCTTACACGTGAACTTCCAAGTGCGGTGGAATATACACACTGTGTTTATTGCTTACATGGCAATATTTAAAATGTGGTTAAAGAATAAAGAATGGCTGAAAGGAAAAAGTATCTAGGGCCTTACACTACCGTGAACAGCCTATATCAACCCGAACTAGCAGTTTCGTAACAGAAAGTACAAGGCATTCAGCGAAAATACGTTTACAAAACCCAATTTTCACAGACTCATATCTCCTTTAATATTCCGTTTAGGTATACGGTTTCCTGTATATTTTCGACTTAATTTTTTCATAAGGAATCACCTCCCGCAGTTTGGACGTTTAATTCCCTAACAAACTGTATAATTTTGACCCGGTAGTCATTTAGGTATGTCTATAACACAGCGTAGACATAGTATCGTGTTACTTTTTTTTTAGTGGAACTGTACACACATTATCTACAAGAAACTACGCACTATGAGTGATTTCCGGATGTTGATCGGTAAAAACCACAGAGCGAAGACAATGAACATGGGAATTATAGACTAAATTCAGACAGTTCTCGTTACGTAAAATCGGCTTCAGGTTCACGTCTCGGTTTCAGACGACGTGACAGCCTTGGGAAGCGTGTTTTGAGACTTCAAGATTTCTTGCGGATGATCCATTTGGAAAGGATTTTTTTATTTGGAAAGCCGACCCCGCAAATACAATGTAGGTTTTTTTTTTTTTTTTTTTTTTCACGCCACGCAGTTTCAACAATGGAGCTACCGACCGTGCGCCAGAATAATTGTGACTATTTTTCTGTAAGAAGCTCCTAAGTGTGCGAAACACGATATCGCGGTCGGAGAAAAGATGACGAGCGCTCGCCTGAGTTGTAACGGGAGACAGTAGGTAATAAACGAAAAATACTTTGTTACCTGCGAGAAGTCCAGGACATGTAACTAGCACACGGCTCTCCCCATGACAAAACGATCTTGGGCGTGTCACACACTCACTAAGAACGCGCGCGCACACACGCCAAGGTTCACACTGGAAGAAACATCTCCTCCCAACTATTTCGTCACTTGCTCTTATCTCGGGAAGTGTGATAACGCTCGTATTCTGCACTGGGCGCGCGCCGCCATCTTGTATGCGCGCGCATCAACTGACAGCTGCGCGCGCCGACTGTGCCGCTAGTGTTGCCAATCCAGCAGCTTTCACACATTAGCTGAGAGATTTCGGAAATCGCCCGGAAGGGAAGCAATGAACCACCGGTTAGGGGAAGGGGGGGGGGGGGTGCAGTGAATTCCAGAGACGTAAACTTTTCGTATCGTCTCGATTTTCATTGCTGATTTTTTTTTTTTTTTTGCCTTCGTGTGTCGTACATTACTTCCGAAAATGTCAACCACTTGTTCGTTTGAGCGGTTCTCATTAAATTGATTTCTGCAACAACGTGCAGAGCCACCGAGTAGATTAACGAGGCTGCGAAGGAAAGTTGAACAGTATCTCCAGGAAATGCCTCACTATAAAGACGTCTTTTCGCGGTTGAATTGGCAACAGGCTGGTCATCAGCGTTCACAACGAAATGATCGCATAGCGAAAATGCTTATTGTAAACACAGACGGCAAACCTCAGTTGGAGGGAACTTCAAAACTTCGCAATCGCTGTTACTGTGTCAGAAATAGACATGGATTATACGGATGTGTTAATGTAATCGAATGCAGAGAGTAACGTGTACTTATCACCTAAAAATAATACCACTCTCATGTTAGAAATGCAGTTCGAGTTACAACGAAGAAAAGCATATATTAAAAATTCACTAAGACTCGAAATATCATTACTAAAACAATAGTACGTGCATTGAGTCCAGATTGAGGTTATCAACGCTTGTAACACTCACCTCCGACCCATTTCAACCCAACTTTCCAACTTTCATCTCGAAATAAGGCAGCATCTTAATTTAGAACTACCGAATATTCATCAATCTTGAATATTAAATGGCAACCATGTAGTAATGCAAATTTCAAATGCAATGAGAGAAACCCTGAATTAAAAACGATGAGCAGGAGCCATCAACATCCGGTTGACAATTTTACTAACGTGCTTCTGACTGCGTTAGCCAAAAATGGTGAACACTGGTTACCGCGGTCACCCTGTTTCCACAGCAAAGTGGTGAACAAGAGTGCGAAACCACCTCGTTATTACCAATTCAACCGCGAAAATACGCCTATGGTCTTGGAAGTAGAGGGACCGTGAGGTTTGAGTGATGAAGAGGTACGACATTTCATTGGCAAACGAACATTTCAATTCGGGGCCCCATCCCCCAAAGATTAAGGTGTTCTTGCCTTCGAGACCTGAAATGGCCACAATAGAACGCGGCGTGTATAAATGCACGTTTGTTTGAGTTGAATCGTATTTTATTCCGGATGCGTTTATCTAAGATCTTCAGCTTAATTCTGCCATCAGTAAATGTGAGGGGATCAGAGGAGTCAGAAATGAGAAAATAACGCCAGTGATTCGGTACGTAAATTGGTCGTTGAATGGCGGGTAATTTATGCACTCCGCGCATATTTTAAAATAAGCACACATAATCTGCAAAATTTGTAGATCTCCTAGCCTTCGCCCCCCCCCCCCAAAAAAAAATTCCCCTTCCTTTTCACGCTTTACGGCGTCTGCGGGGGTGTTAGTTACGCCCCTGTCACATTTCACAGGTTGAACATACAAAGTGCAGTGTACACATGTCATATCAGAAGAGAAACATTACGTATTGACAGACGTAGTAAATCCTCGATATACTGAGAGCGAAATAGTCTAGCAGAGCGACACGCTGTGTGTATTTTATATATAAAGTAATCGAAATAGAGTCAATTCATTCACAAATGACTAACCTACACATTAGGGTAGCGTTGGTCACATGTCAAGTGCAGGAACCCTTTGCCATGGCGATCTGTTAGATTTTCATCCGGATTTCTGCGTTGGGGAACGTAGCCAATGTTGCCGCTGGGTATAGTGTGCTTACTCTACTTCCGTCTTCACTTCGTCTAAGACCTTATTTTCCGTCTTGTAAGTAGGTTAACAAATGCGACAGTTGCGATTTTCATAAAATTAATATAATATTGTGTAAAATCTGCCGATTTGTAATTTGTTAGAACCTACATAAAGAATATATTTTGTCTTCGCACTAAAGTGAAAATTTGGCGAAATACGTATGTATATATTTTTTTTTATATTCGGTCATAAAACAGGATTTAGCAAAACGTTGGGTTAAAAAATTACTCTTTGTAACAACTGAATCGAAAAATTCATTTTAATGACAGCTATTTATTTCGCTCTTAAATTCGTAACATTTTTTTCTCGCTAAGATGAAGCTATTTATGAACGTTTAGTGCCAAACGCATTCGTATTTTGACTTGTACTCTTGTAAACACCTTGGGGAGGGGGGGGGGGCGAATAACAGTTACAAAATAAAGTAGTTGGTAAATAATATTCTGGCTGGTGCAAGTATTGTAGTGGCTGCGACATACGGGTACCTCTTCAGAATAGGCCACAACGCTGTGCGCCAAAATAATTATGTAACACGGCTGCGTGATGTTACATGTGTAGGGTGTGATTGGTGTGAGCTAGTTAGTATAACTGGTGATATGAGTAATGTTACACGCAGGTAGCTTTTGGCCATGGTGACGGCGTTTTCACACTTCCACCCCTACCTTTATGGCAGACGTTTTATTCTAAGAACCGAAAATGCTTTATTATGCTGGCTACTATAGTTCAAGAACCCCGAATATCTTATAGCCTTGTGGATACAGTATCTTCAAGAATATGACTTTGAAATACAGCACTGATCTTGACACCTTCATAGCAATGCAGATGCACTGTCTAGGAGGTCATGTGAGCCATCTTGTCTTCATTGCGAATGCCAGGAAGAAAAGAGTAGTGAATCGCTGGAGTATGGAGGACAAGAATTCAAGATTACTTATCTTGTGATGGGTCACCTACCTCGAGTGATGAGGTTTTTAGGAAATACCAGCTGAATGATTCCACTTTGCAGCCATTAATAAAGTGGAAAGAAGCTGGCTGCTGGCCAAAATCGGAAGATATATCTAGTCTTAGAACAGCAATCAAAGTACACTGGGCACAATGGAATTCCCTGGTACTGAAAATTGGCGTACTTAAGAGAAACTGAAAAAGTAATGATGGAAAACACACACGCTTACAATTGGTCCTTCCAGAATGCAGAGTTCCCTAAGTCCTAAAATAACTGAGTAATGTGGTAGCCAGTGGGAACTTTGGTGTTAATAAGACCCTCGATAGAGTTAGACTGAGATTCTACTGGCTTCATTGTCTGGAGGATGTTGAGAAGTCGTCCTGATTGTGCAAAACCTGCACTGCGAGGAAAGGCCCAAGGACCAAAGGGCAATGTCACCTCCAGAAATACAACGTTGGAGCCCCATTCGATATGCTGGCAGTACGTAATCTGTGTCCCTTGCCTGTCACAGAAAGAGAGGTAAACGGTATCTACAGGTGACCCAAGATTACTTTAGTAAGTGGCCTGAGGTCATTCCCCTCCCGAACCAGGAATCACATGCCGTGGAAGATACACTTATAGAACATGTCTTCCAGGAGGTGAGCAAAATTTTGGGGATGAAAAAGGCTAGGACTACAGCTTTGCACCCTCAGTCGGATGGATTGGTCGAGAGGCTTAACCGTACTCTTGAGCAGAACCGGTCGATCTTTGTGTCAGAAAACCAAAAGGACTGTGATTTAAAGGTGCCATTGTTTCTTCTTACTTACTGCTCAGCAGTTCACTAGTCCACCATCAAGAATGCTGTTTGGAAGAGAGCAATGTCTCCCCAGTAACCTGCTGTTTGGCCGACCGACAGAACAGGAAGCTGCAGCCCCTGATTATGCCAGAGAATTATGTAACAGACTTGTTGGCATTCATGATTTTACTCGACAGCACCTCAGAGTAAATAGTGACAGGATGAAAATGCGGTATAATAAAAGAATGTCGGGCGAGATATTCCTAGAAATACAACATAGAGGAGTATGTGGTACTGCCCGAAGTTACAAAAATGTTGGGAGGCCTCTACAGGATTCTGAATAAGATCAATTATGTCTTTCTGATTTGTCGTCAAAGCTCTCGGGCGAAGCCTAAGGTTGTTTACATCGACCAACTGGCACTCTACGAAGGTGCTGACGTTGCAGAGTCTGTTCGGGACGAACATATTTGAGAAAGAGGCAGTGTTATGCGCTCGCTGCTTTGCATACCACACGAGCGAGTGTAAGTGAAGGACAAAGTAATTATATACAGCAACGGCAAAGCAATATACTGTTTTGAATGGCTGGCTACTGAACCATGTGGAACATGCTGCTAACTCTATTTGTATTGAGTTTCTGATTTTACCTGAAGAATGTTCGAATAGTTTGCTGTACTAGTTTCTCTAGACGTGACTCGAGGTTTGTCGAGTTCTCCAGATCAATGTTAGCAGAGTGTAAATAATGCGACGGGCCTCCGAGTTGAGTAGTTGTTGAATGGATGAGTGGCTGAGTTTCAGCGATAGACTACGAGCTGCGAGAGAAGTGACCAGCGGAAGGTAAATCTGGGACAGCGAGTATCAAGCAGTGAAGGGTGCTGCTGGCAGGCTTGACTATTGGACTAGATGCGTGAGTGAAAGATATTACAAATGATGGCAACAAACAGACTGGAAATGTGTTAATGATAAATATGAGTTAATCGACTACAACCAAATTGAGACACTAAGACGGATGTTTATTAAAGCAGAAATATACATTAAATATTGCCCCTACTGATAAATCAAAAGAGCTATAATGGAGATAGATAGATTAATGGTGTAAATAGTAGTTGTGTGAATTTATTATGATCAAATTTGGTTATATATTTTTATTAAGACATCCATCCATCACGAATTCAGATACGCCTCTCAGGCGTCCATGTAAAAATAGTGTTGGTAAGTAGCATTTATTTTTCTCTTGGGCCTTCATTGTGCAACCATTTCATATCAAATTGTGGAAGAAACGTTTCGAATCGCAATAATTCCCCTTTCTCTGATTTTTTTTTTTTAATTACGAAAGCTTTTCAAGAATTTAAATCCTTTCTCTTTAAAATATGTTTAGTCATTTAAATTTCTTGTCAATGTTCGGAATTCAGCGGTTGGTAATTGGTACTGAAATAGAAGACGTGTGAAAGATTGATATTTATATAGTATATACATACTACTGTAGTGGAGTGAAGGGGAAGTTATATAAAAATATCATAAGTCCACTACCGGGTTGATGGGGCTTACGGGGTTCCTTGGATATGGAGGCCGGGAAGGGTGGTCACACAAAATAACGACTCGCACGAGTAGAGAGCGCACTCATTTCTCATTTAATGCTCTCGTCAGTACACTATACAAAATCCTATATCCCACTAGATAACTACCTCAGCTGCAAACACAACTGCCCTCGGTCCTGGCTTGACACGCACTGATGGTCACTTCTCAGCCTCTCGGTAGGTAAAACCCCGGGTGGCCACTCTTTCTCTCTCCAGTGCGCCCCTGCGGGTTCAAAACCCGCACCCTTCACTAGACTGGCCATAATTCCGTGCCACAGGTTTGCTCAAAGAAGTTGTCAAGAAGCCAACACTTTTGGTCCTTTCATTCACCCGTTCTTACAAAAAATGTAAGTTGCGTCTTACACCAAAAATTATTTTACAGAATCATAATTACACATTCACACAATAAACAGAGACCAGTAATAAATTTGATAGTTTCGTTAATGCGAATTCAGTTAATGTTTTATGTATAAAGTAATAATGAAGTTTCTGAAATAATTACACTAATGGGAAAAATTAATCAGATAACATTACAAATTATAGTTATCCATTGATGCATTCACACAATCTACAGCAAGGCAAAGTAATAATTACATTAAACACAATCAAGTGTAACAAATAATAATTCATGGAGCTATTCACTATTATGGCTTTTCCAAAATATTTATTTTGCCACTGTTTTTGTATCAAGTTATTATTACTCTACGCCATGTTGCTATTGGCGTACGTATTTTAATTTTCAACATTACGTATTATGTATTAATTTAACATAATAGTAGGCTAATTTTTTGTTATAAGTTAGTAAATATAGGTTGTTTTAAGTTTTTAATTTGTTTAAAAGGTTTTATTGATTTTGACATGTAATTTTGTGCAGTTTACATGGTTGTATTTTTATTTAAAGTGTGAAGAATAATCATGTTCTACCGACAAGCAACTGAGCCAACAGTTTTTTTTTTCATTTCATTTTAATTAGAGTGTGAAGTAAAATCAATTACTAGGAGCCAGTCTGCCATACTCATTGGAATTTTTTTTTTACATTCAGATCACTAATTTATTTTAAAGTTCACATTTTGTCATAATTTTAAATTTTGATAAAATTTTTTAAAAGTTGCTCCACATACATTTGCTTAAAAGTAAATCAAATGCTGCTCCACCATATGTGTAGTGCTATAATTTTAGCAGTAGTTTTGGCTGTAGTTTGAAACTTATGGCAAGGGTATTTTTTTTAGTGTCTTCTTGTTAAGAGTATTTTTATATGCATGCGTGTTTTCAAGTTTGGACTATAGTACGTACAGCTACCCAATGTTTTATGTAATAACGTTATTATTCACATCTCTTACAATACACACATATTTTTATTTTCATTCCATGGGAACCCAAAGTGCTACAACATTTAACACACAACATTGCCATACAGTATGTATATTAAAGTGCATACCAAATGTGAGGAGTAAAAAATAGTAGAGAAACACGTCAAAAGTTTAAAGTGGCGCCCAACATAGGTAATGAAAAGGAGATTGGTTAAGGTATGCTGCTGGTTAGAGTCATTTTTTTTTTAAATATATGAGCAGGAAAAGCAAAGCTCAGTACTTTTCACAGGAAACTAATCCCATTGATTATGAAAGGTTTGAATACTCTACCACTAAACTGGCCATGTAACAGAGTAATTTGCTTATACAAAATACAAACACTGCGGCAGGACAGGTAAGCGAGCCACAAAGCCCACGCTGCTAATATTGCGACACCGGAGATATTAGTCACACCAGCCAGTAGTACAGACTCTAGCACTCAGATGCTTTTTGATCAGTTGTCAGCCATGATTGTGCGGTTGACAGAAGAAGTAAGGCAGTTAAGACAGCAACAGGATAAGTTGCAGGAGAATATAACCCAACAGGAGAGTGTTCTACAGACTACCTTGACGCAGGAAGTAAGATAGGTTAAGGAGCAGCAAGCTGATTTGCAAGATAATCCGGCATCTAACATGAATGAGATATACGTCAATTAAGTCGGCGCACGGCTAACCAAGTTTTCAGTCTACATACTGAAGTAAACACTGTAGCAACACAGTTAAAAGAAGAGATAACCACAACCAGGAGAGAATTAGAGTTTGTAAAGGAGCAGTGCGCAATTAGGGCAAACGAAACCGAGCTCAGTTTTATAGAACTGGAAAATTGATCAGATCCAAGGCAACATTCAGAGGCTGTCAGTGAGTATGTGTCGGCTCAAATTACAGAAACTTTGAGAATAAACTGCAAAAATTTGAGAAACAGCACATAACGAAAATTACTAAGCAGAAAAAAAGATTGCCAAGGTCGGTGAAAGAGCGAATGTTGTAGAATAAAAAATAAACATAGTAGCAGTCTCCTTGCGAGAATTAAGTCTTGCAGAAACACTCCGCACTGAAACTCAGCCTTCACCCACTGCCACCTCATTGCAGCTTAGTACTCCTATCTCAGCTGCAATTACACCTGAACATCTAGCACACTCTAGCGCACCAGTAAGTTCTCTACTACACCACACTTCCAAGCTGTAGGTAAAAAAAAGTCCCACATTTTGAGAGAAGAGTCGAAGAAAATTCAATTAATTTTCCAATCAGATATTTCTGGAACAAAAAAACTTAAGGCTATTTAAGGGCTCAGATGCTCCCAAAGAACTGAATACCAGGTAAGGGAAAGAATATCGAGATGCGACTGTCAGAGATTTATGAACGCTCAAGACATTTGGACCTGCCTACAAGTGATGAAAATTTTGTACACATGGTTCTTCACCAACTGCCATATCGCTACCAGGTACTTTGGACTGGAAGACACACATATATTAACCGGGTGGCGATCAATTGTGCTTGATCCCGATAAACTGAACCCCCAGTGTTTTGCACAATTGGTCCAAATCCATCCCAACCCTTCCTTCCTACGGTATCACTTAAAGGACGGGACAGGATGAGGTGTTCTCCATAAACCAAGGTATCTCCAACAAATATCAACACACAGAGTGTGAGTAAAATTGTATAACCGGTAGCACACATTTCGTCCAAAACAGAATATAATTGGAAAACAAGGTTCACAAACTCAATACTGAAAACTCACACGAATCCTGTTTCAATTCCATATTTACTGAACATAAATCCTAAAGGTTAAAAGACTACTAAAAAAAAAACTTACAGCTCCATAAATTTTCATCACCTCCAGGTCATCACAAACTGTATTAAATTGCAACAACTTACACCAAGAATACCCGTATCATTCATACCTCAACACACCTCTATACACTTTTCCTTTTTTAAAGGGTTTTAAAACCTCAGCATAATTTTAACGTGACCGAACACAATATAACTACATACACATCCCGTAATGACAATATGCAATTCCCCTTTTTAAACAAATAATAAAGAACTGCTCATAAAAGTACCCAGTAAATGGATTTCAAAATCCATAAACTTCCTTCTCTCAGCCAACAGTGTCCTTTATATTTTATTACTTCATAAAAGGGTATCATCCAAATAACTACCTTTACAACAATACAAACTCTTCATAAACAGAAAAACAATGTTTTTCAAAATGTTAAAAAAAACAACATAATTCCATCTAATATTACTAGAAAACTATAACCCTTTGTACCCTTTTGCTCCTTTCACTTTAAAACATGGTTCAAAGACACTTTTAAATTTGGTCTCATCAGAATACATTACTATTTGCCATTTTACAACAGTATAGCACTTTAAAACATCATATTCCCCCAAAATGTACCTTAAAACCCTGTCTAAACTTTAGGTCTTACTAGTCGCTTCTTGCCACTGGGGATAGATCTTTAGTTATATCGCCAATATACTTTGCCAAATCAAAACCCACCCCAACACACACTCACTCCAACAATCTCACAATCAAGCATCAACAATCGAGACAGATCCAAAGACCATGAGGAGATGTTCCTCCCCTCTCTCCACAAATTAGGCGGTGAGCCTTTGGAACTTCAATCACGCCAAGCATTCAATAGAGGGGTGCTTGAGGATATTGTCCCCGTCAAAACACCGAAGTGCGGACAGTGCACCCCACCACAACGTACACCTTCAGTCGAAACACTGGCTAAGGAGGAGCTAGGGATATTCTCCCTACCAAACTCCACTAATAGAGTGGCGGCACTTCTCCTTTTGCCATTCATACTCACAAGCTCTCTCTCTCTCTCTCTCTCTCTCTCGCAACACCCCACCACACTCATACGTATGCCTTCATTTCCCAATACGTTATCCCTATACCCAGTTATATTTCCAGTACAGTTCCACTCCTCGTTACTAACTCCAATATTTCCTCATAAGTAGTAACTCTTGAAGATTCTCACCACGACGAGCTCCTCTTGCAAAACGTCACGATCGCAAATATTAAAGTCCGTATAACACTAACGTAGACTTAGCAACTCTAAGCTGCAACAGTAGGTGAATTAACAGGACTTAAGAGTTCATCCCTACCTACTCCCAGGGTGCAAAGAAAAGAATAGATATCACCTTTTAAATCCCAAACTTAAGTTAAAACCTCTATAAAACCTCGGGTCTAATAATAATCACCTTATCATGGGTGCACTCACTCGGAATTCCCAACTTCACACTGCTCACTTTTCTCTCTCGGGCCGTATAACCTCACCCATCTGCCAAAGAAACTGAGGGCGAAAAAAAAAAGTTACCACTCTACGCCTTACTAGGTGACTGCTGCTCGAAGCTAAGTTCATTATTACTCGACGACTGCCGCTCAAAAGCTAAGTTCATGATTACCGCAGTACCAAAATTACAAGTCCTCACTTTCATTACTGGACTTCTGCCCAAAAACTAAGTTATTAATTTCGGCAGCAAAATTTTATAAGTCCTGCTTCACTCGTCATACAACGAGGCTAAGTCCGAAACCAGGGTATCGATGAAATTTTCACAGTCCCGACTTGTCATGCCACGACGAAATGCTAAGTTTTCAAACTGACTGACGGCCAAAAACTATTTCTCTGCCTCCTCTTCAAGCAATTTTTTTCTGCTACTGCAGGAAAAATGTTAAAAGAGTCCCGATACACTACTATTTATGGCTGCAAATTTTTCTAAGTCAACAAATTCGAGATAACCGACGACGCCAATACTTAACTTATCTCTGCTGCGATGATTCACTTCTGCTCTAAGGCGGATACCACTCACCACTAGAGCCCCGCAACTCGGCGGGCGACGAGTTTGTCCTAGCTGATTTTTTACTTTCTAACTACACTATTACTAGGTGTTAAGTGAAAGCCCGGTCGGTAGGGCGGGATCTTATTGCGTCTCAGGGCTAGACCCCTTACGCCTAAACGGAAAGGAACTCATGCAAGGAGACATGCATCGCGGTAGAGAGAGAGATTGGGCAGCCATAACCAGCGATTGGGGCCATGACTACCTCCCTGAGTGTACCTATAGTTAAGACTATAACAAAGAAGAGACTTAGGAAAACCCGTTAGAGACAACATAAAAACCCAGTTGGCAGAAAAGAATTCAAAATTATTCGTGCATTAAACATAAATGCTACGGGAGTCAGAGATTGGAACTCGTGCTTTAAAGTAGAGATGAAAGATTAGTAGAGAGTAGGTACTGTTGTTGGAATTCTTCAAGTGATGCGAGCATCACCCTGGTGAGGGAAGTTGGTGCTATGGCTACCCCCACTCCAAGATCAATCCTCAGGACTCTCTTTACAGCACGAGCGTGTCCTCTTTTCGTCGAGTGCCATCGATAAAATTACAATTTTTTTTTTTCTTTAGGAGCGGGACGGTTTCAAACACAAATGCATCCAGCCGCTTACAACTCCTGAGCGCTTCCACGCGTAGCTACCCGCCACACATCTCTGCTGCGACGGGAACAGACCCCCAGGCGTTCTCACTGTAACATTATTACTGATTAAAATAACGGTACATGTTGTGTTTTTGCAACCCGTGACAGACACTCCGTCACAAAACTTCCAGAACTCCCTGTGAAGCAGTTCAGGAAATGCAACTTGAAGAGTACGAAATTCTCGAAGAGCTCAGATGTTTGTTAGGGCAGAAATTAACATTGGCGGCTGAAAGAACGCGTAGATTTGCAAGGGCCCCAAAAATAAACAATTGGTCAGTTAGTGTAAGTAAAAACTGTTAATGTCAGTAAATTCTGGGAATTTATCAACGCAAAGCTGCTTCCTCTATATTGCGGACCATACGTAGTGACGGGTGTAAAGTGCAAGAACTGCTACGAGGTGGCATGTCCCGAAACTGGTAAGATCGTGAGAAACTATAATTGAACAGCTTTGAGGAAGTACAACGCACCTCTCGCATGAGTGCAAGGTGATACAGTCAGGCAAGAGGCAAGGTCACCAGCGGAGAACAATATTTATGGCTGGATTATCTTTCAGCGAGTCCAACAGTTGTTTATTTGCGGAAGAGATATCGTCGTATAATCACAACAATGTTAATGTGGAATATTAACGTGGATGCGTGTTGAGATAATGTATTGGTGCGGAGTGTAATGCCGCGGCCGAAAGCTTATGAACACGCAACCCCCCCCCCCCCTCAACTTGTAAGTCTGAACGCGAGAGCCTAACTACAGAAATAAACTGCCTATTAGCGCCTCCTGTAATAAAATATATAAGATCAGCGCGTTTAAAGAGAGAACGCCGGCTGTAATTTTTGGAGACGAGTGCCAAGTTAACTAATATTTTCTGCGAAGCCTAGTCAAGCTACTGACAATGGGCTAAAACTGCCTAAAGTATATTTATACTGTCCTGCCCATACTTCAGCTTAAGTACTCACTGCGTTTTACACATATTTGCTTCAAAAACTTACATTTGTTCCTATAGAACTTTTGGTATCCATTACGAGACTGCCGACTATCCACCTGAAACAATGTAATCAGACGGTGCCCCGTCCTTTTACACAAAGCGCCATGTTCTTATTTTAGAAAATTTTTAGATACTGTAATTGGTGGTTCCAGTTGAGTTTGTAATACAAGTTTTATGATGTAGTTTTTTCATATGTAATCCAGTTTAGTCTTCGTTATTAGCTTCTCTTCAAGCACCATTTCTCTATGCTCTCTTCAAATCGGCGTGTGTGCATTTGTAAAAAGATAATGTTTTTTTTTTGGGAAGGGGGGACATTAGTTTGTACCTCTTCAGTTACGGGAATGATCTAATGTTGCTGTTTGCGTAATAGCGCAATTAGAAAGTTTATTGTGATTTTCCACATCTGAAGTTACGCAATGTTTTAAGTAGTATGGTGATTGTTGCATATGTGTTGATTCTGTAATACAGCTAGATATAAAGTAATATTAATGAGTATTGGCAGAGTGACCGTTATCGAGGTTTTGCAAATACTGTACATAATGCGATTGTTAAAACTGTAGTTCTTTCAGTGCTAATATGCATAAGTGTGAAACGGACGCCACGCCTAAGTTTATTAGTGCTAATTACTAGACGAACTTATACCGGGTTATTTTCTTCAAGGTTATAAACTGAAAACACACGTTTCACTCTCACGCTGTTACACACGCAATTAATGGCGACAACGCTAAGCAACGGAAAGCTTGCCTTACGTAATGAGTTTGTTGAAGTACGCCAATTCCTGAAGAATGCTCTGGATTACTGACCTAGGCTCTCAGCGCAACTCGGAGTGTGTCGAACCTTCGAGATGGTCAGGGTTAGACTATAAAAATCGCGCCAGATTTCCGAGCCGGCAGTTTTGAGTTGGAGTGAATGAATGAATGACTGGCGGGATTTCGAGTGAGTAGCGTGGTCAGCAGTGTGTAAAGGAAGGTGGCGACTGCGAGTGTCAACTTTTGAAGGACGTGGCTGGAGCCTGAGCTTTTGGATAAAGTGAGTGAGTGAAATACATTATTATTTATGCAAACACATGCTAATAATGGGTATGATTTAATTGACTGCAATCAAGAGCGACATTAAGATGAGCATTTATTAAAGTTGAAACAAACATTAAATAGTGCGCTCACTGTTAAATAGAAAGTGTAAAATTGGAGATAGCTAATTGATGTTGTACATAATAGCAGAGTGAATAAATTAGAGATCTAATGTTGTTTCTTTTATTTATATTATTAAGACCTGCATCACATACGAACTCAGATACACCACTTAGGCGTCATCCTTCACATGCAACACAGGTGCCAGAAGTGGGATGGAGGCAAATATTGATTAATTAATTGTACATCAAATTAGTCCATAGGTAAGCAATTAGTGATATTAGGACAAATTAGTTAATTGTAATCGTTTAAGGTGAAGATAGTTAAGACTGTTTAATATATTCCTAGCAGTGAATGTTAACCAGGAAAATGTCTGCAGAACTGGGAGCACTACAAGCACTGATTGAGGAGCTAGGTAGCCAAATGGTTAGAGTGAGCGCAAGTGTAAATAGCTTGAAAGAAGCTGCAAATAATCAAGTTAGTAGTGTGAAAGAGAGTGTACATGACATTGTAAATAACAACATTAGTAGTGAGTGGGTGAAGAGATTTGGACGGCTCTTAACAGCGAGGTGGGTGATTGAGGTGAGTATGGAGCAGAGCCGGAATGAAAGAGCGGGGGAAACTGGAGATCCCCGAGAAAGCCCGCCGACCAACGGCATCGTCCGGCACGATTCCCACATGCGAAAATCCGGAATGACCCAGCCGGGGACAAATTAGTAGTGTGAATGAGACTATAAATACTGAAATTAGTAATGTGAAAGAGAGCATGAACGAAACTGTAAATAATCATATTAGTTCAGTAACTGTAAGTGTCGACAATAATGAAGTGAACCAGGAAATAACTGCAATGAAGAAGCAGATGGAGGACTTTCTTCAGCAACGAAGTTCACCCACCGCCACATAAACAGATGAGAAAAGTGAAGAAGCAGTGCAGTACCAAACCAACACAGCGACATCGGAGGATAGCCAGCAGCTCAGCAGCATTGGTGTCGCCTGCCGGTAGTGGGGAAGGAGTTCTCAACTAGCCCGCCACTTACGATGGCCAGACTTCATGGCGGGAGTACCAACACCAGTGTTTGAAATAGTCGCTACCCTTAATGGCTGGACAACCGAACAGCGGGCTTACTACCTCACCGCAGTACTTAAAGGCCCCGCACTGAACATACCACAATCTCTGCCAGAGCGACATCGACTGGAGTATCCCACACTGATGTCGGCCTTGGAGCTTCGGTTTGGCAACTGGTACTTGCGAAATACCCACATTGTACAGCTGCAAAGCCGCACCCAGCGACCATAGGAGCCCCTGCAGGAGCTACGGCAAGATATTGTGAGGCTCCCCCACCTATATCTTGAGGGGTACCCCGACTAGACGCGCGACATCTTAGCAGTCGGCTTCTTAATCGATGCCATCGCCGACACAGAGTTTCAACAAGCAGTACTCCTGGCTGTACTCCACAACATGCAGGACGCTCTGGCCCGAGCACTGGAGGTGGAGTCATCAAGACAGGGAGCCGCACCCCCACGACAGGTACGGGCAGTGGCACTGAACGAAGACGACGATAGCATTAAGAAGACATTGAAGGAGATGCAGACGGCCATCAGGGACTTAGCTTCCAGGGTCCGTGCTACAGAGCCTCGCCGCCTCCCATCCAAACGTCCAGAGCGTTGGTCACGTGGGCAGCCGGGGCACCTAAGAGCCTACAGCCCACATCAGCAGCAGTAACAGCAGCAGCGGGATAAGATGCAGCGAGAGGAAGGTGAGAATACAGCTACTTCTGAAGACTTGTAAACACCGATCTTAGGGGGTGAAGGTCGGTGACTGTTGGAATGAAGGCCCCAATGTTCTTACATGTATGGTCGGTAAAACAGGACTGGGATGCAATACTTATGGAGGGGAGCCTGCATAATGTTTCTTGCCAGATGGTCGTCGATACTGGTGCGACCATGACAGTACTAAGACCAGACATCCTCGCGCCTTTCCCCCAGCGATCGCCCGACATCATGGAAATGATGTTATTTGACGTCAGTAACAGGTAAGACCACACCAGTTAAAGGCAAAAGCAAAGTAAACGTGAAGATTGGTGTCATAAGCATAGAGCACGATGTTTACATAGCTGACATATAGGACGAATGTCTTTTGGGGCTTGATGTACTACGTAGATTTGGGGTGCTGTATTGATACTCGACTTGGTGTGCTATGGGTAGGCAGTACAGCATTGGTGGTGTCAACATGGCATGATTTGTCCTCCTCAGTTAGTTGGCCAGTAGTATGTGGTCAACCCACTGTGCTGCCCACTTCTATTGAAATTTTCATTTCAGGCAAATGTCAAGGAAAGTTTGTCAGAAGTTTGGGTCTAATTGAGCCAGCACGAAAGATTGGTGTCCTGTCAGGTAATGTTGTAGCAAGAACTTTGGTCTCTTATAATTTTGACAGTTTTCCAGTTAGAATGATAAATTTGTTCGATAGTGTCATTCGTCTTGATGAGGGGGCCGTGATAAGTGTTTTCAAGCAGGTCACACAGGTACTTCCAAATATTCCAGATTATTCTAGAGTAGAACAAATAGAATGTCCTCCACCAGACATATTGGAAGAACTTCTAGAACGACCAAAAGAAAACCTTAACTGGCGACAGGAAAAGGTTGTCTCTGAATTACTGCAGAGAAATAGGGATGCTTTCTTGTATGGACCAAGTGACCTTGGAAGGACTAATATGACGTGCCATCACATTGATACAGGAGATGCCAGGCCTATTAAGCAGCCACCAAGATAACTGTCACTATCTATGTGTGAGGTGGTTGACAGTACTCTGAAGGAAATGAATGAGTTAGATGTGATAGAAACATCCCTTAGCCCATGGTATTCACCCATTGTACTTGTTAAGAAGAAAGATGGCTCTGAGGTTTTATGTAGATTATCCAAATTAATAACGTGACAAATAAATACTCTTATTCGCTTCCAAGGATAGATGACATATCAGACAACCTAGCAGGTTCACAATGGTTTTTCACTTTGGACATGAAGAGAGAGTACTGGCAGTGCGAGGTGGCTCCAAAGGACCAAAAGAAAACTGCATTCTGTGTTCAAGGGAAAATAACCTGGCAC
The DNA here is from genome assembly GCA_029891345.1 of Dryococelus australis. NCBI lineage: Eukaryota > Metazoa > Arthropoda > Insecta > Phasmatodea > Phasmatidae > Dryococelus > Dryococelus australis. Next base: position 28,984,372 of record CM056998.1, on the reverse strand, counting down.
TTCAAAATTATTCCTTTTGGGTTATTTAATGCCCTTGCCACTTTCGAATGCCGGATGGAAAATTTCTTGCCTTTGGATATTTGTCAGGTCTACATATATGACATAGTTGTGACAAGAATGACATGTGAAGAGAACATATCACATTTAGAGACTATAGTGCAGAAAGTGGCCGCAGCTACTTGAAACTGGTTCCTAAGAAGGACCATCTGTTTCAAAAGAAAATTAATTATCTTGGGACATGTATTATCGGCCCATGGGATTGAAACAGACTCCGAGAAGACCAAAGCAATAAGAAATTGACCGACCCCAACTGATAACTGACGTGCGGAGTTTTCTGGGATTATCCATCTACTACCTCGATTTGTACCTGGGTTCGCACAATTACCAAGCCACTAGATGAACTGAATGAGGTGAAAAGGATATCTCATTGGACCACTGAATGTGAAAACACTTTTAGTAAACTAAAGAAATTTCTGATATTTCCTCCTGTCCAAGGTTTCCCGAAAAGTTAGGGTGTATTCATTTTGGACACTGATGCCAGTAATGTAGATATTGGAGCTGTGCTATCACAGGTTCAAAATGGGAAGGAGAGGCCACTAGAATAATTCAGTTAGTTATTGCATAACTGTGAGAGAAATTACTGAATTACACACAGGGAGCTTCTGGATATGGTAACGGCAATTTCACACTTCCGCCCCTAACTTTATGGCAGACATCTTATTCTAAGAACCGACCATGCTTCAGTATGCTGGTTACTAAATTTTAAGAACTGCAAAGGTCAAATAGCCCAGTGGAAACAGTATCTTCAAGAATATGACTTTGAAATATGGCACATATCTGGATGCATGCACAGCAATGCAGATGCACTTTCTAGAAGGCCATGTGAACCATTTTGTCATTACGGACATCAGGAAGTAAAGAGTGGCGAATCACTGAAGGTACGGAGGACACGAATTCAAGGTCATCTATCTTGTGATGGGACACCTGCCTGGAGTGATGAGGGTATTAGGAAAGACCAGCTGAATGATTCCACTTTGCAGCCATTATTGAAGTGGAAAGATGCTGGCTGGCTGTCAAAATGGGAAGAGATTTCTAGTCTGAGCGCAGCAGTCAAAGCATACTGGGCACAGTGGAATTCCCTCATACTGAAGAATGTTGTACTATACAGAAACTGGGAAAGTCATGATCGAAAACACACACAGTTACAATTGGTCCTGCCAGAATGCCGGTTCCATAATTCTTAAAAGAACTGCACAATGAAGCAGCCAGTGGGCACTTTGGTGTTAATAAGACACTTGATAGAATAAGACTGAGATTCTACTGGCTTCACTGTCGGTAGGATGTTGAGAAGTCGTGCCGATTGTGTGACATCTGCACTGCGAGGAAACACCCAAGGACAAGAGGACAAGGTACCCGTCAGAAATATAATGTTGGAGTCCCATTCGAAAGGATCACAGTTGACATTCTGGACCCTTTGCCTGTTACAGAAAGAGATAACCGGTATCTACCGGTGGCCCAAAAGTGGCCTGAGGTCATTCCCCTCCCGAACCAGGAAGCACAAAGCTTCCAGGCCAGTCCTTTATACTGGGTGGGCCCAGTGCCACACAAGGACTAATTGCTAACCGAGTACCCAGACAGAATAGGGTACACCTGATTTAGTGACCGCCAAAAACTAACCCCACTTGACATAGTGTACTCTCAGTCGATGGGCCGCCATGCATGGTGTTTTGATGTTATGGTTTTGACAACCCAGTTGAGGTTGAAATACCTAGAGATCTGTTCACCACTCCAGAGAAGCAAGGCCTGACTGAGTACCCTTGGTTGATAGTAGAACACCTGAACCAGCCAGAACAGCCTCCCACACCAATCATTGCATATCTGGTTCCAGCCGTTCTACAACATACACCTCGTCCATAACCATAGTACACGACTTCTAACACTACTGTACCTACCTCTACTGCACACAACAAGAATCCAGCTCCTGTGACACGTCGCCCAGGGTTCATTGCCAAACCGGTAGCACCTCTATGGAAAATCAGTTTACATGTTCCGAACTGCGTGCCTTGCCGCATAGCTACCAGGTGTGTCCTATATAACGGGAAGACTCTCGTTACCCGTCATGACTAGAAGCATCTGGCTTAGCTCCTAACCAGAGGACATAGCCTTTTACTGAGACAAGTGAGTATATGTTTCCGGTACATCACACATCAATAGTATTTAAAAATTTTATTAACCAACTCGCATTGTAATAGGGCAGGAATTTAATCCTTGATGGAAGCTATAGGGTGACAACAAGTAAAGCCTGGTTTACCGTGCGCCAGCATCGACCTAAAAAGGCAACTGTTAACTTAATTCCCAATAGGGGCCACTGTAAACAATTCGGTAAATAACCCCGCCCTCTCGTGAGTGGGACTTTGCTCTAAAGAAGGTTCGATTCCTAAGATTTATATAAAGAAAATTTTACTCAGTAACTTAAACACTCTGCTGTATTTGTGAGCTGGCACTCCATAAAAGAAGGCTCGGGACACACACGGTTAGGAAAGAATTAGACACGCACGTGACCCGATTCCACATCCCAACACCACTTTTCCTTCCTGCTGAGAAGCGAGAACCAGGAAGCCAGCCGATGCGAGCAGATACACCTGCTTCTCCAGGCCGCAGCCGAGGGGAAGAGGAGAAAGACAGACAAAGAGAGGAGGAGAGAAGCCATTACCCGAGGAGACTGTAACCAGATGCCGCGCGCCAAGCGAACAAAGAGATAAATGCTCCAAGGAGCAGTACCAAGCAGTGGGCGTACAGAACAGACACTGTGCTAGAACCACAACTCTGTATATTGTCAAGATGGCTGACCCAGATGCTTTAAGCCGAAAATCTTTTCCTCAATCGAAGATGGGTTCACATTGCATTGGAAGGGGAGGTGATTGACACTTGATGCATTTTTCGTGCGTTGGGCATGTGCACTCTACTTTACGACTCATCGAGCACCAGCGCTCATATGGGCAAGTTATACTCCCAAAAGTACAATAATCACATGCCTACAGCATCCATAGACTACACATCATGAGCGACTTCAGACATGTGGTTGGATAAATTGTACTGTTAACTCCTAAACTGTCACACATCACCCTAACCCCAATGCAGGATTTTCTGTTCGACGAGCCGCCGACAACCTTCCCAAATATTAGTAAAGTTCCACGGATTGCTGCAAGAGAGCAGCACTTCTTCCACTGAAGCACAATAGCCTCCAGCACCTCGCGACGATAAGATACGTCAACACCTCAGACACAGGAGATAAGAAAAGGATGGCACTGCCACTAAGCAAGAATAAACTACCCCTGCGAAGAGAGGCTAGCTACCTGCCGCCCGCACCCCTCCGAGAGCCCGCAAAATGGCAAATTTTGTATATAAGGAGCAACCATTCCGCTGTGCCCTCCAGCTTGCAAAGGCCGAGGGCATCAGTAGGGTTAAGTTATAGACACCCTGCTCTCCCAGTCTGCGAAGACCGGAGATATTTCTGGAAAAAGGTTCCAACCACTAGGCCACTTTTGTGCATGCCGCCGAAGTTCATCTAAATAGGCCTATCCCAGGTAAGTGGTCCGCCTCCCTTCCCTCCCAATCTGCAAAGACTGGAGACCCATATAACAAGGATTTAACTACTAGACCTCTCTGCAATGCTATATGGAACATGGTTTCCGAAGATGGTACTCTACAGCTGCCAGTAGCCACCTCCAAGAGGTTTCCGAAGACGTCCCTCTGTCTGCCACCTGGTAATCACTCCAGCACCCCTGTGGTAGCAGGTCTCGACAGCGCCCCTTCTGGACCTCTATTAAACCTAATTGCCACCAGGTAATTTTGGTCTAGGTACTGTCAGAACGCCCCAAAGCTTTCTTAATTTTGACATGTATACCTTGAAATGTCTGTCGTACAAGTAGCTTTAGGGACTGCACTAGGTCACCGGCGCATAAACTATGGAACTCAGTTTAGTCTCTATCTGGTTACCAGAGTCGGTTGCATGGACTGTCGACTGGGCACAAGGTCCGGTAATGTTGGTCGGGCGATATGTCACAGAGTAACACTGGCCCTCTGGGGCAATATTGACTTACCAGAGTTCAACGGACTTGGATTTGGTGAGGCAGTAGCGATGCTGCAGAATAGTCAGGTGGACTCCATGGTCTTCCTGGCAGGTGTGGAGCTGCTTTAGTGTTCCACTGTGTGTCGGCGATTCCACTGGGTACCTTCCCAGCTGCGGAAGTGAGGGTTTGAGTGAAATACAAAACTCCCGATGGAAGTACAAGCTACGCAGTTAACACGAGGAGGTGACCTGCTCCTACGACTACTTAAGGCGCTAAACTTTAACTCACGAAACTAATATCTATTGGGTTGCCTAAAAGAGGCACTAGCTTAAGGGGTGACCACTACCAGCAAGTAGTGGCTGTTGTCGACCCAAGAGGATCGGCAACCGAAGTGTTAAGTATCTGGTCAATGTCTTCTGCAGACGATGGCATCTAGTGGTAACGATTACCAGAAGGTGTTGAAGCCTCTGGAAGGCAATAGCAGCAGCCACTGGTAGTTGGTGAAGAACTAGAAGCTCGTGAGGGCCTAAATCAGTAGAGACCCCCAGCACACAAAGTGTTGAGGCGAGCTACTGGAGACGATAACACCCGACTTTGGCCGTGCACAGCCTCATGTCTGACTTGGTGACGAGTGCACGTCGGGTCAGGGTGGGAGAACTACCCTCGTATGCTCTGTATATGGCCTCGGGCGCTTGGAAATCTTCGGCGGTGTGTCGACATTCTGTCTGGCGGGTGCTTCAGGGAGGCGGACGTGTCACGTGGCCGCTTTTAATACCCTTCGTTTTACGTGCAGAAACAGGCCTCTTGAGGGCCACTCACCCAGGGTTCAGCTGTCTATTCCATTATCAGTTCAGTTCCAGCTTGAAAAGTCCGGAATTGAGTTCATAGCATTCTGGGTTTGTCCAACCTCTGGCGGGCTTCACTCCCAGGACAACAGGATTCACAACTACCTAACATCCAAGTCCCAGCTTGTGAAGGCCGGACACTGGGACAACACTGTGCCCTGGAAGTTTCTTCCACGAAAACAGTACTTTCATATTTTTAACAGCTATTAGCTGTGATGCAAGCCACTTTCCTGTTTTAATACAACTACGACTCATCAGCCTCGCGTATTTCTACGTAACCTGAGCAGGGGTCAATCCTGGCAACATCTTTCACGAGTGTCCTTAGAATGCCAGTAACTTAGATGGCGATTCTAAACACACGAATATAAGGTTGAGAAAGCCATCAAGAAAACACCCCCCCCCCCCTCCACTAACACTTTGTGTGCTGGGGCCTTACTGCTCAACAGTCATCGACAGCCACCATCTACCAGAAGCTCTTCTTCTTCTTCACCAGTCTAACCACACCTTCCACTGCTACTCCTCCAGGATCAGCAGATGCCTGTACTTGCTGGTAGAGGCAACTACACTCACTGCTCTTAAAGTAGTGATCCCATTTTTCTATTGTCTCTTCTAGACACCCCTCGTATAGAGTAGATGCGACTGAGTAGTTATAATAGCCATCAACGCCACTAGATATCTTGGGTAGTTTAGGAACAGGTCACCTACATCTGTCTAGCGTAGGTTACTTCCATATTCACTCTTTGCTTCGTTAGGACGTAGTATGCGCCGCTTGTCTTTATTACCTCTAATAAATACAGTTTGCTACTTTCCTGACGAGTATCTGTTATAGAGGTATTTCCTTTGACCACGTCGTCAAAACCGAAACCGGGGTTTTGATATAGCAGTACAAACCTTAGAGTAGGACTTCAGAGTCCCTTCAGAAGTCCGCACGTCTGATACACACACCATTTGACAGCCACCTGTCTACACCTCGGGGAATAGAACGGTAGAGACCTGACAACTAGAAACTCATCCAACAGGGGCGACACAGTCACCCCAGGTTGGATCCTAACCAGAGCGCCTACGGTGCCTGCGGGGATATTTGCTTGAGAGTGAACCTACTCCCTGTTGCAACCTACACCCTATAGTGGTAGGAAGGCGGCCAATACGGTTCAACTCTCTAGGTCTGCGTGCCAGTGGTGGGGGACTGATAAGAGCATCGAACTCGTGCCGGCAACCACTATTTGAAATGCACCTACATAGGATCTGTCTCATGTTCACAACCATCAGCGAACATCTTTGTGTGTCAACCAACCACTATGCATTTTGGTACCAGGCAAGGCTCACAGAAGGAGCGAAAGGCTTACTCCTAGTAGGCAAGGCGAGTGTGACAGTGCGGCACTTGCCTGCCTGTGGAGCCAACAGTACTGTGTTGGTCGGCACGGTACCAACGTTCAACCTTCCACCAGAATCACAAGTTGCCACTCCAATAGTGTAGAACTTCGTTCTCAGTCGCCAACGAACTCATTCAGGGCGAGTTGCTGGTAAGAAACGTAGCTTAGACGTCTAACTAGCACTAACAAAGAGTGCATAACCTTCTGCAGCCAAAACCACATTGTCATGGACACCTTCTGCAGCCAAAACCACATTGTCATGGACACCTCCTGCAAATTACCAATTTCCCTACAATGAAGTGGTGAAAATGGGAAAGCCTACTAAAAAATATGCACAGAAATTTCACTTATAAAAATTTCACTGCCTTGTTCTTTGAAATATACTGTAAACATTCTGTACTTTTTACAACTTGTTCAGGATGTGGTTATCGAAAAAACGCTCCTTTGAGAAAACTTGTAAAAGAACCATTGAGAAAGTTTGACAACCTTTTAGGGGAAAAGGGCAATTTGGTCTTACATGAGAAAAACCAATACCGTATCAATGCTGTTGATGCTGGGAAAAAATTTCTCTTGACATACAACAATCCTGCCTTAGAAACAGCAAATCAAATTAATTTGCAGCGCATGGCACAAATAGAGGAAAATGAGCTACCATAAAAACAATTATTTTGTATGGTAAGGAAAACATTCCTTTAAGAGGTCGCAGGGATAACAAGAACACTGACAAATCTTCTAAATGGAGATGAAAAACTCAGTATAGTAAACAATGACTGAAATTTCAGACAGTTGCTTTGGTTTAGGATGGATGCTGGTGACAATAATCTGCGCACACACTTCAAGAGTGCGTCGTCCAATGCTACATATATTAGCAAGCACACTCAAAATTAACTTATTAATTGTTGTGACGAAGAAATTCAAAGTACTATCTTAAGAAGAGTTAAAGCAGCACAGTTTTTCTCTGTAATATTCGATGAGACAACAGACGTTTCTAGTATTTGTTAATTGAGTATAATTTTGCGATACCTTCATGAATTTGTCCTGAGGGAAGATTTCATTACATTTGTTAATGCCTACGATATGATTCGAGAGGAAGATATTAAATCAGAATGAAGAGAATATCACTTGAGTGGAGTTGCTTTAGGCCATATCAAGGATATCGCCAATAACTTCGATCTACACTTGAAGTTTTGCAAAGGTTTTGGGGTTGACAGTTGCTCAGTAATGGCATCTGAAATAAAAGGTGCCATTCAAGAACTAAAAAAAATAGCCACACACGCTCAGTGCTGTCCGTGCAACCACCTTATTTTGAATAATTCTTCGGCAAACGCTTCAAAAGTAGTTTCATGAAGAAACGCCTCGAACTATGAAGAAGATAGTATCTTTTGCTAACACCTCTCCAAAGAGACATAGTTTTAAGAAGGAAACTGGGGCTTCTGTTCCAAGGTATTTGTGAAACATGTTGGGTTGAAAGGCATGATCACCACCTTCAGTTCCAAGGGGAATCGATTATTAAGATTCACAACCCTCTAGCAGAAATTTCTAGGTGTAGGACAGAACATCATCTGATGCTAGCTATCCAAAGCCCAGAATTTCCACATTCAGTTCTCTCTCTTAATGATATTTTGCGAGTAACTGTATCACTTAGTTGCTTCATTCAAACACCAACACTTGATTTCAAAAAGGCTACTTATGCAATAGAAGACACTAAAAGTGTACTTGAAGAAAAGTGAGTAAAGGTTGAATCCATCTTTATAGGCCTCTATTACGAAGTACGACAAATACTGAAAAGATAGTTACTGATTTAAAGATACCACGACTTGTTTACCTCCAAACCAACCGTCAAAACCAACCTGCTGAGTCATGTGAGGAATACAGTACTGCCGAAGATCTGTTTATGAACCACTTTTGGACAATGTTATCACAGAATTAAAAGACAGACTTTCAACAGAAATTATGAATTTATTTAATCTTCGAGCCATCTTAAACAAAACTGAAATAAAATCAGAAGATGAAGCATTGGAAAACTGCGAAATTGATATGTATCCCTCCATCCACAACCACGTGCGGATTTTCGCTACACTTTCAGTCAGTGCAGCGACTGGAGAGCACAGTTTTTCAACCCTGCATCGGCTAGACTTGGCTTTGTGCTAACATCGGCGAAGAAAGACTCACTGGGCTTGCTCTCATGTTGATCCATCGAGAAATTCCACTAGACCCATAAGCCATTATTGTTAGAATCACTAAGACAAAGCGGCACCAAGAATTTGTTTTGTAAATATGTATCCTTGCCAAGTTTATACTGCCTGTCTGTTTGTTTTCTCTAAATACAGAGAACACTGACCTCTTAGAGGGAGAAAAGGGATCAAACGTGTTTTTGTGTTCTCCTAAACAATCCATTAACCCCAATAACATACTGTTGTGCTCTTAGCTTTAAAAGGTTGCCTAAATAACTAATCTCTGAATGTTTTGAACTTCAGAGCTTAACATGGTGAAAATTTGCACAGCATAGTAAAAGACAATTTGAATTTGTACTGTATGTATTTTATATCAAAATTTAAATGTATCAGAGTTTTTTTTCTACATTTTTGTATAATTAGTTTGAATAAATGACTTCGCAGAACACATTGGCTGCCCCTAACGGGCCCCCAAACGAGAAAGGGTACAGGGCTCCAGTTTGATATAGGTACCATTGTAAAATTGTTCACTGAAACAAATTAATCTTTTAAATATTAAAATTTCTGACAGCTGTATATTCAAAGTTTAGGTGCAAAAATTGCTCACATAGCAACAATTTGCACATTAAAATCAAAATTTTCCCTGGGGAGGCACCCCGCTTTTAGTAATGGCTCCTGCGCCAACACAATTATGTTGTGAGCCCCCAACCCCCATCAAAACATAAGTCTAGATCTGCCCCTGTTCATTAGTCCATTAGTTACAAAGCCAAAAAGACCCTAAATTTAATTCTTTCCAATGTGGGGAAAAATCCCGACCCAGCCCGGCAATTTTTTCTACCCAACTTTTGTAGTAGTGACTATTAATTAGGGTATTATTGCACAGGAGACTGCAAGGTTTCTGTTACCCAAAATTGCATCAATACTGTAGAATTTCTATTTTCTTCTGAACTATTTGTTCTTGGAATAAAGCAAACCCTCTCCTTCCCATCACTTATCAAATTTCTTTTCATAGTCTCGCCATAACAAAGAACCAAAATTGCAACACTACAAGTGTTGCGTAAGTGCACTATACAGCATGTATAGGAAACCTGTACAAACTCGGGAACATGATTCGTGACTGGAAAAGAGGAAAACTGACACAGGAAACCCATGGTCCATATCAAATAATGACTGTACAGCCCCTAAAAGCGGTGGGCAACAAGGACATAACATGGGATATAACGTTAAGTACTTGCATTAGAATAACAAAAATTGGTATACAGAGCAAGTAAACCAAGATCTTGGATACACGGTAGGTATGATCCATTGTACACACCCCCATCAAGTAAATAATAGGGGTTGGCACATTTTGATTGCATGCAACAAGTAGACCGTGAGGTCAAATTGATTGTGGAAACCATGGGATGAAGCAGGATGATGTAACAAGGGGGATTTATTTACCACTTACAACTCTCAGTACCCACAGTTTCCGGTTAAATCGCAGACGAACGGTACAGTGGTAGCAATAGCATGGCCTAGCGAGTAGACAACCCTTCCTGCACCCGAAGGAATTCAGCAGGTAGTCCCCGCCGAATGTGTGGCGGCATGTAGCAGTGAGGTCTTGAGGGCAGATGAGAGTGATTGAGGTGAGTATGGAGCTGCGTCGGAATGAAAGGGCGCTGCAAACAGGAGAACCCAGATGCAAACAGAGTTCAATTCCCACCCGGGTCGTTCATAAGTGGGCATCATGCCGGAAGATGCAACTGGTCAGCGGGTTTTCTTGGGGTTGTCCAGTTTACCCTGCCTTCTCATTTCAGCGCAGTTCCATACTCACCTCAGTCACCCTCATTGGCTCTCAACACCTCGCTGCTACGTGCCACTTCACGCATTCGGCAGGGACTTCAAGCTGAATTGCTTCAGGTGCGGGAAGGATTGCCTACTCACTAGGCCATGCTATAAATACCACTGTACCCTTTCATTTGCGATTTAACCGGAAACGGTGGGTCCTACAGAGTTGCAACAAGAGGGGCTTATTTGCTACTTACATCATCCTGCTTCATCCAATGGTATTCACAATCAATTTAACCTTACGGTGTGTGTGTTGCATGCAATCAAAGGGTGCCAACCCCTATTATTTACATGATGGGGATGTGTATGACGGACCATACCTACCGTGCCATGTATCCAAGATCTTAGTTTACTTGCTCTGTATACCAATTTGTGTTCTTCTAACGCAAGTACTTTACATAATATCCCATGTAATGTCCTTGTCACCCACTGCCTTTAGGGGTTGCTATAGCCCTTATTATTTGAGATGGACCATGGGTGTGCTATATCAATCTTCCTCTTTTCCAGTCACGAATCATGTGTCCGAGTTTGTACACATGTTTCCTATACTCGCTGTATATCATTACATCTCAGGAATTGCAACATAAGGTTAAAAGTATGCAAAGGAAAAGGCATGAAAATAAAAACTCCATATTGATTAAAATGTGTATATTGCTTATTTTGAGTGAAAAGTTACTGTATTTTTTTGTAGATGTAAATAAAAACACAACAAATAGAATACACACAAATGAATAAATAAATAAATAACTCTTTACAGTCAGAATTTTACAGCAAATACTTTCTAATAGACTCTAATACAAATATTAGTTTAACAATACTAGATAAACTGCAACTGGCTTTGACGAAGCCACACAAAGTGTAATTTAATACAATTACAGAAGTCTCACTAGGACTTGGCAAGCAGTCTTGTATGGTTATGTCCTGGCTGATCTCTCGAGTATTACGTCTGCGGTGCAGCAAGCTCGTATTTTGTTTGATATTTGCAGTGGGTTTCACAACTACGTATGGCCTGTTGGCCTCACAGCTGCAATTGCTAACGGCAAGCTTTAGACACACACCACTATCAATAGCAACTAGCTGTACAATGCAAAGTGAGCTGTATTACACTGGTAACACCACTCATTTGTTCTGCTGACACCACTGGCCCACCCCTCAAGAAATATCTAACTCACCTCCTATTATAAACTTTTCTTTTAGTATAATAATAATAATAATCAACATTCTTATAGATGGTGAAATGTACCAATACATAATTAAGTTAATTCGCTACAAGCAAAATAATTAAGACTATTGTACCAGTGGTGTTAGTATCATTCAAAAACTGTCGTGTATGTACAAGATCATACACTTTATGAAACATCTCATACACAATTTACACACTTGCTCAATACCTACGTTTTAAACCTGCAAGACATTTTCCTTCCTTCTAACTCTTGCTATTAAATGTGGTGCCACACATCTGTCATTCTGCAAGATAGTTCAAAATATGTGGCGAATATGCAAGGGCTGAATAAACTGTGAACTCTGTTGAAAACAAGGGAAGGCACATATGCATTTTTTTGCTGCTACAAATCTTTTATTCAACTTCTTGCACTTATATATTTACAAAGAGAACTGTTTAGTACAATTATCAACGTAGTTGTAGAGAAGTCTACTGCAAATATTCCCTGATGCATGCCGTCGCAGAATACCAAATGTCATGTCAACACTAAAATGTGATGTCCATTGCACAAACAAATAAACTTCATATTACGAACGATAAACACTTTATAAAACAGCTTTAAGAACTACTATAAGAGTTAGTTGGCTGCTTGAGAAGCAGGCCACCCTAGACCCTAGAGGCAAAGTGAGGACTAGAATACATCACCATTGTCGTTACAAGCAATGGTGCCACTCACCCAGACAGAGAGCGGGTCACAACACAACTCCATTCCCAACAAAGTCACACATCATGTGACAGCATGCACACAACACACTACAGCTTTGTAACATTGCATTACACACCTCCAGAAGTGGGTCCGGTGATCAAGTTGATTTCACTAAACACACGCTTCGTACCTGTGCACCATCAAAAAGGCATTCTATTAAATATACTCAGAAATGACAAAGTAGCACCATAAAATAAAAGATCAGTACACAAACTACTATTACAGTATCCAGAAATGACTGATGTAAGAAAATGACACAATATCAGGAAAATTAGAACAAGTACAGTAAAACCTTTACATAGTCAACCTCTTTATAACAAAAACCTATCTATTACAAAGTCTGCGTCTGGTCCAGTCAAAACTGTATATGATACAATGCATTTTATACCCTTTATAACAAATTATTTTTCTCTCTTCGGCACAAAACCTCTCTATAACAAAGACTGAACAGTTTTTACTTTCCTTTTATATTTCTCCCCCCCCCCCTTTTTTTTTCAAAACTTTATTTTAAACTGTAAAAAAACCCTACATTTATCACATATTTCAGATAAAATATATAAATAACAAAAGCCATAATGTTTGTTAACTGCTGTAGAAGCTGTATTGTCTTACTCTGCATGTACCAAGTATTTTTTTTTATCATAAAAGAGTTTTCATTAATTATTTAAACTGTAAGACTTTTGCAAATTTTTTGTTTACATAATGTGGCTCCAAACAAAATTAGTGGCTTTTTTCTATGACAATGGTAATTTATTGTGACCACAATGTTTTACTGTATAAGTATTCAAAAGAAAATCCTTATAATACTTTTCTTAAATAAATCAATACAAAAGAACCAATGATATTCAATTCCAGCTGCAATTAGATTCAAAATTGACTGCATGATAAAAAAAGAAATACACTGTAAATCACCTCTCTATAATAAACACCCAAATCTTTGGTCCCTTCAGTTTTGTTATACAGAGGTTTTACAATATTTCTTTCCATTAATATTTTTTGCATATCTTCTGAATAAACATACCAACATGATACATTTTTTTCATGTGTACCAAAATTGAACATGGCTTAGAAGAAAAAAATAAATATTCAAACAGTTACTAAATTAACCACTGAGTTACGCAGCAATGGAGGAGAGACATGTTTAATGAAGTCAGCTCTATGCCGAAAAAACAGAGAATGAATTACAACCAGGCATACATTTGTTGCAAATGCAAATTTTTTTTTATAAATTAATGTTTTAAATTAAGATTAAATACCATAATAATTACTGACAAGCAATGTTTATCATCGCTAGCCCAAAACTGGTACATTTCAAGTATCAACACTACAGTAGTCTTGTAAATCTCTTACTCCAGCATTAACAACAAACAGGTGAACCATGTAACATCAGACTAAACATCAACTGCACCCTGTATTATTTACACTTATCACTGTCATTTTACCTAAGAGCTAATACACCTGCCAATCTACACACCATTAAACTGATCCATTTTCTTTTAAGTGCCCACCCAGTCAACTATTTACACATCCAAGTACAAAGTAGTGCATTTGAAATAAGTTAAAAAAAAAAAAAAAAAAAAAAATTAACAATATTGTTAACAATCAATTTTCTAACAAAAAGAAAAACTAAACACAGAAAAATTATATTATGAATGCACATACTAAGTTAAGTATGCATAGGCTAGTTAAGGTAACCTTGAGTACTTCTGAAAGCTCTGCTTAAGATCTACTTGTATGCACATTGTGTATTATGTCCACCATACGCAAAAATTATATTGCAATGCACCTTATCACTTATTGTCTCGGTCAAGTGAAACACTGAAATTATTAAAAAAAGTATAAATATTTATTTTTCAAATTTGCTAATTCTTACTCTGATATGCATTAAAAAATTGAAGACTACAAATTAAAACAAAACACTTTTAATTCAACATTAACATGGCTGCCTGGTGCAGGATGCAGGACCAGCAGAGCAAAAGGATAATTTTTAGGGATGGATTGATACTGATACATAGGTCGATAAACCTAAAATTGGTATTGGTTACAATTGGCCATAGTCCAACTAAATAACTTCATCACCCCAAATGATTTAAACATAATGAAAATGACCGTACTTGGTTATCTTGTTGGACATGTTTTCACAAACTAAGAATTTATTTTTACAACCAAAAAACTATTTTATTAATTTTATTTTTGCCTTTTAGTAACAGGTGAATCAAAATTAAAAAGAAACTGATATAACTAGCATTTGCGTTGCTACATATTTAACTCTATATAAGCCATACCTGGTGAAATTCGTAAAATAAAATGTAATTTAACTTACAATACTAGTATCTGCTTTTCAGGTATTAAAAATATAAAATAAATAAATTACTAGTAGGAACAAGACGGTCTAATCCTTATCGTTTACCGTACGAATTTAATTCAATATAAGAGCTGAATTGCTACGGCTGTGGCACTTGTTCATGAGCATAATTACACGTACATGTATTTTATTCATAAACTAACATCCCTAACCAAAAATGTTGGTGATACGATGAAAGTAAGTACCGTAAGCAGGGGTCACTTTGTGACAAGTATACGGCACAAAAAATCACATTTTAACGTCCCCCTAATTCAGTGAAATGTCAGGTATTCAGTGGTGCCAAATGAACCACTGAACATAACAAATAGGCTCTTTGAAATTGAAGGAAATGTATATAAAAGCAAAAAATTGTCTCTCACAAAGTCACCCCTGCTTACAGTATTTATAAAGCAGATGAATGTAATTTACACAATGAACATGCGCAGTATTTATAAACACTGCCGTCTTTACTCATCTTCTGTTTTTTTGTGGTTAGGTTCTTGACAAATATGGAATTTGCAACTATTGGGCAAGGTTGGCAATTGTAGTCGGCTGCTTAAGTCACAAAAACTGTTAAGAATGCCAAAAATAGTTATGGTTTTAGATCGTGCCCCGGAGTTTGAAAATGCAAATTGTTTTTATATAAACTGATCAAAGTGCTAAACTGCAATGTAAACACAAAAACTTAAGTTTGGGGAAATTTTTAAGTTGCTCAGACACAATATAAAAAATTAGAAATGAGACAATTTGTATTGGCACTATCTGTGGGATCAGCCACAAAGTATCATAATCAGTAATATCGGCAAAATGGGGCTTGGACCCATCTCTAATAGTTTTACATGTTAAATGATTTTAGGAATGCCTCTGCCACCTTTCACGGTATTCTTTTCAAACAAACACTTTGTCCCTGCCACATTTATATTAAAAGTTTTATGTAAAATTTGCAATATCCTGAAAATTGTGGGTAAATTAAAGATTTATAAACTCAACAAAACCGCGAACACTTGTTATGTCAAAGGACCACAAATGTTTTTTGTTCTAAAGTGCTATTGTGAAAGGTAGCCGAGACATGCCTAAATCATTTACGTAATATGTAAAACCCCAACCTTTCGCTTGGACAGCCCCACATTAGGCAGCATCCTCAAGACATGAAACAACTTTCTCTATGTGGTTGGGACCACAGTGACCGAGCGGTTAGTCTGCTCACCTCCCACCAAGGCAAACCAGATTCAATCCCCAGCCGGGTCACGCCCGGATTTTCGTACGTGGGAATCGTGCTGGATGATGCCGCTGGCCGGCGGGTTTCCTCTGGGATCTCCTATTTACCCTGCCCTTTCACTCCGGCACTGCTCCATGCTCACCTCAATCACCCTCATCGGCTCTCAAGGCCTCGCTGTTAAGAGTTACCCAAATCTTTTCACTAATCTTCACTCATCTATGTGGTTACTAACTTAATTGGGTGCATGTCAGTCAATGTGCCTGTTAAAATATATGCAGGTAGGTGCAGTGACATTTTTCAAAGGTTGATTTCAAAAGTACTCTAACTCAACAGCCTGTACATACCTACTTTTCTGGAATACATTTTCTGGAGCAAGACACATGACAAATACCTACTACAGAACTACGTATACAGCTGCAATGTAACTATTCACAACCACCAAACAATTCACCAATACTATAATTTGAAATTTCCTCTATCTCCCCACAATTTTATTCGCTTTCCAATTACCACAATTTATCTGATTGCCGGAATACACGTCTCGCGACCTAATGCAGTTTCTACCTGTGCTTATGTGAATATTGTTTTAACATTGTTTCTGTTCCCACTGTAAATACATGCCACAAATATATCAAACACAACACGTTAGCAGGCAAGTCTGAAATGAAATGATCTTGGAAACCAACTTGAAAGAGATGAGCAACAAACACTATGTATTCTGTAAAATAACTGATTTGCTCAGTACTTTTGACAGTCAATTTCATTATATATGTAGTCGCAAGGAGAGACCAAAACACATTGACATAGGGAGAAATGAAAAAAACCTGAAAATGTGAAAATATGAGTGATACTGGTTGTAAGAAATATGTGTTCAAATTCCAGTGGAACCATGCCATAACAAGCAAGAGCTATAACATATATTCAAAATGAAATTTAGTAAGGTTAGAAGATTTATTTTATTGATGTACCGTACCTGTTAGAAACCTCATCTACTGAAATCCCGGATGTATGTAATATTTTTTAAATTCCTCAGAAAAACGGTAAATATGGAGTCCATTGTATTCTCTATAGTGATGTAAGTTTTTAATGCACTACCCTGTTCAATCTAATACAGGGTTGACATTCTCTTGTAAAACAAGTGCCTTTTTGTACACTCACTTCACGTAGTAATAGTTCCCCTATCACTCTTTCCAGAAGTTTAACACCTGGAAAATGTTTTCATTTTTGGTCTGCAAACATGGGTTTGTAGCTGGAGAGGTCAAAAGAATGTCAATGACTTTTCCTTCCCTTAGACATAAAGACAAAAGAAAGGCGGCAGGAATGACAAATGAGTCACATCTCTTCCTTCCCTTCCAAAATAGCACTGCTCCTTCACTCCCCCTTTTTAACTTGGTTAGCTATTGTCCTGATAGAATAAAGGGAGGTGGGAGGGAGCAATGGAGCTCCATTAAAGGGTACATAGGTGAGAAAATAATTGATGGCAGGAGCAGCTAATAGAGGATAGGAAGTAGCCACTGAAATGGGATGGTGCCCAGGCAAGCAAAAATGAGCTGAAGGTATAAAGCTGCTGTTCAAGGAAATAAAGTGTTCGTAATTACACACTGAGATAAGATTTATAGGTAGTGTCCAATAGTTCAGGAAACTGTAATGTGTGTTCATGTGTTTGGTCTACATTATGCATGTTTCGTAATAAACAGTGGTGGAGAAAAGGGTGTGAGTAAGAGGTCGGAGAAGGATCAAGGTGGAGAGGGGGCAAGGGGATAAGGAATAGATGGGCAAAAGAAGGGGGGGATAGAGAAGAGGGAACGGAGAGCGACGGGAAAATGTTTTTCTCGATTATCAAGTGATTATTACTTATTCTAATTGTAATAATTTTAATGTGAATGATAGGCACTTGTGGAAAATGCAGCTATCAAATTTGCTGGATAAAATTTCACAGTCAACTTGTCAGCTTCCGTGCTGGTAACAACATTCAGGATAAACACAGTACCCAAGTAATGAGTGTAAAATAACACTACATAAAATGATGCTACACAGTAATTTTTTTAAATTTTAACACTGATTCACTTTTAAAGATTCTCACCATTCTCAGTTGTTATAGTGTGGTTCCACTGTACCTACTTGTTTACTATTACAGAACATTTATAAAAGAACATTAACTGTAATCATGCTCTCTACTTTGATACTGACAACAGCGTTAACTGCACTTCTAATGGAAAAACAAAATTTAACTCTGTTACACAACAGTTATTCCTTCACATACACAGAATGTAATATAAAAACTTTTTTATTCAGACAGTGGACTACCCCCACACTAATTCTATTTACTTTCACGTTACAACCTTCTCCATTCTAAACACATGAAAAACAACTGGAGACTTGCACTGATCAGGTGGCAGTCCTGAAGAAGTTATCTGCTATCATGTAAAGACAGTACAAAAGCAATCATCAGTTATTTTAAGCATGGTCTATTAGAACATTTTTGAAAATGTTGAAACTACAAAACAATGACAAGTATATGTACTGCTCACTGGCAGAGAGATGTACTAAATTAAACAAGAGGATGAAATAAAATTTGAGCTGCACAAAAACATGTTTTATCACCAAAAAAGTACATTTTGACAAAATTACACAAAATAGTCACAGTGTTTGCAGCACACAGATGGCATAATAAACCTTAGACATTGGCTTGCAAGTCAAACACTTGCAATCTGCATTCCCATTTGTGCTCAAGCTTGAGCATTCTGCTGTTATAGTTTCTCATGCCACATAATTTTGAGGTTCTTCATACACGATACAAACTTCAATGAAAGAACAGATGTATTTTCTGAACGGTTAGTTTACTTTGATCCCCTTAACACTCGATCACACATGCAAAGGAAGCCAAATTATGGCAGCATCTGACCAACATGTCTCACAGCAGTTCATTTTGAAGGCCATAAAATTTGTCCCGAGCCCTTAACCTATGACCCAAATCTGTACCAGAAATACCGATCCAAAGACAAAAGCCACCGTAACCAATGAACAAGGTGCTCTTTTGCAATATAATCAGGCGTGAAGGCCTTAATCTATGAAATTAAAAATGAAAAAATTTTATTCATATGTTTAGCACATGGTACCCAGAGCATTACGACTTTATGATGAACAAGATTCAGCACAGTTATACGGTTACAGTAAGTACACTGCAAACATATTTGTTCACAGTTTCGTTATTGTCAGACAAAGTGGAGAGACATACAGCAATGTTTCCATATATGTACACACGTTTAAAAAAATACTATATAATGTGCTTATATCACCGAATGAAGCAAACATTTTGTATTGAGTATTACTAGGGCTTGACCCATCAAAATATTTATAAACTTTTTGATTGCACAGTTGTTAACACACAGTTTAGAAACAAAGCAATAAATATTAGTTAAATACTATATGCCATCAATATAAGTTAAGATTCGGTTACAATCTGACTTAATATGATTTGTTATCAATGACGAAGGAAAAAAAAAAAAAGTAATGCTACACATCCAAAAAAATTTTGGGTTGACAAATAAAAAAAACACACAAAAAGATGCAATTACTAACAATCTTTTTTGTATCAACCTTTCTTATATCACAAATGTACAAAAGTTACTTATGGTTCCTGCAGTAGCTACCCATTTTAGTGTCAAGCCTTTCAGGACTATTCAGTATTATCGAGGTGATTCAATAAATTTTTTTTGTAATGTGTTGGGTGTCTTGTCTTTCTGCACAACTTACACAAACCTTCTGAATTAAATTTAGCGTGTTGGCAATATTTATTGCAACATTTTATGATGTGTGTATCATTAAGACACTAAATTAGTGATAATGCAAAGTTACTTACAAACATGCAAACAAAGTTGCCAACTACTGTGATGCAAGTGAACCAAGACCAACACGTCAGTTCAGTCAACAGTAACTTACTATCGTTCAAACGGTATCTGAAAAGACTGTACATTATTTTCACTTTGTCACAATCGCACACACGCACACACACATCAACCATTCCTGCACACATTTAAACACGTTCTTCATCTTCATGTAAAAGGTAACCACTCGTTTCTGGCCACGGTGCCACATAGGTATTTATATATCACTATCTGGGTCGGTCTCACTCCGAGGCTGACCAAAGTTTCTGGTAATGCTCTCCGACATAGAGCGAATGTTTGCTAGATTGATATCCGAGTCTGTGGTAATGGCAGCAAAGTAATCTATGTGGTCGAGGTCTGGCACCGGGCCCTCTGGCAGGTTCAAGTCATCGTCTGTGCGATAACAGTTGTCGTATTCAGAGTCATACAGGGCGCTTAGTGAATCAAGGCTCATCATCGCATCCGAGTCGAATATGCGAGAAGATGCCCTTGAGGACATGCTGGTGTTGTCATCCATATCTCCATCATGGCCTGCATCGTTGAACACAGAGTTGATATCACTCAGAGCACCTGTGAAACATACATAATAAGCAATTACTGTACCTGACAGCCATTACCTGCTAACTGAAATGTGTTCTTTTTATCCCTTGGACACTTTGCCCATATTGGCATTACATTTCAGACTTAATACATGTTTCCTAATGTTTATGAAGAGTAAATTCAATTTTTATTGTAACTGATCTTCTGCTGGCATTAAAGGCTTATTAATACTCAGACTGTAACCGAGGGGCATATTTAGTAACACACTGTTTTTATTTTAATTCATACTGCTAACCAGCAACAAGGTCCTTACCTTCGGCATCGGTAAGACCTGTCTCGTTGATCATAGATATGTTCTCGAGTGCAGGGTCATCAGTGGTGTATCCTGTGGATTCTCGATCAGCCAGCAGTGGCTCCGAAGCCGCTCCTTCGTCGTCTTCCTCACTCCACTCTGATTGGCTTGTCTCTCCACAAAAGTTTTGTGAATCCACTTTGGCATCAGCTTCCTAAGCACATACCAATACCAAGAATATTACGGGTGGGCAGATGCAGATACCGATTAACCAGCCAATACTATGACCATCGGCATCTGAACATTATTTGCAAATTATTATTCACTGATTAGAAGCACTAATTTATTTAACACAATGTTAAATAAACTAGCTTACTAAATCTCATAAAGAATTAATTTACTGCATCCATCAAACAGATATTCTGCCTGAAACACGAAATATACTCGGGAACTAGAGATGGGCCATTCGATACTTCGATACCCCTCGATATTTAGCAGTATCGAAAGTATCGAGTATTGCAACGTGCATATTGATACTTTTCTTCTATACTTTTTATCGACACGTTTATATGGCTTGGATAGTTGGTTCACCATTTTCCCTATTGTTACGAAGCGGCACCGTTAATTTTGTATTTGGTATTACTAGTTTCGGAAAGCCCGGGAAGTGTCTTATTTATTTAACGATCAAATAATTATTTTGTATTGATGGCGGAGAAAAATTGTAGTAACGAATGTAATAGCACAACATGTATTCAGGAGTTGCAAATAGGAATTGCGAACAGTAAGTCAGTGTGCATTGTAAAACATGTTTTGAACATGTATATTGTAAATAACATATTTTGAAATGGTTATTAAAATGTAGTAAATGTATGTGACGTAAAACACTATAGTTTCAATTCGTTTTGCAGTATAACACAGGTATTGGATGGAAAACGAACTTCTCCAAAAATATTTATGTCCCGAATGTGTTTAATATTCGAATTACCTACAAACTAAATATTTATCAAGTTTTCTTTCGGCGCAGTTATAACATGACTGGTTATATAATGATTTGAAGGTTATATAATAATTTGAATGTTTCTTTCATACGAACAAATTTTCGACTCGTCCACTAAAACAATATGTAATTAAAGATGATACAGGCAGTGTCCGAATTGACAAATTTCGATATTTAGTTATTTTGTAAATTTGTGATTTGGTAGGTAACAATTCGGACGTTGTCGACAGTCACATGTTTAGCAGTGGTGGCAACACATTATTACAGTAATAGTGCAAAATATGTTTATCCAAATTTAATGCTTAAAACAAGACATAATATTTCTGCAATCATCACTGAAATGCTACGAATGCGTTAATAAGAAGATAATTAATTATGCAATAACTACTTTAAAAAAACTGTTATTTGTGGTATGTGTGTGTGTGTATACACATGCAAACACACACATGCAAGCATGCACGTGCACACACACAGTACATGACTTACTTGCTTTTTAAAACATTACTAGTGTATTTTATTTACGGCTATTTGTTTTAAAAGTCATTTTATCGACCCAGTTGTGCATGTGTTAAAAAAAAAAAAACATAGCAACAATGATGTCATTTTATAATTTTGCTATCATCCGCTAGATACAAAATACCAAAAAGTCGTAATTTTTGTATACAAAATTGCATCACGTGATCATTTTGCCAACAAAATCTGCCAATTCGGACATGGCCACAGTCTCGTAAGAAGAGGTGCAGAAAAACTCCATCTCATGAAAGACGTTAAACTAAAGTCTCTCCCAACCCCATCCAATCCACGGACAATAAAATTAACGGAGCCCCACTAGTATGACTTAGCCATAACAAAAACAAGGTAGGTTGGAATGGTAACCTACATTCATCATAGCATTTGTTTACACTCATTGTTTTATTCATAGACAGAGCAGCTGTGGCGCAAGGATACATTTTGGCCTTGCTCCATTTCTAGAACTGTTAAAATTTGATTTCAATATTCTGAATGCAAATAATACTTATTTTTTTCTACGTGCCACGTGTGTTTACAACCAGTATTTCCTATTTATTGTGTGTATACAATCTGTGAAAACGACCAATGCAAAAGAGAATAATAAATTTATCTTGCTTCCATTAACGGAAGAATTGCTATTGTTTTTATCTGGTGATAAAACAATTCCCACATTTCCTCTATATGACTTAATCCAGAAAAAAATATTAATGCTTGTTTTTCTAAATACAAATTACTAAGCTATCTTAGTTTGAAAATTGACGTGTCTGATGTGCTTTTTTAGTATCACATAAATATTTATAATTTTTTAAGACTTGAGAGGACTACTGCTAAGTTATATAAATTTCAAATTCGTTTCCATCATCTGTAGTATTATCTTGCGTGATTTTTCTTTGATTTTAAACTTTACCATAAACTTGGCCGAGAACAATGAAAATGTAGGTTACAAAAATTTAATTGCATTATCTATTTTTTTTTTACTCGGAGTATCGAGAATCCAAAGTATCGAGGGTATCGAGTTAAAAACTGTATTGAGTATCGAAAACATGGTATCATTCCACCCCTACTCGGAACAATTGTTTATCGATGATTTGTTCCAGTTGTTTATGTTTTACCATATTTCCTGTTGGTGCACTTGCCAAAGATTGTGTGCAGCATTAGTTTTTGGACAGTACGTGAATGCAAAACAACACAGAAAATCAATAACTAGTGCTATCAATAGTATTGATTACGTTCCACAAGAGTTTTTTGTTTTCTATTTCTTCTTACGTTTTTACTGCATTCGTACATCGGAGATACGAAAGTAACCCATATTCTTATTTTTATTACGTGTTATTGCATTCATAAGTTGGCGACCGTGAAAACAAATCAAACTCTCGACACTGTATTCACTATCTGTGGTATTGTTATTGTAAATGGCAAGTTTAAGGTTATAACTGTGGAGGTAATTTGACGAACATAGTTGTTATTGGAAAGTGTCTGCTGCAGTTTCAGCTAGAATGTTGTAGGTCTGAATAAGAATTGGCAAGTAATAAATGGCAAAAATTGTTGCAAATAAATCAATTGTTGTTATTTCAACCAAGGGATTGAGTATGGCTTGGCCAACAAAGGAATACTAAGCAAAAATATTAACATAAATAGACACACACACACACACACACACACACACACACACTCTCTCTCTCTCTCTCTCTCACTCTCTCTCAATTTGAAATACTTCCTTTCAGTAGGTATTCAACTTTTACATAACTCTTCAAATACTGACGAGAGTGATTAAAAGTAAACTTTAGTTCCTTTAAGGTGTTGTTCACTTTGAGT
This sequence comes from Dryococelus australis, assembly GCA_029891345.1. Taxonomy (NCBI): domain Eukaryota; kingdom Metazoa; phylum Arthropoda; class Insecta; order Phasmatodea; family Phasmatidae; genus Dryococelus; species Dryococelus australis. Next base: position 28,960,548 of record CM056998.1, on the reverse strand, counting down.
GAGTGTATATATAATAACTTATAAGAGGCATCATAAACAGATAAGTTTTCTTACCAACAAAGAAAGAAACTAGAGAAAAGTATTATAATTTATCATTCAACCTGATGACAATAGCAGGATGTTATCTTGCTATCCAATTTAGATTACAAAAAGATCAAAAGCTAAAAAAAATGTCAAAACATTCATTTGATTAAAGAGGCCCCTTGGTAATCCACTTCACTTTTAGGTTAGTTACTGCTTAACACAAATAAAACAGATGTGAGATAAAACATACAGCTCGGATATAGGCCTTGGTGATGTCCAGTCAAAAATTAAATAAATAAATAAATAAAAATGAACAAATTATTAATTAGTTAATAAATAAAATTTATTAATAAATGTAGGCTAAACCACAGACAAAGGAGGCTACTAAATGTAACTGTGCTCCAATATAAGGGGGGGGGGGGGAGACACACACACATACGCATGCACACCCCCCCCCCCCCCCCCATACACCACATTTCCCAGACTTGTTAATTTGTACAGAACATATCCAAATGCTATTTTTTTTCTGTCAATGTAAATTTAGTAAGCAATATTGCTGGTATTTTTTTTGGCCACTACTAGCTTGGAAGACTATTTACAATTTTGTTGAGTGTAACAAATCTTTTGATGAAGACTTTTGTTACGAGATATTCTGACCAACATTTTCATTATTTTTTATTCTTCATAAAGATAACTGCGTGTTCTTTTTTTTCTTTCTCGGTGTTAATCTTGTACATGCTCATACTCTTTTTGTGATATATTTTATTATAATTTTTTAATTTTAACAAAATAAATACTTATTTTCTCTTTTTGGACTTGGTGCTATTTATTATTTTTTTTAGTAAGATTCTACCTTCCTCTGGTTTGAATCGCTATAAGTTAACTTTGAGCTATTTTTAGAAGTTTAAAATAAAGAAAATACTTTTGAGTCATTATTTCTACATACTGAGTCAATAATTTTTATTATTTTCATGGAATAGTTTTGTGTGTGTGTGTGTGTGTGTGTGTGTGTGTGTCTGTCTCTGTGTCTGTCTGTGTCTCTGTCTGTCTGTCTGTCTGTCTCTCTCTCTCTCTCTCTCTCTCTCTCTCTTCTCACACACACACACACACACACACAGCCAGACTATAAAAATATAACCTTCGAAACATTTTGATAATTAGTTATAACTACCTACTTAGTTATTAATTTTTTTTGGGACTTGTTAAAGAGAGTGAATTTTGTTAGTGCCATTACAGGCGTCCGGTCCCGAAGAGTCACAAAAAGATCCCCTATTCTCTCAATTGTGCCCCTCTGAACTTTTACCCTCTCCCTCCCCCCTTAGTTACATCCCTTAACCACTAAACCCCCCTTTCACCCCCTCTATTGAGTATCTCTTTTATGCAATACTTCGGTAAAGAGAGAAACTGTGAAAATAATTGCACAAGAGATTTTGGATCATTTTTCAAAAAGAAGGGTATCCAGGCGACCCCCTGGTTGTTTGTCGTACTTGGTGTTAGTTTTTATTAACAGCCTGGTGGTAGTGGTAGTTGAACATCCAGCATTGTTGTTTTTAAGACTAAATTAAATAATTTTCCAACTTTTCCCCCGAGTGATAACTCCTCCTCTCACCTTATCCCCCCCACCCCCCCGCTCCAAATCCCTTTTCCCTTTCCATCACCCTACTTCGTAACAAAGATTGGTGTTGGGTGCCATGTAGCTTGTTGGTGTGAGGGCGTATTTTGTTTATTTTGCACCTTCCCACCGCAAGCTACTTCTACCGTTGACGACCCGTCAACTGACAACCAGCGAACATGCTTACCAACACGTTAAATACACTTTGTCTCCTCCAGACATCTTTTAGACAGTTTAGTAGTATTATATATTTTCTCCTTAAGCTCTTTCTTTCCCATTCTCCATTAGAACCAGGTCGCCTACACCTGGCCAGCGTAGTAACCTTCAGCACTCACTTGCCTGGTAGGAGGTAGCACGCAACGCATGTTTATTGAGACTCCAATAAACATACTGTTGTTTCCTATTTCTCAAGTTTTTTTAAATTACAGTATCTAACTGTTTACCTGCTAGATACAGTTTCCTACGTACACCTTTGACGAGGATCGGGGAATTTATAACTACCGAATTATCTTCAGCCACGGGTGCCCTTCAGTGGTCCCTCATATTTTCACACACCCATTAAGACGGCCATCTGTTGCTTCTCAAACTAACACAGCATTGCTTCCCGTGCCAGTGGGTAGGAACAGAGGAGCCACGACCACTAGCAACACCTTCACCAAGAGATGGGCGACAGTCTCAAGTTATTGCCTTATTCCACAGCACTGCTTCCAATGCTGGGATATACCGTAGCTTGAGATTTGCCATCCATTCCTGTGTGGACGCACATCCAGTGGCGGCATTGGTGACCCAAACAGCTCCATGTCTCTGATCAGCCCTTGTAGTGTGGGAGATCAGTGGAGACTTTACAGAGCCTGGTCAGCAAGCCAAAACTGGACTAACACTATAAGTTGTGTTCAGTATTCATGTCAAGAAGTACCCAGTAACCTGTGAGTGGAGACTTAATGCCTTTCAGCCAAAGGCACGGCCACAGGCGTAGGGAATGACACGCAGAGCTTATTACCGCCAGACTGTTGAGTGCAATTCCTCAAATTACACTGAAAAGGCAGGCGGAACGGAACCGCGCCGCCCAATTCAGGCACGAGACAGTATTGACTGCTCCAGTTGTGGTATTATAAGTTTCTCCATGCATATGCATTCACCTGTCGTGCCATCCAGTGGTAAGAGGATTGTTGACCGATACGGAAGTGAGGTTCTATTGGGATAACATCCACTTCTGGACAAACGAATCTCACCTGTGGAACCACAGCCACAGTGTGGGCCAGGCTCGTTACGACTGGATCAAGTACACCACCAACACGGCACCCAAGAAGTAGGAGTGAGTGAGTACTAGCCAACACTCCTCGCCTCTCGTTGCCTAGCTAACTCAATCACCCTGCTTATGGTATAGCGAACAGAATCCTCGACTGTCGTGACTATTAACCTAGCCGGTCACCCATTAATGTGTTGAAATATGTGGAAATGTGTGCTACCGCTGTGAAATTTTGTTGTAGGTGTACCCTCATCCGTTTAAGTGTTTACCCCTCCGTAGTGCACACATCTTACTGGAAGGATGGAGACCCTGGTGTTCAGGCCGAGCTGCAGGACACTGAGGCTACTAGTGAGTCCTAGGTGATGCTGAGGAACCTGCGCCAGTGGGAGGAGTCTTTGGATACCTCCTTATTCCAGAGTAAAAATTAAGGTGATGGTACCCATTTAAAGATTCAGTTCTAATAAAATTTTGAAAGGTAGTTTGCTTTGAAAATGGAGGGTTTCATAGTTGAACAAAACAAAAAGTTTGCAGTTTTGGTTTTACCTTTAAGAGTTGAAAAAGAAGCTGGAAACCCTAGCCCAAGTAGATGATAAAAATGGATATCTGCTAGATATCCCTACTAACAGAGTACAGGTGTATTACCACTTAAAAATCAGCTCTTGTCAGATTTTCAAAGACACTGTTTGGGCCATGGGTCTGTTTGAACTAGTTTATATTTCCCACCACATTGTGGCAACACTGTCGATGGTGGCGCCATCGGCCTGGAGCAGCGCTGCCAGAATCTACTTGACCAGTTCAGCTTTTTTTTTGTCGGTAAGCCGCTACTCAAAATGTTTTATTTTGTGAAAATACAGTCCAGATTGTTCTTGAGCCCAAACATTTGGTCCTTTCGGGTCGGATATGCGCTGGTGTGTGTATTCAATATTTGTTTTGTTCATTGTGGGCTCATATATCTGTTGTGATTTCGCTTTGTATAGCGAGCACGTGTGTGACGGAAAAGTGTGGGTATCTGCAGCGAACTTTACAACTCGCACTCGAGTTCTATAGTATGACAAACAGTGAACATTAGCGAAGTTCGTTGATTTGGGATATTGTGTTTGTTGCGTGTGAAAGGTGTTTTATTTGTTTGTTGCATGCGTTACTTGGCTTCGACAGCTCCTGTGTTCTCGACTTGGTTGTGTGTTTTTTTATTCTTTTATATTTTTATGTATATTCACTTTAACATGAATGGTACGTATATTCTTATCATTTGATGATGTTATCGACTTTTTACAGTTAGAATATTGGTGCTACGATCACGTGTTTTTGTTAGGTTATGTATTTTTCCCACCAGGTGTTTTCATATTTCTCTTTGTGCTGCACTATGCACATGAACACGCAACTCTTGTGTTGTGATACGTAGTTCGTAGACACGTTATTGCCCATTGCAGCAACTTTAATGATGGGCGATGCTCAAGCAGCAATACTGCGTCTACGATTGGCCGAAGGGCAGCTCAAGCGCGCGCTTGGCCTCTCCAAGTATGTTGGTACAGATCCCTCCAGAAGGAATTTATTCCATGCAGCCGTGCGTGATTTGCCGGAAACAAAACGTAACTTTGAATCAGATTACATTAATGTAGAAATGGCAGCCGAACAACTAACAGGCTTTGATAAAGATACACATGCTGAACTTCGAAGATCAATACTACGATGTTACGGCAATGATAGAATCTCTTGCGAGCAAGTCGAAGGCAGCACAGGCAGTAGCTACCAGCACATGTAAGATAAATGTATCACTTCCCAAGATCCCACCACAGTTCAGTGGATGTGCAAAAGACTGGGTGAACTTCTCTAACTTGTTCAGTGCTCTTGTACCTGATCACCCCGACCTAACTCCAGTCGAAAGGTTGTCCTATCTAAAGTTGTCCCTTAATGGTGAGTCATTAAGTATGATTAAGGCATTGCCTATGCCAGGTTAAAATTTGATGCTGCATAGAAGTTGTTATCTGAGCGATATTCAAACAAAAGATTGTTTCTTTGCATGTGGAAGCTCTGCTGGAAGTACCCACAGTATCATCTCAATCACCCACCTCACCCTGACAGATGCTGACAGTTGTAATAGAGAATGTGGCAGCACTGGAAGCTCTGAAGGTTCCTGTGCAGCACTGAGGCTTTTACTGCCCATCCTTTGCAGGAAACTGGATGCCCCACTTCAAACACAGTGGGAGATGGCCTCTACAGACACCGACCTCTCCACTTATAAGTCCTTTGTGCAGTTTTTAGAAAAACATTGCAGTGCTATGGAAGCAGTTGCATCAATATCTAGGCCTGCACCCTCAAAAAACAAACCTGTGCAGGTTTCAGCAGATTGTAAACTGACTGAAGGTTACCATTCATCCAGTGTCTTTATGGTGAAACCTACCCCTTCTTGCAGTTTGTGCAAACACAGCACATTTGTTGTACAAATGCCCCCACTTTCAACAGAAGCCACACAAGCAACGATTTGCACTTGTCAAGGAACTCAAACTATGTTTGAACTGTTTGCAGGCCTCGCACCAGTGCAGAAACTGTCCCTCAGAAGTCTCATGTCGTCACTGCAAGTCATGGCATCACTCCCTGCTGAACTTTCCAGAACCATCCACTCAAGAGGATGTCTCAGATGGATCAGGACAATCCGTAGATGTGCCAGATAGCAGCTCAAATGTTGATACAAGTTTTACTGTGACTGTGTGCTCCTCATTTTCGAAGACACCCAGCAGTGCTGTGGTTATGCTGTCAACTGCTGCAATTGATGTACAAGATGTGTCTGGGGCCTTCCAACCATCAGAGTGTCATTGGACTCTGGTAGCAATTTGCCTCATTTGCAATCATTACGTATTTCTTCATTCTTTGTGACTTCCAGTTTAAGCCCATCACTGGACACTGTGGTGGAACGACTTTGGAAATTGGAAGAACTGCCTCCTGATAAACCAACACCATCACCAGATGATGTCCTCTGTGAAAATTGTTTACAGAAGGCTATGCTTGTGATGAAAATGTTCGCTACAGTGTTGTACTTCCCTTCAAAAGCCCAGACCCTGACCTAGGCGACTCCTACTCTACAGCACTTCCGTCGTTTCCATTCACTCGAGCATCATTTTAAACACCAGCCAGATCTCAAGGCTGGTTATGTTTAATTTATGCAAGATTATATTAACTCACGTCATATGAGTTGTATTGACCGTTGAGGTGTGAATTCCTGTCGCTCCTATTATATCCCACGTCACTGTGTGCACAAATTTGATAGTACCACCACCAAATTTCGTGTCGTGTTTGATGCATCTGCGAAGGTCAGTTCTGATTGGTCTTTTAATGATGTATTGTTGACTGGACCTAAGCTTCAAAAGGACATAGTAGAAGTGTTGCTTCAGTTTCGAATTCCAATGATTGTATTTACAGGTGATATAAAACAAATGTACTGTCAAATTCTGGTCACTGATGCGCATAGAGATTACCAGCGCATCCTTTGGAGAGAGTCTGAAGATCAGCCTCTCGAAGTGTACGTCTTAACAATGTTACATACGGTGTTAACTCGGCCCCATTTCTCGCTCTCAGAGCTTTGCATCAGCTAGCAGAAGATGAGAAGAGAGTCTATACAAGTGCTTCTAGTGTTTTGTTGTCTGACACTTATGTTAATGATGTCACGGGAACCAACAATGTCACTTCTGCCGTGAATTTGAGACAGAAATTACAACAGTTGCTTTCGTGAGGTGGGTTACAGCTCCGCTAGTTCACCAGTAACTGCCCTGCTGTGCTAGAAGACATGTGTCCAGAGGATGTGCAATTCTCGGGTACGTAATACTCGTTTTATGAAGATCAATACGTCAAGGTTCTAGGGGTGTAATGGAACCCCAGCTCAGACACTTTCGGTTAAGATATCCAGTGAGACCCCTAATGACAAAACGTGGAATTCTTTTGGACATAGCTCAGGTTTCTGACCCACTGGGATGGTTGTTTCCATTGACACTCTTAGCCAAACATTTGATACAACAGCTGTGGCTGGCAAGTGTTAACTGGGACTGCCCGGTTCCTCCCGGCATCATTGCGAAGTGGGAAACCATTCAAAATGAGTTGTCTTGATTTTCCAACATAACCATTCCTTACTGTAACACTCTTAACAGTGCAGACTCCTTCCTTTGAACTGCATGGTTTCTCCGACAGCTTAGAGAAGGGGTATGCAGCTGTAGTGTATCTTTGACAAGTGCCTTCCACAAGTGTGGTCACCATCCATTTGCTGCTTGCTAAATCTAAGGTGGCTCCTCTCAAAACAGTAACACTTCCTCGTCTTGAGCTCTGCTCTGCTGTACTTCTGGCTTGGTACTTGCGCTTAGTGTTGGATAAGTAATCATCAATTTTTCCCTTGGAAGAGACATGCTAGGACTGACTCTTCAGTTGCACTTTTTGTAGATTAGGGCTTCACTATATGTGTGGAAAACCTTCGTCGGAAACAGAGTAAGTGAAATTCAGAGCTGCACCTCTGCCGATTGGCGTGGCATCATGTTCCGAGTGAACAGAATCCAGCAGATTGTGCTTCTCGTGGCCTTACCCCTGCCCAGCTTGTCGCACATCCCCTCTGGTGGTCAGGACCTGCCTGGCTCTGTGAAGATAAGAAGCATTGGCCATAGAGTACACTTCATGATTTGAGCCCAACCTGCAATGAAGTGTTTAACTATTGTGCTGCAGGCCACCTTGACACAGTCACCATTCCTAGACTTAATGGAAAGACAATCAAAATTAAATAAGGTAAAACGAATAGTCGCACTGTGTTGCAGATTTGGGCAGGCAATTGGTGCAGGTGGGTCACCTACCACAGGTCCAGTTCAGTTGGATGAGATGCAAAGGGCCCTGAATATCCTTATCAAGATCTTGCAAATAGAATTCACTGAAGAGTTTGCCCGTATTGCCAGGAACCAACCTTGTTCTCCATTCATCTAGAAGCTGGCGCGTTTAGTAGATTCTGAAGGCATCCTGAAGGTAGGTGGTCGACTGCAAAGGGCTGAATTGCAATTCAAAGAGAAACACCCAATCCTTCTCCCAAAAATTGCCGTCTTGCAGTGCTGCTGATTAATGAGCTTCATTTAAAGTTTGTCCACCCAGGGTCTCAGATACTGCAGTCACTGCTTCAAAGAGAATTTTGTGTGCTTGGCGCCAGAAATCTCATTCGTAGCTGCCTTCATAAATGTAAATGCTGCTTTCGAACCCATTCCAAACCACTCACACCATTTATGGGATGTCTTCCAGCTGAAAGGGTGCACCAGGTCATGCCATTTATGAACACTGGAGTCTATTATGAAGGTCCCTTCATCACCATGGATAGACTTAGAAAGCCTCGTGTGCTGCAAGCATACATATTCCTGTTTGTGTGCTTTGCAACAAAGGTCATACATCTAGAGCTTGTTTCAGATTTATCAACAGAGGCAGGCATTTCTGACAGCCTTTAGGAGGTTCGTCGCTCGACGTGGACAATGTGCCAACATTTACAGTGACTGTGGCACTAACTTTGTTGGAGCCCGCCATCAGCTGGAAGAAGTGCAAAAATTTATTGCTGATAGTGACACTCAGAAGTAGATTGTAGACAGTTTAGCAGAGCATAAGATTACCTGGCACTTCAACCCTCCAGCAGCTCCTCACTTCGATGGACTTTGGGAGCCAGGTATCAAATCTGTCAAGTCCATTCCCAAGAAAGTTATGGGGACCCAGTTGCTGGCATATGAAGAACTGAGCGCTGTTTTAGCCCAGATTGAGGCAACACTCATTCAAGACCCCTGTGCCCATTGTCGAGTGGCACTAATGACTTCTCTGTACTAACTCCTAGTCACTTTCTTACAATGAATCCAGCACAGATATTGCCTGAACTGGACATGTCAACTCCAGTCAATAGGTTGACTAGGTGGTCACTCCTACAGCAGATCCACCAGTCGTTTTGGAAGCAGTGGCATGTGGAGTATATCCATCACCTTCAGCCCAAGGTTAAGTGGACCAGTGGATAAGACAACATAGCTGAAGGCAGCTTGGTTTTGGTAAAAGACCAAAACTTGTCACCCTTGCGGTGGAAGCTTGGTAGAATAGTAAAGATCCACGTGTCGCTGAGGTTCATAACCAGCAAGGCACCTTCACGAGGCCAGCTGTTAAGTCGTGTCCTCTTCCTCTCAACTAGTGCAAGATTAAGAAATCCATCTGTGTATATAGAACCTGTTTGTGTAAATGAAAATACTAATTGTTCTGTTTTATATATTTTGTATACTGTTAACGGGTCTAATTAGTGTTGAAGTGTGGACCCTTCAAGGCGAGCGGGAATGTTTGGGCCATGGGTCCGTTTGAACTAGTTTAAATTTCCCGCCACATTATGGCAACACTGTTGATGGTGGCACCATCGACCTGGAGAGGCGCTGCCAGAATCTATAAGACCAGATCAGTTTTGTTTTTGTTTCGGTAAGTCACAACTCGAAATGTTTTTTGTTAAAATACAGTTGTTCTCGAGCCCAAACAGACATTTTGTTTGTAAAAGTAAAAGTCCCCATAATTACAAAAGTGGCAGATTGGAGACTTTTTGATATTGTTGCAGTACCTTAAGTGGAGAAAATCCATTTGTGTCTTGTACCACAAAACCACTTTTCTTGCTGTTAACGGTGATAAGGTCACAACAATTGGGGGTAGGGCTTTACAGGATTGTCGACCATTTCAGGACGAATTGCGTTTTATGCCAAGATATTAAGGTGATGCTGTAACAGGGGCCTTATACCCAAAAGCAGTCTTTCAGGGTTCAACTGCTGAACATTTAGATGAAGTGTGTGCTTATAGTTGTCCATATGGCTCACAGTTGCTAATAATACAAGTAGGCCCAGAGCGATATTTTTTTAAACCAATGTCAGAGGTAAACTGGAACTTCAGTGCACGAACAGTAAAAATTAAACCAGGCTACTAGATAATAGCGAGCACCCAGGTGCTATTGATGCAGCAGTGCCTTGTGATTATAAGTTGTTTTTAAATGGAGAAATGAGAGTGAACAAAATGTATCCCAATGATTATAATTCAAAGACAGAATTGAAAATTATTCATGTAATTCCAGCTGCTTGGTCAAAATTTAAAAAGTTGCATTTCCCTGCTCATCTCACATCTACTCACACAGTATTTCCTACTTTTAAGGACTGTTTGGAGGAAAATTGGACGGCAGCAATCCCACATTTGAACTTTCCTTTAGATGCCACCATTAGTCGCATCACTCAAATCATGTTGGAAACTCCTGTGGGCTAAGAAAATTTTTGTATCAGAAATTTACAAAGTATCTCCCTTGGATTTGTGATAGTTGTGTTGTTGGCTACTATTTTTGAAACCCATATTTAATAGAGTTAGGAGCGATGTCCTGAGTGGAGGCAGCAAGTGTTGATACCATTCTTGGGTTAGAAATTGGATCCACGATAATAATGGTTTAGTTAACCTTGATGTTTGTGCTGTGCTTGTGGAGATTTTACAGTTTAAGGAAACAGAAAAGAGGGAATTCAACTACAGATGAACCAAGTGGCTCCTCCATGGGACTTGTGGAGCACCTAAGAGCAAATAGCAAGGTTAAGACCACTATTCGAGATGAGAATGGATAGAAAATAGTATTGTGGCTATCCCTAGAAGAGTATTCATTTTAAGTTGTTTCTAGAAGGCTATAACTTTTGCAATACTGATGTGTTTTTATTTATGTAAGTAAGCTTTTGAGCCCAATTGAGTAGGAGAAGAATAAGGTAGAAGTAATTACCTTAAAAGTTAAAGGTGATTTGCAAGCTGAGTAAACTAATTATAGGTTATGAGAAGCCTTTGAGCAGTTTCGAAAAGCTGTTGAGCTATGTTCAAGTTTTTAAAGGCCTTTGAGCTGTTGTTTAAGTTAAGTCGTGAAACCAAGGAAACTAGGTAGCCGCTATTTAACCAGGCTTTGCAAATATCAAATCAGAAAGAACGAGTATAGTTATGTGTACATATTATTTCAGTTTTGTTTGATAATAAGCAAATAAACATACAAATCTTTCTTTCTTTGTTCTCTTGGATAAATACAGGGGGGGGGGGGGAGGAGTATAAAATCTTGCAAATATGTTAATTTATTTGCTAGGGATTAAGGAAATGCACTTCCTGATTTTTTGTCTTTTTGGATTACGAGAAACTTTCTTTTGTTGTTGATAACTGGTAAAGAACTTTAGTTGGGGCCAAGTTTATTTTTCTGAAAAGTTTGGATCCCTAAATCAGTAATCAACCTAATCGAGAGAAGTTTGTGTGCTGCTGATAAGAGATTAGCTGTAACTATAGGTCTAGGTATTTGAGAGTACTTCTATTTGGAGGATAAAAGTTCATTTTTAATTTGGGGTTAGCTTTCCTGTACTTGCTTGCGGGGTGGGAAAGATCAGGCAATAGACTTTTTTTTTCAACCTCAAGCAGAACCTTATGTGAAGCAATGTACACGTTTTCAGAAACCTCAATTTTTGGCAGTGTGCATGTGAACTTAATCAACAGTGATAAACTGTGATCTAGTGAGGACCTTAAAAGACTTCCAGATTAACGCAGTGTTCCAGTCGAAAGAAGGTGGGTTCGAACTGAACTGTGTCGTGTCGGAAGTTAAAAAAAATGAATGAAGATCGCCCATCATTCACACTGTAAAGATGTTCGGAGTGTCGGCCGTCCTGCTAATAGGCTGAGGCATCCATCGACTGAACTCCACGAGAGTAACATTCAAGTTGGTCAAATCCATTTTGTACTTGTCAGAAAAAGGACTTTGTCAAAATTTAAAAGAAGAAGAGGAGGAGGAAGAGGACGAGGAGAAAAAAAAGCTTGGCTGATAGTTGTAGAAGAAAATAACGGAAATTTGTAGGCTCGAAAAAAATATAGAAAAAATTTTGTTATTGTCAAAATACAATAAATTGAAAAATTTATTTGTGGGGGTCCACAAATCACTACAAGCTGAAAAACGTCACGATTGAAAAAAAAATCCCCTTTGGTTAAAATAGTAAAATTATTTTCTTTTTCTCTTTCTTTAGTATTTTTGGTTACGATACTTTTATTTTAATACAAGTCCCCCCCCCCCCCCCCACCATAGTTTTTCTTCTTTATTAGCAAACTAAGGTTCGGTTGTATTTTAGATTGCTTCTTCTTTTATAAATTTTAATCTTTATTCATTTGTTTTAAAAAGCAGGTAAGGATATTTGAGTATTCGATCAGGACATTTTTTTTTCTTTGATTTGGGCTGTTAGAAGGTTAGAGAAAGCTCCAGACATGGTGTGCTGGTAGATGCAACTTTCTTTTTGCGCCACTTAGGATTTGAGTTTTCCAGACAGCCTGGAAGAATTCATGATGCTGTAAAATGCAGAAAATTCCTGTTAGCAATGCTTGTTCATTTGGGGCGTGTCCCGAAGTTTCGAGACACCTCAGTCCAAATGTTTACAAGGCCAAGACCTCAGCTGAATCGGGCGGGCTTTGTCCTTGAACAAATTGCTTCGAAAGTTTCAGGGCTGTGTGAGGGGAAGGTGGTAGGTGACTGGCTGATTCTGTCAGCTGGAACCCTTGGGCAACTAAGGGGAAAGGAGGAAGTACAGCAGCGTGTGTCTAGTAGCATGTGATCGCCAGGTGAAGTCTCGGCGCGAGCTGATTGGCCGAAGCCAAGGACGCACCGGGACAACAAATAGAGGTGTGGAAGAGAGGAGGGAGAGTGTTTGTTGTGATGCAGCAGTAGGCAAGATGGCGAGAAAGAAAAGCGTCGCCTGTGGAGGAAGGCCGTGGATACTCCAGAAAGATCAGCGAAGTTCCACAAAATTCTTCTTTTGTTTGGTCGGGGCATTCCTTTGCAAAATTCTGGAGGAATGGCCCCGACCAACCTATAAATAGTAGTCTAGTTTAGGATACAGGTTTAGGTTTAGAGAGAGAGAGAGTTTATAGCCTGTCAGTTGGGTTGGTCGTGCAGAAGTAGAGAGAGAGATCTGTTGTTGCAGTCTTTAGGTAAGACTGTCTCTTTTGATTTAGTAGTTATTGATGTTTTCTTCTGTGTGTGGGTAGTAAAAAAGCCCTGAACTAGCAGCTAAAGTATCTCGTGGTAGTAAAGTTAGATCTTGCAGGTCGGTGTTACTTTTTGATTCAAAAGTTTTTTTTAAATTTTTTGTTGTTGGGGGGTCAACCCAGTAATAATCATTTTGTCAATTGAGTATTCTTACCTACAGCAGTAAGTTCTAGGTAGAGTATTTTTGCTGATTAGAAGAGCCGGTTGTTATTGCTTGTTAGCCAAACCTTCAGAGTATCTTAGGTTTAAGTTGGATGTTAGATTTGGTTGGTATTGGTGTTAGTAAGTGCAAAAAAGGTTAAAGTTGCATCTGTGTGTGTGTGTTTGTGTATAATCTTCTTTTCTTTTTCTTATATTGGAACACAGTAAAATTTAGCCATCTCATTTGTCCGTGGTTTGAACCGAAATACTATTTACTATCTAATTAATAATTTGTTAATTTTAAATTATTTATTTATTTTTTTTTGACTGGACATCACCAAGGCCTATATCCGAGCTGTATGTTTCAACTCACATCTGTTTTATTTGTGTTAAGCAGTAACTAACCTAGAAGTGTAGTGGTATACCAAGGGGCCTCTTTAATCGAATGAATGTTTTGACATTTTTTTTTAGCTTTTGATCTTTTTATAATCTAAATTGGATAGCAAGATAACATCCTGCTATTGTCATCAGGTTGAATGATAAATCATAATACTTTTCTCTAGTTTCTTTCTTTGTTGGTAAGAAAACTTATCTGTTATTTTATATACACTCACTCAAAGTGAACAACACCTTAAAGGAACTAAAGTTTACTTTTATTGCTCTCATCAGTATTTGAAGAATTATGTAAAAGTTTTATACCTACTGAAAGAAAGTATTTTTAATCTTGTATAAAAAAAACCTAACAAAGAAACAAACAAATTCCATATTTCTCAGAATTGTTGATTTATACAGAACCTTTCCAAATGCTATTTCTTTTTCTGTCAATGTAAAATAAGTAAGCAATATCGCTGGTTTTCTTTTTTGGCCACTCCTAGCTTGGAAGACTATTTACAATTATGTAAAGTGTAACAAATCTTTCGATGAAGATTTTTGTAATGAGATATAATTATAGACTTCACCATTTTAAATTTTTTTATTTTTCATAAAGATAACGGTGTTCAATTTTTTTCTTCCTTGCTGGTAATCTTGTACATGATCATACTCTTTTTGTGGTGTGTGTGTGTGTGTCATATATATATATATATATATATAATATATATATATATATATATATTATATATAAGAAGTTCAAAATAAAGTAAATACTTTCGAGTCATTATTTTTAATTACTGAATCAATATTTTTTATTTTATTTTCATGGAATAGTCGTCTCTATATCTCGCTCTCTCAGCCAGACTAAAAAAACATAACCTCTGAAACATTTTGCATTTTAATTTTTAGTAATAACCACCTACATAGTTATTAATTTTTTTTTTTGGGACTTGTTAAAGAGAGTGGATTTTGTTAGTGCCATTACCCAGGCCGTCTGTCCAGAAGAGTCATGAAAAGGCCCCCCCCCCCCCCCCTTCCCAATTCCCTAACTTATACTCCTCTGAGTTTTCACTCCCCCTCCCCCCTTATTTAATCCCTTAACCCCCCCCCCCCTTCTATTCCTTTATTGAGTATATCTTTTGTGCAATACTTTGGTACAGAGAGACTCTGTGAAAATAATTGAACAAGAGATTTTGGATTATTTTTCGAAACTAAGGGTATCCAGGCGACCCCCTTATTGTTTGTCGTACTTGGTGTTGGCTTTTATTAACAGCCTGGTGGTGGTGGTAGTTGAACATTCAGCATTGTCGTTTTGAAGACTAAATTAAATTATTTTCTTTTTAACTTTTCCTCTCACTCTCCTCTCATCACACCCCCTGCACCTCAAATCCCTTTTCCCATCCCCCTACTTCGTAACAATATTCAGCCAAGGTCAGATGAGAATACTCAGGCTATTGTCTCTACTAGCACCTAGGTGCTAGGCAGAATAATAACCTGGGGTTGTTGCTCCTCCTTGGATGAAAGTATTCCTAGTGGTTGTGGCTCCTTTGTTCCTTCCTCCGAGCACCTCGGTGTTCGGGGATAGTAGGAAGCAACAAGCGCTCCTCTAATGGTTCTGTTTCAGACTAGTGGTCCCCAGAGGAGGGGGGGCACAGTCAAGCTAGTTCAGATTTACAAAAGTACCGGTTTCTGTCGGTAGTGCACAGTGCAGCTTATTCCTAGCGAGTGAAGGAGATGTACTCTAGAAATGAAAGCGCTAGGATAGAGAACAAACTATTTATTGAGTACTCAATAAATATAGTGACTCGTACTATCTCCTCCCAAGCACACGGAGTACTGAAGGAAATCTATGGTAGGCAGGTGTAGGTGACCTTGTTCTAAGCTGGAGGGAAAATGATCTACAAAACTGAATATTTAACTACTCAACTAAAGCTGTCTAATGCGGGTATTTGTAGGAGACAAAAGAAGTAAAGTTTAAGTAGTACTGTATATTTGTGTTCGTTGGTTAAGAAGACTGTTATCATGGCAGAGGGCACCCGCGATGACTACAAAAGACTTGGGGTTTCACTGGAGGCCCCAGCACTAAGGAGTGCTCAAAGTACACTCAAGAGAAGAAAACGAAGGACTGCTGGAGCCCCTCTGCGCACTGACTTATATAGTCAGAAGTCTAAGCTGCCACAGCAGGGTGCGGGGAAGGCACGTGACGTCCTTCTGCTGTGGGAGGTGGGAACCTTCTTGTCAGCGTTCCTTGGTTCATGCATCTTCGGCGGCGCTCAGCTGTTGAAGTTGCACACCCGCTTGTTGCGTAACCTTGTGGCCACGTGCTCAGCCGCCTGGGAGATTTAAGAGGCCAAGAATTAACGTGCAAAGTATTGCACGCACAACTCTCTCGTGGGTGGTTGAAGTAGACAATTCTTACGTAGGGTGAAGTAAGGGTATACTTCACGTAAAGAGAGATGAGTCGTAATCATAGCTGATTAGCAGTATAAGCAGCACGTGTTATAACAATGGTATAAAGCCGACTTTAGCTCATCAGCAGGCAAGCTTTGCGCCTGATGTCAACAGTTTTTTTGTTGACCACTATGAGATGTTATGATGTATTGTTCACCATGGTGAGAATGGATGTTCCAGCCTGCAGAATTTTACTATTCACCGGTCCACCGAGACTACGTAACGAAGGCACAGCGTTCCACTGCACGCCACTAGACAGCTACACCAGTATGCTTCGCCGCCTCCATTCTCCAAGCTGGTCAGTGACATCACTACCCATAAAGCTATGCTATCGCCACCCTCTTCTCTGGCAACTAACTCCTCGCCCACGAACTCACCAGTCAATGACAGCAGAGGAAGCCTCCAGCAGAGTATAAATAATGGGCAGTGATGCTCGCACAGTGCAGTCATCTACTGCACAAGTTGCCAAACACTGACCAGCCTGCTCTTCTACAGCTACGCTCCTAGCTCTACCCATCCTTGGTCTCATCACGCTTCAGCGCAGCACACAGTCCCAGATGCTCCACGTGGCTGCACACTCAGTAGGGATACACGTAGCCTGCGGAATCCTCACAGATGTGAGCATGTGTTCTGACCTGTATACTTTTTTCCCGCTGGAGTGGTTTCCACAAAAAGGTTAAACAGGTGCTAACCATCTCTGGGCACTTACAGGAGCTTACCCTCTTCCTCAGCACCACGCTTAGTCAACTGTCACCTAAGGATCACGCTCAGGGACTACGTCACCTACAAGTTCCCATCGCTCCAGAGATTCCGCAGGACCTATTCGAGGCCCCGACTCATCTGAACGAGGAGGTTACCCTTGGATTGCCGAATACTTCAGTCAACCACATAAGCCGCCAGTAGCTCCAATCGCTTACGCCAGAATAGAACCAGCCATACTGTTCCCGCAAGCACAGTCAAACATCAGGAAACAAATCACTGATTTACCTGTGATGCCCGCAAACCCCGTAGTTATGAAGCAGGTTCAGCCACAATCCGAGGTTACATGTCACCCAGGTATTCCGCCAAAGGTCAACAGTCTGTAACGTATAATCACATTGCCCAAATTCGATTTGTGCCCTACCGCAAAGCTACCAGGCCTGTTCCATACTCTGGACACATGCCAGTGCCTCGTAGAGATTGAACAGTAAACCTACCACCCCAAAAAACAACCCCTCGGTGACGTAGAAACGTCCAAGGAAGTTTTCCTGGCGCCCAACATAGGACATTTGGCAGCAATTGTAGTGATTAGGCCGCCCGAACAGGTCAGCCAGACCCAGTCAAAAACTGCCTGGACTTTGGGGAGTCCGACAAACACCCAGTGGCGCTCAAAACACACCAAAAATATCTACAGTTAACATGAGTGAGCACAAGCTTGACTGCAAAGCTGCAGCCGCAACCAAACACAACCGCTGTTCAAAAAAAAACTGCCCCGTCATGGGGAATCACAGAATACAATGCGCACTTGTCAATAATGGTAATTATATTCCTGCCTCAGCTGGACAGACAAATCCTGCTTCACCGATGGCCTAGAGTATAGGAGCGACGATTACAGGACATGATAGGCGGCGAACTATAATTTGATAACATGCATAGGGGATGAGACGCACACAGTGTGCTGTATCCTGTGTGGTGAAATCTATCATCATGGGTGTAAAGGTTAACCGGAAGAGCGCATTACAAGACCCAGCAATGTACATAGTTGCGAAATCTGCAGACACGCTTCAGAATAGACTCCCACTGCTGTCGTCTCACTGTGTGAGAGAGCCGCAATTGCAGAATTTGTGGGAAGACCTGCTAATGCTCACGGCCGACTGTGAACAGGAATTTCGCACCCACAGTGCCATAGAAACAATGAGTCTCGCGAGCACAGGGCAAACTGAAGGGTAAAGCCCGTAACTGGTGGAACAAATATGGCGAATTCATTTCCGTGTAGAGAGAACTCAGTAGCTGACTCGTACACCAATTTACCGGCAAAGAGGTACTGACACATCTCACTACGGAGTTCTACAGCCATACCCAGACACCAGACGAGAAAGTCAAAATCTTTGTCTGGCGAAAGGTCCAAATGTACCACAGGATTTTGCCAGACGGAGATGAGGAAAGTTGTGCGCGGCAGATAACTTGCTTGTTGTTACCACGACTTAGGAACATTCCACTCGTCCCTAAACCACTTACAGTGGAAGGTCTGGTAGACCGAGCACAGGAAGCAGAGCATAATTTCAAAGTGCACGCTACCCTTGACCGCCCGAAACCGACAAAGCCAACGGAAGGAAACAAGTCGACTGAGCAATGCAATGAAGTGCTGCCAAACACACCGCCTGCTCCACGCCTACCAAAATGTTGGTATTGCCATTTTAACAGAGATTGTCCGCAATGGCCTGTGCAAAGGCAGGAACGAACGGAAGAAGGAGGCACAAACCGTACGCCGCGTACCATCCAAGTTGAGTCAAATCTGAAGAGTGCACTGCAGAAGGGAAACGCAGTCACCAACAGGTCAACACGGGCGACCCCGTTGAATAAGAAGGGCAAACTGTCCAGTTCCTAGACGAGGAAGCTGAAGTAAACGAAGCCCCACACATCTAAGTTAACATCAACGGTTACGCATGGCAGCCTGCTGCGCTACTGAGATGCGCACTCTACACTCAACTTCTACCCATCTGAGCGCACCAAGCGCGGGTCGAAATCAAATTCATTTGCCGTTGAGACTTGGAAATAATAATATTAAAAGACAACATGCATTGGGTAGTTATCCACGTAATTGAACTTCACGTCTGGAATTATGTTCTTCCACATCCAATCAAGAAAGAACATGCCAGAGCAATGCCGACGAAGAAATAATATTAATTATTTAAAATATACTACGCTACCCTGCCTGGCCAAGAAGTTCCAAACAACCCTCAAGATAGCAGCACATCTGTGACCTTCTGGTGTCACGGGCCACCTGTCTCAGAAATTGAGCGGCACTCCCGCATGAGATAAACTGCATCTCTCGGCCTTCGCGTATCCTCGGTGGCACTCGTGCATGGCCCAAGGCGGATGGCTTGTTGGCTCTCAGCGCGGGAGAGGGGGTGACATGCCGCTGTCTTTCGCAACCCCCTATATCCATGTGTCCAGCCGCCCTCCAGGATTGTGACAGACCAGTACTTCTGTGTACGAAACGTCGTGGGGTTTAAATCTCACGAGTGTAAAAGTGTACACTAGGGTTGCAGTGAGAGGAGTCGTAATCGTTTATGGTGACTGGTATAAGTGGCATGCGTCAAAACCAACTTATTGATTCAAATCTACGTGCACTGGTATCTAATGAACCCAAGAGTGAGCATATTGATCATAGAATCATTACACCCCTTGACCTAGAAACCCTGCAAAAGAGCACTTGCTAGTTTGGTGTAAACTGGACGAAGAATCCAACTCTGAGGAAACCCTTGTCCAACCAACCCCTACACAGTAACTGAATTCTAATACATACACACAGGATACCTCTAGCCGATTGAGTATCGTAAGATTAAAATCTGGCAGGATTCTTCGGGTTCAACACCAAAGAACAGAAGTACTCCCCATCTTCTGTACCATAATGATGGCTTCCAGAAGGAGTATCAGGGTTCGAATCCCTGCCAAGGTAGTTCCTCGAACGCACCCGGAACAATCCATAGCCAACTTTATCCCTGCTCGACAACCAACGAGGCCGCGGCGGATAAACCCTGTCGTGTAAGCCAGATCACTCACCACCACACTACTTCACCTCTCGTATCCGATTCAGCTTTTCCACCCTTATTGGGACAGCTGGCATGCCGTTTATTGACGTCCCTTGTGGTACGGAGACTAAGGCTGCCCGGAAGGGATAGCTTAACGCTCGGACTCACCTTGGGGTTTGACTTCCCTCCACCTAGTAAGGTCCGAGAGGGCAGTTGGTACCCTAACCACTTGATATTCGAGAGGAGCGCATGTCAACAGGAAGAATGTAATGGCACTGCTTGATTCAGCTGCTTCCGGCAATTTTGTCAGTCGAAGCATCTTCACTGAAGACCAACGGGAACCCTATGCCCCCAAACAAACACAGTTGAGAATGGCAAAACTGGAATGTATGCTTACTGTTGACGGCCCTACCACCCTTAACATAGAGCTTCACTAACTCAAGACCCAAGCAGAGTTCATCATGTCACCTGACATCCAGAAAGATTTGATACTAGGCCACCCCTGTCTTCAGCAGCAACAATGAATAATGAAAAATGGGCAACAGAAAGTATACTTGGGGGACAACCCAACACGTAATCGTAAATTGGGAACAAGTCTCGATCTCACGAAGCTGCAAGCCCTGTGTGAAGAGGAAAGCCACCATGAACTTACTGAGATCCAGTTCCAAAAATTGAAGGAAGTCCTCCGAACATGCCAGAGCTTTCGCATCTGAGGGGACACTGTATCAAACCCGTACCATTCAGCACATGAGATACTGTCGAATACTACTGCTCCAATATATAACCGACCACACAAAGTTTCTGCCAGGTGCCACCACCTTATAATGGTACAGCTGGAAGACAGGAAGCGCCAAGGAATCGTAGAGCCATCAGACTCACCCTACAACTTCCACGTCGTACTTGTACTCCAGAAGGACGGACAGTTGAGATTCTGTGTAAATTACAAGGCCCTGAACAATGCTATGCTGCTGATTCCTCCACCAGCCCTCGACTTAGTGCACGCCTTGCAAGACATAGGCGAGGCAAAAATCTTCAGCACCTTGGACATGCAGTCTGGTTAGTGGCAAATAGCAGTACATTCTGACAGCTGCCGATATACTGCATTCATGTTACCAGAAGGAGAGACACTCCCGTTCAGAGTCATGCCCTACGGACCAAGAATACACCCGCAACCTTTCAACTGCTAATGTCCCCTGAAGTGTTAACTGGCTACCTTGGGCAGTTTTGCTTTGCCTACTTAGATAACATGATCATCTATTGCAAGTCTTGGGACACACACCATAAACATCTCTCCACGGTATGACAGCGAAGCTTTCAAAGAGCCACTTCGGAAAAAGTCCTGGGCCACGTTGTTTCCACTGAAGGAAACTTCTCCCAAGAGAAATCCATCGGGGCTGTACAAGCAGCTGAGGAACCACGAACCAAGAAACAAATCAGACTTTTCTCGGATTGTGCAGCTGGCTCCAAGACTTCGTGCCCAACATCGTTGACATAATGGTCCCCCCTGCACCTATTGTTGGAAAAGTAAGCACAGTGGTGGTGGGCACCCGATCACCACTTCGCATTCCAAGGCCATAAAATCAGCTTCCAGAAAATCCGACATTTGTATCAGCCACAGGGTGAAGGACATCTGATCATGCACACAGAAGCAGGCGAAAACTGTCTAGGTGATGTATTATATCAGGAGGATCTGGACGACAAGTCTTTCGTGATTGCATAAGCCAGCACCCCCCGCCTCGATGTCACGGAGAGAAATACCACATTAACAAGCAGGAATGCCTCACTGTTGTTTGAGCATTCCCGAAGTACCGCTACTACCTGGAGGGCACTTATTTCATTCTGAGGACAGACATAAAGCACTCAAATGACAGAGAGTCGCGCAACAAGGTCAAGCTTGGAAGATGGGACCTTTTCCTCTCTGAGTTTTATTTTGAAGTCTAACACTGCCCAGGCATGGACAAAAACCTTCCAGATGCCTTGTCTCGACAGCCAAACCTGGAAGACGAGGCCAAGACAGAAGAGGATGTGGGTCATGTCCTACCACTCAAATATCAGGAAGCCAACCCTAAAGAATAACTCGGGTTTCTTCAGTTCAAGATCAGCCGAAGCCAGATTGAGCGACATCAAAAAGATCCTGAACTCCTTCAGAAGCACCCAAAACGGTTAAAGCTGCAAGACAATGTCGTCTGGTCATGCAACAATCAACCGGAGGCCCGATGGAGGAACTGGTTACCAAACAACTTGTGCGTCGACATTTGCAGGCATTTTCCATATCATCCAGATGTAGGACATCCTGGAACCTGGTAAACACTCGCGATGGGTGAGGACCAGAAACATGGAATTGTGACATTCCCAGAATACTCTTCGCTCTGTGAAACTGCACGAACGAAGCTATCAACTCTAGTCCCAGTCAGATCCTTCTGGGCCAGACAACGGCACCCAGTGGACTGCCAATGGGAGCATGAGCACACTGAAACGCCTCCACCTTAAGCCATACACCTAGCCATGTTCATCCGGATAGAAAAGGCAAGTGACAATCAAAGAAGCCTATATCACGAAGAAATACCAGCCGCAATGCAACGGCATAAGAGCTTTTGAAATGGGCGAAGCCGCCCTACTCCGCAGTAATCCCCCCCCCCCCCCCCCCTTCGAGTCGAGGCAACTATCAATTCAGCATGGGGCTTGGTGGAAAGTGGGAAGACCCCTACAAGGATATCAGACACCAAGAAAACATGCATTGGACACAGGACCACCGAGGGCGCATACGCAAAGCCACTAGGGGACAGATGCAGCCCTACCCCAGAAACGCCACGAAGATTGTCATTCATACTACAGCATCTATTATTTCAGACACACTGGACAACGTAGAAGAATCTGCAGACCACATCCCTCTTGAGGAAGCATGGACATCGCAGCCAAAGGAGCTGGATGAAGGAGAGCAATTTAACGAGAGAGTTATTTATCCTGTGCCAACATGTATTAAGTTTCCCAAACCCAGAACCAAGGGATAAGAACAGACGCTGCCTTCTACACATTCTGATTTCTGCAGAAAGTTTGCCAACTAACCCGGGAAGTGGACTCCCAGCACAACAGAAATATTTTGGTAAAGGTCACTAGATCACGAACCGAGACACCTCCAGCCTCAACAGAACACCGCCGCCAAGAGAAAGTCTACCACTAGCTCCACTGAACCGACAGCGATTCAGAAGCCATCACCTTGACAGACAACACCTGTACCCTCAACTCCAAAGAGCCAACTCAGCATGACGCCTGCAGCATTGGACTGTGTAGCTGCCACCCAGACACCACCTCCCACTGGACAGGCGACTGCCAGAACAGCCAGTCTACATGAGGTCGCCACACAGGCCTCTATTTAGCTGGTACCTGCGGCCACAATCACCCCAGATCACGCGGCCACCCTAGCAACTGAATCAACCCTCAATGCAGAAGCTGCCGCCTGGCGGCCCTGCGCCATGGCAGACTCCCAGTCCCATTACCCCAAACAAGAAGAGGACTCAACTGAGGCTCCCACCTTATCTAATCAATCGATCGTTCTAATGACCACACGTCAATCTGTTCACAGGTTGTCAGTGCCAACCAACGCCATAGTTGACCCGATGTCTGCTCTTCCTGGATGAGAGGGGCACTCCGACGGGTCACACTTCCACATGACGCATGCCAACATGCTGCGCAGAGCAGATGCGCTCTCTACGGACGACTTCGCCCCATCTTGACCCAATGAGAACTCGGAGTAAGTCAGTAAAAGTGGCAAAGTAATTTCACATATCAAGCAAGGAGACTCCATGTGTTGGACAGCCACATACGCAAAAGTAATTGACGCGTTTAATTATGAAACGTACAGCCTGCCCAGAATCCCGCATGCAAGCGCCACCCCGTAATTAAATAAAATATTTTTGACGAACCACTACCGTACAGATAGCTGTGGAAGAAGTTCCAGCAAACCCACGAGATGGCAGCACCCCTGCAATCTTGTGAAGTCACATCCTGCCAGCTTCAGAAAGAGGTGTTTTAATTTGTCGTTGCCCTGATAAACCTACCCCTGCACTGGAAGGCTACTCTACCCCACACCCCCGGAAGATTGCTGATCAAGGGATTTTTTGGTATACAAGGAAGTCCGTTACCACGCTCCAGCAGACACGCCAGGCTCACTGGCCGCGTAGGTCAGTGAGCACTCCCTGGTTTGCGGAAGACCTCTATCCTCAGCCTGCAACATGGCTCAATTTCCAGGAGCCTGCAACAAGACTTCAATCCACCTCTGCAGACTGCGAAGTCTGCACCACCCTTGCAGCTTGAAAAAAGCTCATCCACCACTGCACCAGCTGACCGTGAGGGCAGCACGCCTCCAGAGGTAATCCCACTCCTGCACCCTGCACCCTTTACCCCAGTCAAACTTCTGCGACTCCACGGCAGCAGGTCGTAGCACCTTTGTTTTCCCTCTGGATAAATCCCTGTAAATTGGAAGACGCTGTAAAATTGCGTAATTAACCGTAGAATTATTTCTGTGTTTTTATCAATTAATTATCAGGCTCACCTTCGCCTGTTTCAGTGCGTTAATTATTTACTTATATTTTTAGCTAGTTAATTATATTTTTGTGGTGATTAGCCAAGACTTTCCACGTCCTGAGGAACGTAATACAACTTACATAAACCTAAAATGTCTGTTTACCGTTATTTTAACATTAGTCCCAGAGTCATTAGAATTTTAGTTTTCAGTGTGTTAGTACAGCTTGTGCCAGGTTCGGTAAATAAATCCCGCTGGAGACTAGCCATGAGGTGCACTGAAATTTACAAGAGACGGAGCTTGCGGAAAGCGTTAGTCTGCAAATGACACGGCAAAACTCCTGGGTTTCCTGTGTTCCGACGTCTACCTTCAGTGACGTTCCAATACTGGACTGCACGTCTGCACTTCAGGGCCTTGGCTGTGACTGCACACGCCACGCCCCCAGGACTGCATGTCTGCGGAAAGGTCACGGGACAGAACAGATGTATAATAAGAAGGGTGGATTACAGTGCCGTAGGCGACATAAAGAAAGCAGTGCTTTGGAGAGAGCCCTCAAAACCAACCTCATTATGAAAACCACAAGCAAGGTAGAATCCCTGCCGATGGAGACCGAACGCATATCTCAGCCAAACTCGCCTCTCTTACCTCCCACGCAAGAGTCCACGTACCATCATTTATTAGGTGAGTGTTTACCAGAATACGACCCGGAGGGGACTCACCAAGCCCAATCTGAGACTTTGCCCTGAGTAACAAGTGTTACCCCTGCCAAGGTAGTTCCAGAGAAGGCCCCTACTAATTCTTGTTTAATAAAGTTGACTTCGGAGAAAATTATCCAGGTTTCACTCCTGCCTAAGGTTGTCCCCAAAACTTGTGCAAACCCCTCCCCCGCCAACTATATTCCCACGTGTCAAGCGACGAGGCTTCTGCGGATATCGCTGGTCAGATCACCCATTGTCACTGTCACCCTCATTTAAATATTGTTCTCTTTATTCAAATACTCCTACACCCTCGGACAGCTGGCATCCTGCCTGTTGGCAACTCTAGTTGTGAGAAAAATCAAACTCCCTGGGCGGGGAACGATCGCCATTCGCCTCACTCTGGTGATGACTCCCCTCTCTTCCGATGAACCAAGGAGGGTGGTCAGCACACTAACATCTATCCCCAGAAAGCAAGGAGGAGTGCACGTCACACGTATAGACTGGTGTTGCATGATAGTATGAACACACCAAATAATTTCAGTTTGCGTCACATCTCCTTCAACACAAACTCTTGGAGGATACATTTCCTTTTTGATAAAGACTCGCCATCACTTTCAGTGGTGGTGTTAGTTACTGGCATGTCTAAACTCACCTTCGTCTCACTGCTTGTGATGATGAACCTGCCAAATTATGAGGCTGCAGTATTTTAGCAGCAGCACTGGTCATAAAAAATACCCCTAAACTAATTGATTTGGAACTGTTACTCATAGCTTCTGTGTATTTTTTCCCCATCATGTGGATAGAGATTGCCCTTACCCATATTAATTAAGCGAAAAAGATGTTCTGCAAACGACACAATATTGAGAATAATCATTATTTGCATGACGCAACCACACACAGAAACTGCCGTCCAGCAGCCACCGTTCATTGAACAAAGTTTTCTTACTTTTGAATAAGAGATTATTTGCTCAAAATTTTCACTTTATGACCACTTGAAATTAGTGCTATTGTTTATTTCAGAAAAGTTTTTATAATACGCACAAATGTAAAACACCTCAAACGCCAGCTAAAAAATAACAACGCCCAATAGGCTTATCATCCGTGTAGCATACACTTAACAAGTCATTACAAAAAATGCATCGTCGTTGAAGTCAAACATACGCACTTCACACAATAATTACCACATTTACTCGAATGCAAGATGATTAAAATGCAAAACAATCTCAGATTGCGATACTCTGTACACCAGAAAAACAAAATCAGAGAAATACGTCCTTTGAACAAGTTTTCTTGTACAGTGAAATCTCTCTATTACAACCCAATCCCGAGGAACTGTGAAAAGTTTGGGTCGAAAAAGTTGAAATTTGAAGCACGTTCTCAGCTGCCTGCACCAGCCAATGCTCACACTCTTACCCCCAAGCATTGGAATGTTTTCCGTGTGCGCGCAGCAGCTGTCTGTTTTGTCGTTATCATTTCTAGCTTGTTCGTGAATACGGTACTCTATCTCTTTGTTTGTCTTTTACGAATTGGATTTGTGCACAGTTTTTGGATTTCTCTTGGTTTTTGTTACTGTTTGTTGACGACCCACGCAATTATTTTGGATTTTGATTTGGTTATGTTTTTGACTTGATTTTATGGACATTTGGTAATAACCGACGCCGTTTTTTAATCTTATAAGGATTCACGACTTCCGAGAAAATGAGCGGAAAGGGAGCCAGCTTGTTGCTCATGAAGAAGTACGAAATTATCAAGGTAGTGGACGAACAAAAGACTCCGAAGGCTGAGATTGCACAGCAGCATGGCATCCTGAAGTCTACTCTCTTCATTATCCTTAAGATGAGAGCAGAGATAGTAAATGTACTGATATGCTTGCATGTACCTATCTCTATTCGTGTAACGAACCCTTGAAATATTTGGAACTTATTTACGCAATGTATAATTTACGTTAGTCAGCACTTCATAGTTCATACAATATTATTTGTGATGAAACATTTCACAATATTTGAGAATTTTAAAACATTTTGGATCATACTGTACTGTAAAGTAATCAAGTTTGAAAGTCCTTGTATTTTATTGTTGTTTTATCGTTTGCATATCTTTTCACATGCCTCAAGTCAATACAAACATTGCCACGCAAGTTCATTAAATGTCACAAGTGTTTGCTGTCTTTACTCAGTAATAAAAACGCAATACGTAATCACCATACAAAATGGTTTTTAATCTTTGCATTATACTTCCACATAGGCCTAAATGGACGTGTAGCCAAATGTTATGTCATCCGCAAGAAAATAAAATGAATTAATACAGCAGTCGACTTGTGTGTTCTGTTGCAAGGCGGAAGCAAAGTTGAGTCACGACCATGAGTGCCAACCGAGTGGTATTGTTGATCGCTCACGTAGACTGGAAGGGATAGCCAGCTAACCGCCCTCCTCCCCTCCCCTCACCCTCATCCGGCCAGACCAAAGCAAGAGCATGGTGCGCACACACGTACTGCTCAACGTCACCTACACTTTTTGATAGATACGTGCCTCATAGCAATATATGACCCACGAGACCTGCATAATAGATCTTTAATAATAACTTTATATTTTAATAATACATAGTCTAATCGTTTCACACACTTTCAATGGCCATGTCATACTGTGTTTAGGCCTTCTTTTTTACGACAAGGAGTGGTCCAATATACCTTTCTTGGGTATCAAATTAATCAGGAGACATCCAACTATTAAAATATACATATTTAATTTAAAAAGTGGTTTTTGATGCACTAGGGACGAGTATACATGAACTTCATGCAAAAAATGGCAAGTTTGGGGGTATAGGGTTTAGGAGTGGGTAAAACTCGGGCCAAAATTTTCCAAATTTTTTATTACGACCCCCCCCCCCCCCACATATTACGAACCTATTCTCGGGAACCCTGAGGGGTCGCAATAGAGAGTTCTACTGCACAAAATAAAAATAATAAAATTTCACTCCTTGTCATTATCACCAACATACAATAGAATGAAAGGAATAAAATATAGATGGGTCGCTACCTGAGGGTTGAAGGGAAGAAGCAAAGTATTATTTTTTTTAGAGAAGGGTAGTGTCTCACATCCCCTCCCCCCCCTTCAAAAAAATCTGGCACAGCAAAACACAAAAAAAGACCAGCATGCCACTGCCTAAAAGCAACAAAAAAAGAAAGTAGGCATTGGGGGTCCACTGCAGTTGATGTTTCTTTTTTAATAACCGGGAGGGGGGGGGGGGGAAACACACACACACACCAGAGGAACCCAGTGCCCACCTCAGTTGTTGACACTCTTCTTGTAACGACCTTAAGGTTACTGTGACCCTACAGATTGCCACAATATTTTGGTTATTATTCCCATGAGTTATTTATTTAAAATATTTTCCACACAAATTGTTGGTGCAATTTTAGTAAAAAGAAAACGTTTTTCCTGGAACTTGTGAAAAGCATGGTGTGCACTATATACGAGTAAATACGGTACTTCACTTCTAAGAAGATGAAAATAACAATGCAACACCACAAAAATTGCTGAACAGGTCATATTTGATTATTGTTTTTGTAGCAGTGACAACAGCATTATATCTTGAATTCTATAGTGTGTAAAACCAGGCACTATTCTTTATTTAAATGATTGTATACAAAATAAGTGATTTGCTTGAGTTTTGGAAAAATTACATTTTGAATTAACATTTTTTTTGTGTTACTAATTTGTGGTTTTCACATACCACGTCTAAAATGACTAGAAATATACATTTCCCAGTGTTATGACAAATTATCATATCAACCAAATCCTTTAAAAACCAAAAGCTAATATTATGTTAATTTTGTATAGATTTTATCCACTCTAGAAAAAATTTGGCCATTACATTTTGGAACTATGCATGGTGAAACTGTGCAGGTTGCGAGAGTGTGTGTGTATTAACACACAAACACACATGCACACTCGCTCGCACGCACACACACAATATATATAATATGTGTGCATTTGTTTAAACAATTAGACATTAAATTATGAATGTGGTAGTATTTGTTTGTTTTGTGTTTTATACTTGAACAAATAAGAACTAAACTATGAAAGCTGTATGTATATATGTTGTTTCCACTTTGCACCTCGTAGCCAAGTCCAGAGGTCCAGTAACAAAACTCTCATTACTTGAGTGGGCAACACTGCTAAAATGATCCACCGGACCACTGCAACCTATGTTAAGTACTTCATTTGCAGATATGCATGTGTGCACGCACCGATTACTGTTTAGTATCCATAATCCACTGTATTTTTAGGGTGGTTCTAAATATTTGTTTTTTGTTATATACGTATGTACCAATGTAGGCCTGGAATATGAAGGCATATGTGCGAGGATAAGACATTTTTTAAAGTTCGGTTCGAGTTCGACGAACTATAGCATAGTTCGATTCGAGTTTGGTTTGTGTAAAAATTTAGAGATTCGGTTAAATAAAAATATTCTGGTTTAAGTTCTAGTTGGGTTCGACTCCAAAATTTGGGTTCGTCCCATCTCTACAATAAAATATTTCTTACACAATATTGTGCAATACCACTGATGCTACTACCTTTATAACCTCACCAGTGATGGGAAGTTCTTTTTTTTTGATTTTTATGCATGTATTGAACAGTTCTTTCCAATTCAGTGAAACAATCCTTTTTTGGTCTACTGAAAGTCTTACGGGTAGAATTTGCATTTTTTTTAGTTTCTCTTTCATCTTTCACCATCGTCAGATGTTGGCATCCGAAAACCTGAAATGTTGAGCAGCCACACTATTGCTTCTTCATTCTGCATGTCTGATAGCCATTGATTTAAAATTTGCATTGCAGTAGACCTCAAGATTACGAGAAACTAAGAACTAGACGTTTCACATCTCTACAGATTACCCTTTCATATGCTACTGCACTTGAACAATTAGCAATGTATGGTGTTTGTGTTCACTGTAAACAATGTCATAGATGTAATGAAAAATCTGAACACATCCAAACCTCTGTATTAAGCAATAGATATATTAAAATGAATGAGCTTGACAACCTTCATACAGAAAATAATGGTGACTGACTATAGACCAAACGCTAGAATGTGCTGCATGAAGCTCAAGTTAGTAATGGTTTTGGAACATACACCTCTTGCGATACAGATATGACATTTTCTTGCAGATATGTTGACAATTTGCTTTGTTTACATTATGTTCGTGGTTGCAAAATCAAGTACCCCATGTCAATAATTTGTGGCATAAAAAAAAATTAAACATTTTTGCCACCAAACACAATATTACTAGCCTAAAAATCAATAACCAACACATATGTAAACATTTTGCTGCAAAATTTTCACCAAAATTCCTGAAAAACCTTAATATAAGAGACCATGACAAATTCAAAATTTTTACTCTTGCCACAAGGAAAAACCCTTGTCTTGCAGTCAGGTAAATACGGTGTATAAATTGTTCTACTTATAGATACTTCAATAAATTTTCTGTCCAAAATAACCAACAAAACCATAATGCACTAATGTTTGCATTCATAATAATTTCCAACAAGCAACTGCTGGTGCAATGCTCAAGGTTGCCAACACAAAACAAAGAAATTTCCCTATGGCTATGACTAAATTCAGACACTTTCTACTATGGAATCAAACCAAAAATGTGTGCTGGTTAGCATTATTACGTCACTCTCGTTGCACAGTAAATTGTTTTTCAAGTCAAATAAAAATTGTGTTAATTGACCTTTGTTAAAACAAAGAACATCAAAGTTATAAAAAATGTTCTACCTTATGCAAACAGTTTAGACAAAGAATGTGCCTAACAAAACTGGAATTGACTGATAGATGATTCAACAGGTGTATCAATATATCAAATCAATTGATATATCAATATACGCTCTGGAGAATGTTTTTAACTGCACAGCCAATCCAACATCATCAGAAATAAATTAATTTGATTAAAATTAATTTTATCATTATGAACTTTGGAAAAGATATTACTCAAAAGTAAAAGAAATAATAATGCAGAAATAAAATTCAACTATTACCGCCTCAAAAATTCCCTCTATTTTTGGGAAATTCCCCGACTTTTCCCTGACCACGAAAATTCCGACATTTATTGGTTTTCCGGAAGTGTGGCCACCCTGCCCTACATCCATGTAATAGAAATCATATTTCTCACTTTTCTGTCAAGCTGCGGAGGTGGCCTCTTCTCAGTCTCGCTCAGATTCACTGATTTGCAGGTCTCCTCTGCACACAGCAAGTTCTCTTCTGGCAAGCTCCTGTGGCACACAAACACCACAGATACATGCTTAAACCTGAGCTCACAAGTCTACTGTTCAAAATGCTCACTTGCCTGACATATGTTGCAGCACCTTTTTTTTTAAAATAAAAAAAAAAACCACACACACACAATGGAAATATTACATATGCAGTTTGAGGCAGGTCTAGATCCAGAAGAGGCGGTAGGAGGTATAGGGATGGGGGGTGATTTACAGGGATAATGGATACACCCCCCCCCCCCCCAAAAAAAAAAAACACTACACACTGACAAGAAAATGTCATGTGGACATTTTAAAACTAATAAAACTAAAATGAAGTAGGACTGTCAAAATTTTTTTAAATATTAATTTTATTTGGTTAATTTAATACTATTTCTTAAAATTACGATAGAAAGTGCACCCTGCCAATGACATAAACCAGCAGTCTCCACAATGGGAAAATTACCTCCCCCCAAAAACTTTCTTCACTAATGAAACATTAACAAGGTCACCACTTATTTGTATGAAAGCATACCATACACAACTAAAGAATCTGTAGCATTATAAAAATGCATGTTCCTGATATCTGAAAACTTAAAATTGTTAACAATTCCTGGAAATGAAATAAGATTATGATGATTAATTTATATAAAAGCTCTCTGAATATGAATGCAATTTAGAGTAATTAATTCACAATAACATTAAGAACTCGGACATTAAATTTCACATTGTATGAAATATATCTAACAAAATCTAAATTTTGTAAAGTGAAAATAAATCACAACAGTCCGACGCAAGATGTCTTTTCAACAATGGAGATTTTAACGACTTCTGCTCCATCCCTAGCTCAGTTTGTTGCAGAGTTGGAAATTAAATTTGTCCCGTTAATATGTGAGATTGTACTATCTGCCTTGCAGATTGTTTTATTCACCGATCCAGCGTAACGATGCTTAAAGGCAAAGAGTTCTTTTACTCCCCATTAGATAGCTCTAGCAGTAAATATTGCTCGTCTTTTGTTTCGCATCCCCTTCCAGTCGACTGGTGACGAGACAGAAGCAAGCTGCATGTGCAGCATCACACAACAAAGATTTTGATTCCTGCTACAGTATCAGAGTTGTGAGATCCATACCAACTTAAAGTAATAGCTCAGAACTCAGACACTGGGAATTAGCTCACCAATTTATAACTAAATCCAGGCAGCCGCCTGGCCTCAATATAATATAATCACAGCTCCTTACTGTACCTGCAATTTTTTAATTCTTACCCGCTCCACCCTAGCTCGCCACCCGGCTGCTAGGTTTAATATATATATATATATATATATATATATATATATATATATATATATTGACACACACACAATAATTCTTACAGAGTTTGCCACCGGCCATCATATGTAAACAAACTTCGGTGTGCCTTCCTAATATAAATAACTGTTCATTCCACATAATAAATTGCATTTCTGTTTCGTGAATGGTATTTCTTCTGCAGTACATCGCTTTGTAAGTAAAACACTTGTTATAGAAACGTGTCTGAACAAAAAATAGTTTTTATTGATATAATGGCGTTCAGTTGTGCACGAATAAACACTTTCCTATACGCATATTTTAGCAGCTGAATTAATGCACACTGCTCACAAGCATTAAGACAGTAATGTTTGGAATTTTACGCCTGTATTGTTTATGAACAGAGATGGTTATGAAATCAGTCTTACGTTTCACACACTCGTAACTTGTTTAATTTTGCGAACTTCTTACAAACTGTACCAAATAATTCCATCATGGACATGCAAAATCACATTTAAATTGGCATGAATGCAATTGCATTTCCACGTAAGCTAATAAAAATCGGAAAGATTGTGCATTTTTATGGCCACATGCTTCTTGTTAGGTTACACGGCAGAACAGTCGCTGAATGGTACACATCTTCATCTAAGGTGATAGGTTATTAGCCAGAAAATCACGTGACGTAGAATGTTGCCCTATGATAGTCGTTAGGAACAGTACGATCATGTTTTTATTCTGCTAATCACCCATATATGTGATTGCATGATGTAAAACAATTAAATTTTCATTCAAAGATTTCTTTTATTAATAAAATTTTAGTTTTGAATGAAAATTTTAATATGGTATGATTTGAGGCGTGGTAACCTATATGCTATGACAATTTGGTACAAAAAATTATTTATACATTCTTTTTAATGTATTATTTACTCACTCTACAGTTTGTTTACATAGTTCGTTCAAAGCAATATGGATATAAAAATAGTGGTGCGATTCAAAGCACCTATTTGGTATTTTTATGAAAAAAATGCCAGACAATGTGTCAGCAAAATTCAAGACTTGCTAAAGTATTGAAAACACATTTTAGTAGTTTTTATTTGTACATTTTTATTAATTTTCTAGTTTATCAACAAATTCCTGATCCTGTCCCATTTCCCGTGGGAAATTATTTTTCCCACCCAAAATTTTCCTGAGCCCACATTATTTATCCCGCCCAATTCTATTTCTGTTGATACACCATCTGGGGGTCTTGTTAAGTCATCCTTCTATGACAATGGGCATCAACAGGTAGCACCACAAAAGCCTTTAGCTTTGTAGATTGTAGCTCTGTTCAAAATTGCTGCCTTCGTTTACATGAATATTATTACAGGACATGAACTTGCAGTGATCCCTCCACCCTACACCTTTCTTACTCATAATCTAGGACTTAAATCAATAGTAGGCGTACACAGATATTTGGTGACCTTGGTACACTTTAGTGGTAGTACATATAATGATGAGATTATGTTACATGGTAGAATACACTGCACCACTTACCTAGAGCCTGTGTCGCTGGGCCGTGGGTCAGAGGAGAAACTCCTGTTCTGCACTTTGTCACCCCGTGCCTCCCCTACCCCCAGGAAGTTGTTCAGCTCATCGTGCTGCTTGCGGGCCAGTTCTTGTATCGCTGCCAGCCCTACCTGCTGTGGTGCTGAATTGTTGTTCAACACATGGTTTGTCCTGCACACTACATACTTGCCGAGCATCACTTGGTTCACATTACGCAGCTCCTCCAGTGAGATGATGTCCTTTTGGTGATTTGTTTCACACTTTGGAGGAATGTTTTTCAACAAGTTCTGATCCTCTAGGAGCTTCTGGATTTCACGTTCGAAATTAGGAATCTTGTGAGCACCTGCAGATGAAGTAGATGCATGGTGGTGTTTTGCTGCAATTTCTGCAATGGGCCCCACACCATATGATGCCATGTTAACACCTGCCGAGATACCGCTGACATCCCTAGATGGCGAAGGTGATTCTGTTGAACTATGGTGCCTGTGGTGATGCTTACGCTCAGTCTGACTAGAATTATTCCTGGTTCCTGAATTTATGTGCATTTTGCTGGTGCTCTCCTGTTTACTTTCTGAATTGTTTCCAGCCTTGAGGGCAGCATTGTCATCTGGAGATACTGCAATATCAGTTCTACTGCTGCTGGAAGTCCCAGAACGTTGCCTTTGGATTCTAACAGGTGACCGCTTGCCCCCACCACAAGGCCGCTGCTGGCCTATGTACTCGAAG
The DNA here is from genome assembly GCA_029891345.1 of Dryococelus australis. NCBI lineage: Eukaryota > Metazoa > Arthropoda > Insecta > Phasmatodea > Phasmatidae > Dryococelus > Dryococelus australis. The sequence continues at coordinate 28,925,892 of CM056998.1, read as the reverse complement.
CTGCCACAGCTATCACCCTTATAGGAACCTTGGCCATCGGCCGGGGCAGTTGGTGGACTGCAGCAAACAGAGTCTATCGTATTGGCAGTTGCGGCTAACGTCAGTAGAGTCGCGGGGGGAAGACTGTCTGTGTTAGTCGCCACGCTCGACTTCCCGCTCTTGCGAGAATTTAAGGATGATTTCTCTCCACGATGACGTGCTGGTGACAAACTCCAGTCTCTCCGCCGAGAATTGCTAGACACAGAGTTGTTTCGGTGACTCGATGGGGAGAATGAACGTGATGAGGAGAGGCTGTGATTGACTGGTGCTTCGCGCTCATGGCCAGACAGCATATTGTTGTTGTGGTTTCCGTCACCTGCTGCAAGCATGCATTCAAGGGAGGCACAAGGAGAGTTTTCAAGCGAGGATGAAGGGTTCACCTGGATGTCGGACTTGAAAAGCCACTGACGAGCGGAGGGAGGTTCACGAGGTGGTGGGGAAGGTGATGGAGATGCATCTGCATCAGTAGTCCTGCTGTAACTTTCATCTGATGAACTAACACTCGGAGAATGGTTCAAGGAACTAATTTCATCAGCAGAGGAATGAACACGGTGGGGTGTGGAACACGGGAAATAAGGGGCAGTTGCTCCTTGCAAACTCTCATCAGAGTAATGTCGTTGCAGCGGAGCCGAGCGATGCGGCGGCAAGGCGGGTGCACTTCTCTGACCTCTGGCATGCCTGCTGTGACTAGATGCTTCCTTGATGGGCAGTTTGGGCAGTGGTTTCAAGTATGGCTTTGCCTCAATGTTCACGCTGCAGCCGTGGTTGCAGGCACGGTGTGATGCGGACGAGTTGTTGTGGTTGTTGTTGTGGTTTGTGGGCCGAGGCCATGGAGGAACGTACTTGCATGCCACTGGCAGTTTGGGGCAGTGCACAGGCTGGAAGCTGGTGTAGTTGTGAGGGGGTAGAGGTGGCGGAGGCAAGTTGTCGGCATCGCCTGGGTTGAGACGATGCAGCAGCTTCTTGCTGTTGGGAAGTAAGCGAGGCATGTTGCCTCCCCCAGGTAGCAAAGGCTCGCATTCCCCATGAATGCTGTTCTCTCTAACTGGAGGCAGACGCGGGGCACTGCGGGGGCATCCTCCCCCACTACCACCTTCCCGGGGTGGTCGGCTGGAGCGAGTGTCAGAGGAGCCAGACTGCTGCAGCTGATGGAGGAAAGCCAGCGGAGTGGCTACTCCGCCATACAAGTTGCCTGCATAAGATACACACATAATTTAAAAACTGTGCTACAAGAGTAAAAAAACTGTATTAAATTAGGAAACTATCTGTATTTTTTAAACTGGTACTTTCACTCATACTTTTGCTATGCGGCAGTATAATATTGTCAAACACTTAATTCCAGAAAAAACTTTGCACACCCTCATACTTTAATTGAGATTCAAACACAAGAATCACCTGACCAAAACCTTGAGTGCAACTGATGATATTAATTTTGTCTAGAAACAGTTTGTACACATTCTATAATTAACTTAATTTTATTAGCATTTCCAGTTAAAAAAAAAAAAAAGCAGTAATGTACTTTCAGAAATCTCACCTCAGTAAAAACCAAACATGATAGAGAATATTGCTGGACAAAGCTTATATTTTAGTATTGAAAAGGATGGCAACATGCACACTGGTAGTAAACCTCAACGGTCATGAGTGGCAAACTCATGCAAAATTCAAATTGTGAACTGAAGAGCAGACATTTCAATGGCTTAAATACTCAAATATGTCAGCATACTGATGCTGGCTAACAGCCAGCCACGTTAAGACCATGACGGAGCTCACTCCCACGTGACACGTGGGAAGTACATGCATAAAGAGGCCTTAAACTGGACTTTCTCATAACGGGAATATTATGTTTTCAAATGTACGATACGTCTTTCTTTACTTCAGGGCTCAGTGTTATAAAATGTTTAGTATTTGTATGTTTGGTTATAAATTAAAATTGTGCGCTGTGCTAAGAATAAGAACATTATTATTCCGGCATGAATGCCAGAATAAGACATTGAAAGAAGACAGGAAATTTCAGATTAAAATGTACAGTGTTAATCTATATTTTAATTACTTAAGTGCCTTTTCAATTTGAATATAAAAAGTTTTATTCAACGTGCATAGCACTTCCGCTTGTGTGAACCCAGTAGGCGGCCATGGTAGGTCCGCGCGACGCTTGCCTCTGGACAGTCCATCGAGGAGAGCTGGCGAGGTAAGATGCTGTCACGTATGCACTAAAACCTTTTAACATTCATGTAGATTTCAATAGTTCATTTTAGTATACCGGTAAACATTTGCTTTGCTTACATTACCCAGACATCTCCCCAGCATTATGCTTCTGCTTAACCTAATTATTTGCACCCTTGTGGCTTTTTGAATTTAATCGAGAAGAAGGAGAAAGATGTAGGAGAGGCCACGCGGCCTGCGCAACTTTGAATCAGGCGCCATCCACTTATGTTAAAGGCATTTCAGTGTAAATTATGTTTAATTGCTAAGCACAATATTAAGGGTTATACTTCTATGTATTTATTTGAGGGTATTTTTCATGTTATATTGTGTTGACGCCACATCGCCCATGGCCACTCGGACAGATATTGCTAAGCACATATATGCACCATCCACGCCATTTTAGGGTATATTTGTGTAATACCATATAAGCTTTATTTAATGTCAAGGTTCTATGTATTTTTCATTCAGGGTTCCGGGAAATTTCACGTAAATTGATGCTTTGTATGTATTACCACGCTGTCACTTTCATGATTGATTATCCCACCATCAGGCGAACCACAAGCCTGTATCTGTTTAAATCATCAAGAGGAATATTTTTCTGAACACTGCTGCCATTTTGTCTGAGAATAATTTGCCGTTTTACGGAGAAATATTGCAATTTTGCCTTCACCACGTGGTCTGCTACGAACTTTATCCAGTGGCATCCACGCCATCTAAGCTTGCTTTCAAGCATCTGCATGTTTATTGTGACTACTCATAGTGTGCCCCATTTTGTTTAATCTATATTTGTGTATTTGTGTAATTTTGTACGGTGATATTATTTCCGTCCTAGCCGGCTATGTGTATAGGCCGTCACCACACTAACCACATGCTGGGAGGCGTGCCCCAACGAGTCAATGCTAGTGATTCCAAATAATCACACGTGTTCATGTTCCGATTCATTTTTGTATGTGTGTACATATTTTATTTGATAATCTTGCCACTGTGTTGAGGTTATAACAAATACAGGAAACAAACTTTTGTGATGGCACTATATTTTGAAAATTACAAAAAAATACTTATATATATATTCAGGTTTTTATCAAACATGTTTAATATTGAGTTATTTTATTTTATAATAAATATACCAGACAACGATCAGTTGATTCAAATTTGTTTTATCCATTCATGTCAACATTTGTTTGAGCAAAATAGTTTATTTGCTCTTCAGGGCTGTTTGTAAATGTATTTCCAATAAATAGATATGTTATAAAATAAAATCACTTAAAATTGACTAATATGTAAAATACAAAAAAATTTTGCTGCAAGAATATAGGTTTTTACTACATATAGAATTTTATATTAACTATAAGAGTACAATACTATTACTGAAAGTGACATAACTGTCTAATTTAGCAGTTCAATCCACTTTCATACAAAGTGGTTATGTATTCTTAGACATGCTGAATGGTGGGTTTTAAATATTTATGTTGGCATTCTTTCCACACTTATGTATGACCACACCACAAGCAACTTATGGAGCAATTACTATAAATTTATAATTAAGAAATAAAGACAGATTACAAGTGTGCAATAACTTAGGGTAAATGTACCAGAGTACAGGCTGAGAAAATTCCATAAAAATTATTATTGCAATAATATGAAATTATAATAAGAGGAATAGTAATGATACATTTCTCTTTCCTTCTCTAAAACTTTGCCAAAATATGAAATCAACTCTCAAAATTTAAAAGCACAAATACATTTTTGCTCTAGTAACTGGGCACTGTAACAAATAAATGCAGATAAAGTCTGTTCACAATAAATTGAGCACTTTTGAAATCAAACTTAGAAAAAAATCACTGCCCCTACCTGCATATATTTTAACGGGCACACCGAGTGACATGCACCCAGTAAAATTGGTAACGATGGATGGGAAGTAGCTGAATAAATTTCTGATAACTTAAAATTATTTCTTTCGCTTTCTGTTTTTTGTTTTTTGAATCTAAGAGTAATGATTAGCAGATTCGTAAACTATTTAGTTTTATAATAATTTTGCGGTTTCACTTGACTGACGCATAAATAAAGTTATGAGGCCCATGACAATGTTAATCTTACATAAGTCGGAAGAATACACAATGTACATGCAAGTAGATCTTAAGCAGGGCTTTCAAAAATGCTTATTTTACCGCGGACAGCCTATATATGTTTAGATATATTTGCCCTAGTGACAGTTTACTCAGAAATTTTGTTTTATAATCTGATCCAAGTCAATTTATATTATAAAAGTAATATCAGGAAACAAAAGATGTTAGAACATGTCTGAAATTAATTACTATTACACTTACCTTCCCATTATTTTTGCTAATAAAACTGCCACTTCACCACAAATGTACTATACATACAAAGATTTGTTTCAATTTTTTTCCTCTTTCTGGTCCCTGATGTAAAAGTACAACCTCATACACTTTAAACACTCATTATTTATGGTTTGTTGTGATCATGAAGTTTCTATGCATAATTTTTTTCTAAATATGACTATGTAATATGAGATTTCTATTTCTGATAGATTTACTCCAAATGGTACAACAGCATGAAGTAATTTTTCCACCAAACAAAAATTTTAATTTACTAGGCATAGAAATGAGTTACAGTTGTATCTGCAGCAATACCCACGTGTTTAGAGCAGAATACACGTATTTTATAGTCTTGACACCACTTCACAAGCAAACACGTGTGCTCTCACACACACAACACAATTCACCAAATATGTAGATATTTGTATTCCTTAGCTCCTAATTGATTTCTGTCATGCAATTATCAGGATAAAGTTCTTTCCACAACCGCAATTTTCAAATACATTATTTGTATACAGAATGTTCACAAAAATCACCTACAAACTCCGTCAAGAAATTCCATACATAAATATCGACAAACATTATATACATGATATTTAGCCTTTCTTCCTAAATGTTCTGTACCAGTAAATGAGGTACCACACACACACACATAAAATGAGAGGTACAGGGGGAGGGGGGTGGGAGGGGGTGGGAGGGAGAGGAAGAGAGGGGGAGAAGGGAAGGGAGAGAGGTGGTGAAAGGATGAGAGGGGGTGAGAGGGGAAAAAAGAGTGAGAGGGGAAAGAAAGGGTGAGAGGGGAAAAAAGAGTGAGGGAAAGAAAGGGTGAGAGGGGAAAGAAAGGAGAGAGAGGGGAAAAAAGAGTGAGGGGAAAAAAGAGTGAGAGGGGAAAGAAAGGTTGAGAAGAGGGGTTGGGCAGGGGAGAGAGGTACAGAGAGGAGAGGGGATAGGAGAGAGAGGAACAGAGATTGGAGAGGGAGAGACATGGAAGAAGGGAAGTGGAGGGGGAAGGGGAGAGAGAGAAGGGAGAAAGAGAGATGAGAGAAAAGGGGGAGAGAGGAGGTAGAAGCAGAGAGGGGGAAAGGGGGGGAGGTGGAAGATGTGGGAGGGAGGAGATAAAGAGGGGGGAAAGGGGGTGAAGAAGAGGGGGGAAAGGGGCGATGGAGAGGTGGTGAGGGGGAAAGGGGGGAGAATGAGGAGGGAGAGGAGGGAAGACGAGAATGTGAAAATGGGGGAGGGGACAACCACACCTCAAATTAACACTAGATACACCTGGGTGGCAACCACCATTTTTTCCATAACCAATAACTAATGTAAACTAGTAGTAATTTTCTGTACATGAGTGTGTATATTAAAAAAGAAAAACTCTCGTGACAGATATACCTTTGAAGACCAGTCACTCCATGAGCAAATTAAAAAATGCACAGTCAGGAAAAAACATCTGCGATACAGCATACAAATAAGCTGTTAGTCATGCTTCTCAAAACTACATCACTGAGAATGCATTGCAACCTCACGAAACATTTCTTTGATACGTATGGACTAAGAGCCTGAGAGTGATGGAAATAGGACTTAACTTCTCATTGAATGCAAGGCATTTTGAGTTGTACCAAGTTGCTCCGAGAAGTAAGAATGGGAAAGAAATTGACTAAGGCCTGTAATAAGGAACCATCTCAGCATTCACCTGGAGTAATTTAGGAAAACTACAGAAAACTTAATTATGATGGCTGAACTGGGAATGGAAACTAACTTCTCTCCAATGTACGTCCAAAGGTTTAACACTATGCCAACTTCTAACAAACAATCAACAAATGGCAGCTACGTTAAAGTAACTTAACCCAATCTGCACACTTAATTTAGGTCCAGTTCATTCAGCCAACAACAACGGCTTCATGTCTAGCGAGACATTGTTAAATTATTGAGATTTTTGCGAAGATGAACTAACACACCAAGATGACATGTTCACACTTTCTACACATCAATCTACAAACATTATACCTATAGGGAAAATCACATGCATACAAACACTGACAGGACGAGTTTGTTTAAACCAATAAGTGAGATTATAAAGACATTTCACACAAATGTGACTCTGAAAGTTAAAATTTCTTTTGCATAATCCGGCCTTACTTCAAAACTTCAAAGTTCTACATCATTTACCTGGCTAGTGAAAGATACATTTAACAATTCATATAACAATATATTATAATTCTACATACAAGTAAACACATTACATAAAATGATACATATAAGCACTTATCCTGCAGGGAATATTACAGAATATTATAAACATTTCACCATATACAGGTTGACATGCCACTCTCAACAATATTTAATAAACGACTACGACTCATATACATCAAGAATTATATGTAACCCTACGAAGGGTCGAACCCAGCAAGTAATTTCACGAGTGCCTATAGGATCGCTCCCAGCCTAGTGAGCGATTACACACACATGAAATAAAACCGAGCACCTCCATTCATGACCGCTGTTAAGATCGCCCTTGTTGTGAGGGCGATTCTAGACATGTGAAATGGAAGTTGCGTAAGCAGTCAAGAAATGCGCCCGCCTCCCCAAAGTGCATGAAACGCGTCGAAGGTCACAGAGCTACACCCTGCCACAAAGCATCCTGAGCACAGCTGACGCTGCCCGAAACCGATCACCGAGTGCAGATGGTGGCTACCCCCCTGACCGCGCACACGAGGGACATCATGAGAGCAACGCCACACCTTTCACTCCAGCCCAGGCGTGGACATGACCAGCACACTATAAATGACAGTGCGCAGCTGAAAATTGCAATTACTTATCCAGTAGCACGCCTCAACACTTCGATGCTGGGGCTCTCTACTGCTAGCCAGGTCCTCATGATCCACAACAAGAAGCTGCCCCAACGTCTACCAGCAGCCCCAGATGCTGGCACCAGGAGCCCCAAAGGCTGCCCCAACATCTACCAGCAGCCCCAGATGCTGCCACAAATGCCTACCAGCAGCTCCAAAGGCTGCCACCAACCTCTACCAGAAGCTCCAGAGGCTGCAACCAACATCTACCAGCAGCTCCAGAGGCTGCCCCAACGTCTACCAGCAGCTCCAGATGCTGCCCCAACGTTTACCAGCAGCTCCAGATGCTGCCACCAACATATAGCAGCAGCTCCAGATGCTGCCACCAACGTCTACCAGCAGCTCCAGAGGCTGCCACCAACGTCTACCAACAGTTCCAGATGCTGCCACGAATGTCTACCAGCAGATCCAGATGCTGCCACCAACTTCTACCAGCAGCTCCAGAGGCTGCCATCATCTACCAGCAACTCCAGAGGTTGCCACTAACGTCTACTAGCAGCTCCAGAGGCTCTCATGAACGTCTACCAGCAACTCCAGAGGCTACCACCAATGTCTACCAGCAGCTCCAGAAGCTGCCATCAACATCTACCAGCAGCTCCAGAGGCTGCTACCACAACCAGCAATCTACCAGATGCTCTCCAACAGTAAGCTTGCAGACTTTTACCCAACACTAACATCGGCGACAACACTCACGCTCATTGTTCCTCCTAGTTTGACGACTCTACTACTTTCTGATCATGGTAACCACAACTACTGCCCTTCTAGTATTGGCCCCCTTATGTCACTTCTGGACACCCCCAAATTAGAGTTGTTTTCATAGCCATCGAAGCCACTTTTTACCTTGAGCAGTCTAGGATCAGGTCACCTTCCCCATCTAACCGTAGTTTAATTTCAGTTCACGTCTGCTTGGTTAGGAGGTAGTAAGTGTCAACGGGGGCAAGGAGGAGACCGGGTATTGACCATCACTGTATGAGCCATAAAATAGAACCGCAGACTTCCCCTCAGGAAGTCTGTACGTCACCACATACCCATTAGCAAGGCCACCCATTCTGTGCACTTCGGTGCACAGAAAGAGAGAGCCTGAATCACTACCAACATGTCCAATACAGGTTAGACTGCCAGCCCAGGTTTGATGCCCTCCACCGCGTTTTCGGTGCTGGAAGGAGTATTCGCCTGGACCTGGAACGCCTGACCTTTGTTGAGAACACTTACCCAACAGTGGTTGGAAGGTGACCTACACAATCCAATGCTTTTGGTCCTTGGGCTGGCGATGCAGGGAAGTGGGAGCACAGGGCTTGGTCATCAAATACTGTTGGAAGAACACTCAGCTTGGGCCTCGTTGCCTGCTTGCCACATACCAGAAGTAGTTAAGGATCGACTTCACCTCTACGCCACTCAACAAGAGGACTGGGATTCAAAGAGAGGAGAGAAAGATCGCTGCTATCGCCACTAAGCAAGCGTGTACCTCTCAGCCTGCTGCACTTAGCAGAGAAGCCCAATAGGATCGAGCTCAAGCCACCCGCTGACTGGAGTGGCATCACTCCTCAGTCACCTCCCCTTCTTTGTTTGCAGCACACATCAAACTCGCAGGCAGCTATTACCGCATAATTTGTGCACTACTGGCAGGCACTGAAACCAGATACGGGATAGCTAACCCGGTGTTCTGGAGCAGCCAATCAGCCAGCTGGACCAGGACCAACAGCCACCCTAATCACGACAGCGCAGCCACATGCTCATCAGGATTCAGAGCCAATACCAGCCAACGATCACAATCACCGAAGCCAGACAAACAGGTACCTGTAAACACTGGTAAGTCAGGTAAACCTGAGAGTGTACATTCCCCGTCTGGCGTATTACAGTATTGTCAACACCAGACTTTGTATCTTGTCGCCAGCCAACGCGCAAGTGTTAAGTTTCTGGCAAGATGCAATCAAAACCCCCCACCATGACACAGTCATAGACTCCAAAGCATCACGCGTCAAGGTAATGCTTGTAACCTATATGGTACATTAAATAGAAAATATTTTTTAACTTATTTAAAGTGAAATATTAAATGAAAATTAAAGCCTACCTGAAAGATATGTACTGGAATTTTGATGTAATTTTGCACAGACATAAGCACTATTATTAGTATTGCAAGGGAATTACAATTTATAACTACAGCATACTTGTGCATGTTTTGAGCAGTCTATTCGTGGTTTCTTCACATGTTTTGAATCAAACTTTTGAAAAATCTCCCAATGAGTGTTTCCTAAATATGCTAAGTATCGCAAGTATTTTATACTTTTGTTAAAAAATAAGTACGCAATTTTTGGTTCAATATAACAATTACTTATATTCTATTTATATACTTGATGCATGCCACTCTACTGCGCAGCGAGCATGCAAGGTCTACTCTACAACTTCGCCCCATCAACAAGCGATGAAAGCAATTCAAGGCAAGTCACACACCAGCAGACAATGAATCTTGTGCCTACAGGGTTGATCCATGCATTACGGACAACTACAGACACGCTTATATTAAACGGAAATTGTACTGTCCACTCATTAACTAACATACGGTCGTCACCCTCAAAGTCGAAGCTTGTTTTACCCACCGAGCCACCGACACAGCATAGAGGAAGAAACTACCTAGTTAGCAGAGATGCTGAGAGAGGGCAGCACCCTGTGGCCGATGTGACTTCTGCTCGAGTCTCATGGAGAGTCGGTAAATACGTCAACAGCCTCCAGACAGGGAAATAAGAAATGCGTGGTATGGCCCACTACCCTGTTTTAAACAAATGAGGCTAGTAATCTCTGCACTCCTGGGACAGCCTCTAAAACTGCAATTTTCAATATATAAGGCAAAGCGACACCGCTCTCACCAGTCTTCGTCGGCCCGCCGACCTGAATAAGGTCAGAGGACTGCTCTCAGTCTGTGAAGACTTTCCAGCCCGCGAAAGCTAACCAACAGTCCGAAGAAGGCTCTCCTACCATCTACTAGAAGCTCTATCTCCAGCCCCGCAGCATGCGGAGAAAACCAATGGGGAAGCTCCAGGTATCACGACATCCCTACCCCTGCAGCCTCACTACCCGAGTCAATCTTCTGAACTCCGCAGTAACAGGAGTGAATCAGCATTCTCATCCGCCTAGATTAGCCCACTATATATGTTTACGACTAGAGAGGGAAGGAATGTGTCAATTTGCGCCCCAGTGTGTGGCTTAAGTTACCCTCATCCGTATAGGAGAGCCTGAGTAGAGAGTGAGGGCGCATCAAACTGTAATATTTCATTAAAAATTTATATGGATTTAAACAGGGAGTAAATTGATATGTTGGTAATGTCTAGTAAGAAATAGTTCTTATGCAAAATATGATCAAACTGTGTGCACATGAATGCGGTGCATTGTATCTTTGGTGTAACTTTGAAGAATCAGTTACGCTTTATTTACACGAGGCGGAAGAATATTCTGAAATTAGAACTCGAGCAGGGCTTCAGAAAAGTTGGAAGTGACAGTGAATGGACTAGTATACCCGAATTATGCCTAAACAAACACAATTATGCCACGCAATAAATATGTCCCTTCTTTTAAAAGCACTTTTTTGTTATCCATACAAGCTTACTCTGTCTATTTTAACTTCCCTAGGGCCCCACTTTCCTCATGTTTCGGAATCCTTACAAGACCATACTTCACTGCAGGTATCCCACTATTATGAATCGTCTGCTGCTTCCAATGATTTGAATCGATGCGTGTTGCTTAAACACCGGTCGTACAAGTGACTTTTGTTTCTGCGCTAGGTCAGTCGCGCTACGCTGGGAACTCCGCTCCCGTTTTTTTTTCTGGTCACCACTGTTGGCCTTGTAGGCTGTCTGCAGGGTATGCAATAGGGTGTAGTCGGACGGGCAATATGTCTCACAATAACACTGGCCCGCTGGGGCAAAGTGGACTTACCAGAGCTCTGCGGGATGTTCTTGGTAGGTGTCAAAGTAGTACTGCAGGTGGGGCGTGTGGAGTCTTGGAGTCCTTTGGTCTTGGTGGAGGTGGAGCTGCTATAATTCACCACCAGATGTCACACCAGTTCCACTCGGTGCTGGCCCAGCTGCCAATGTGTAGGTTGGCCCATCCGAGCCTGGTGTCACTCCTGGTGACCAGAGCTCAAACTGTCGGATGGACATCGTAGCCAGTCCTAACTGGGGCGGAGTAAAATACATAGCTCCTGACGGGAGATGCCAGTCTCCCCGCATGACGGGCGGCTTGAGTCTGACCCCAAGACTCAGACCTGCTTGGCGGCACTGAACTCTGCCTTCTTTTCCATCCTCAGAGCTGTGTGTCCGCTTCCAACGACATAGGCTTAGAGTACACTTTATTTCCAGCAAGCTGCAAGCAACGGACAATCCCTAACTTAGGCGTGTAAGGCAGACAATGGCTGGCGGTGCGCTCCCTGGCTCTTAACAGCGCAAGCCCCTCGAGTTGCGGGTCGTAAACCGTCTTCCTGCTGCCACTGACGGGTGAATCCACAGACATAGGGCCTCCAATCCGAAGCCGCTACCTCTGCCAGCACCTTAGCTAGACGCTCCGGTCAACGATGACTCGCTCCTAAGACTACTTAGATGCAAAGGAAAATATTAACTAACTGTCGCAACTAACTCCATCTGGGTTTGCCTAGAAGAGGCCTTAACTTCAACAGGGGAAGCCACTACCAGCAAGTAGCAGCAGCTGAAGACCCAGGAGGTGTCAACAGCTGAAGTTTTAAGTCATCATTCGTTGTCTTCTGGTAGATGAAAATTATGGTGGCTGCGATTACCAGGAGGTAGGTGGTGGCAGCAGCCACTGGAGAACTGGAAGTTCTTGGAGAGGATAGTGAGGATCTATAGTCAGTAAAGAGCCTCAGCACAGAAGCGTTGTGGCGAGCTACTAGAGACGGTAACTCCCAACCACAGCCATGCACTGCCTTATATGCGGCTCCTCTGGAGTGCTTGATGAGCCTGGAGTGGGAGGAGTGATGTACCCCTGTAATGTCTGCCTGGAGTGCGCTCGGGATATGGCCTCAGGCGCTCGGCCATCTTCGGTGATGTGGCGACACACTGTCTGCCGAGTGCATCGGGGAGGCTGATGTGTTGCGTGGCCACATCAAATACCTTTCGTTTTATGTGAATCCAAGGTGCATTTTGAGTTGAAACCACTCTCTGCGCACTTATAAAACGACGTGCTTGGTTTGCTCCTTCACGGGTTTAAATACTCTTAGTTGAGAGAGGAGGGTGGGTTAGGAACAGTTCGGGAAACCAAGTATCTTCCGGGTCTCTGGCAAGAACACATCCTCCTAGACATCTTTGGTGTTGTTTCCTGTAGTTGGTAAAAGCATGTGGGATGAGCTGTAGTAGTTTATAGTATATATGTATAAGCGGTACGCGTCAGAATGAAGAAATGCAAAGAAAGGAAGACGAGTTTTACACGAATGCTAGGAGATGAACGACTAAATAAGGGGAAAACTTTCAAGCATTCTATTTACCAGAATATAGGATTACTTCGAAAATAAAACCACCTCCACACTTTTTTTTACTTTGGCCTATAGGTGAAATTAATTTCTCCACAAATTATTTTGCCATGCAATTTACCAAAGCCATCTATCTTGACACTTAAAAAGAAAATTACATAACCAAACAGGTTCTCAAGACTAAGAGCAGGTGGAACCGACTCATACCTAGACAAGACTAAGTCAACAGGCGAGCTTACCAATCTGCCCCCCTGGGCCAGAGGAGCGCACATTCTGTAGATCATCCACACGCACAGTAGTAGGCTGTTTGCGGTCTGTCAAGAAATATGTTGTCATGTCGCCTTTACCCTTTACCTTGACCTTGCCGCGGCACTGGAACTCGTAAGGATAATGCTGAAGCACTTGGTACACTTCTTCAGTCACCTACACCAACCAACATAACATTAACAATTGTAATTTTATACATCTCAGCAGTATTACGGAGAATACTGATTCAACTAAATATCCTTACCAAACAGTGAATATGACTCAATAAACCTTTTAAATTTAAGTTTAAAAGTCTTAACAAGACTCATGATTACAGTTATTTGTGGCACATACTTCCTCTAATGTGAAGCACATATGCAACCAGTGATTGAGTGCAAGACTAGAGATGGGACATTTGATACTTGATACCTCAATACCCCTTGATATTTGGAAGTATCGAGTATAACGACGTGCATATTGATACTTTTATTCAATACTTTGTATCAACACGTGTATAAGGCTTGGTCCACCATCTTCTCTATTGTCACGAAGCGGCACCGTTTATTTTTGTTCTGTAGTTTAGTAGTTTTGGACAGGACACAAGTGTCGTATTTATTTAATGATTCAGCTAATTATTTTGTATTGATGGCAGAGAAACATGTAGTAAGGATTACAACAGAACAATATGTATTCCATTGTACCCTAAATAGGAATTATGAACAGTAAGTCAGTGTGTATTGTTAATAACATATTTTGAAACGGCTCTTAAAAGGTTTGAACTGTACGTGGCCTAAAAAAACACATTTCAACCCTGTTTTGCAGTGTAAAAATAACACGTTTATTGTACAAAAAATGAACTTCACCAAAAATACTTACGTCCTGAATGTGTGTAATATTCAAATTGGTATAAACTACATACTTAATAGCATTTTTTCCCCCTGGTGAGGTTGAAATTTGGCAGGTTATATAATAATTGGAATGTTTTTTGATACAAACAAATTTTACTCTCGTCCATTAAAACAATATGTAATTAACAATTATACACATCTTATAAGAAGAGCTGCAAAACAATGCAGTCTCATGAAAGATGTTAAATTAAAGTCTCTCCCAAGCCCACTCAACCCAGTGGCAATAAAATAAACGGAGCCCCAGCAGTATGACTTTGCAATAACAAAATTAAGGTAGGTAACCTAAATTGATCATAGCATTTGTTCACACTCATTGTTTTATTCATAGACAGAGCAGCTGTGGCACAAAGATACATCGTGGCTGTGCTAAGTTTCTATAACTGTCAACATTTATTGAAAAATGTTCTGTATTCTGAATGCAAATACGTATTTCAATATGTTATGTGCAATTTGTGTTTACATCGGTATTTCATATTTATTTTACGTGTGTGCACAATCTGTGAAAACTACCATTTATACTTTACTTCCGGTAGCGGAAGAATTGGTATTGTTTTTAATCCAATTGCTATTGTTTTTTGTTTTTTTATTCCCACATTTTCTCTATCTGACTTAATCCAGAAAAAATTTAATGCTAGTTTTTCTAAATAAAATTTTTTTTCACCTTTCATAGTTCAAAAATTGTCATGCCTGATGTGTTCTTTTAGAATCATATAAATATTTATAATTTTTTAACACTTGACAAGCCTACCATAGATGTTACGTTATATAAAATTCAAATTTATTTCCAACATCTGTAATATTATCTTGCGTGATTTTTCGTTGATTTTAAACTTTATCATAAATTTAGTTAAGAACAATGAAAATGTAGTCTACAAAAATTTGATTGCATTACTTAAATTTTTTAGAGTATCGAGTATCGAAAGTATCAAGGGTATCAAGCTGAAAACTGTATTGAGTATAGAGTATTGAAATCATGGTATTATCCCACCTCTATGCAAGACTAAACAACAGTGCAGAAAATAAACATGCACTATACCTGAAAATGCATATTGTGAGAACTGTGCCCAGTCACTATATTTCAACTTACATGCATGCACCCTTCAACCCCTTCCACACTGCTTTCAACTTCCTGCATACTATCAGCACAGGGAAACAAATACCATCATTGCTCACAGCTAAATAAAGCATTACCAATACCCAGGTTTATCACAGGTTTTTCACTGTTGTATACTGTAGTTGCACAATAATTATTAAATACTGTAGAGAGTAAACTATTTTTATAGCCATTCTCAGCCAAACCAGCGCAAGCAGCATGCCATACACCAGACCCCCCTCCTTAACAAATTCAGCAGGAAGGTGATCCCTGTCCGCCAGCCCTTCCACAAAGCAGAAGGGAAGAGTTGCACATTAAGATAGCAAAGAATGACCCAAGTGTTTCTCCCCTTTCCCAGGGTCATTTCCCCTCATTTTAGTTGTTCAGCCACGCACTAAGCAATTTTATGCCCGAATGCTGGGCAGCAGCTGAACAAGAGAGGAGACCAAAATGGACGATGCACTTGTTAACACATTTCACACCTAGTAAATGGACATCTTCACAAACAACTTGACAATCTACGCTGATTACTAGAAACAGGTTTCAAGTGTCAACTGGGTTAAGTTATTATTCGCATAATAGTTGCACCTTTTATTTTCAAAGACATTTTCAG
This sequence comes from Dryococelus australis, assembly GCA_029891345.1. Taxonomy (NCBI): domain Eukaryota; kingdom Metazoa; phylum Arthropoda; class Insecta; order Phasmatodea; family Phasmatidae; genus Dryococelus; species Dryococelus australis. Next base: position 28,910,139 of record CM056998.1, on the reverse strand, counting down.
TAAAAAATGTGATGACTTCAGCACATGGCATGAAGATTGGTGCAGCACAAAGACAAGCAACATAACACAGTAATTGTCTTTGAATAAAATTCAACTAATAAACACAATGCAGATAAGAATTAAAAAAAAAAAAAAGTATAACTGTGTTAGTTTAATACTGTAATAAAAACTTTTAAAATTTTGCCTCAACTCGTATGAATACAGAATACATCACAAAATTTTGTATACGATTGATTGTAATCGAACACCAAATACAAGCCAACCCAAAATTTCAAACCCTTTGAAAATGAAAATACAGTAATATGACACAGAATGCAAGCCAAATTTTGAATGTTCCACATGCACTCGATCAGCTGAGAGCACACAAAGAAGTTATAGACCACACAGTGCGTTCACGTAGACCTTACAGAAAAGGAGCATCTTTCCGGGCTGCAAATCTACAGAACGTTGGTGAAATAGTGCTCACATGACGTATGTTTAGTTCAAGCAATTAATGATATTTCACTTTAAAAAAGTCATTTTGAAACAGTGATGAATAATAAAGGTGATTAAAATTAACTTATTCAGTGTCTTCAAAAATTGATCATTCAAACCATGTCCTCTGATTTCCCTGAACACTTACGCAGGTCGCAAGTTACTTGTTACAGTGTGTTCGAGCCTGGAACTTTTGCATTATTAAACAACAAATTGTGTTGAATAGACTCTTACAGGATATAAGTTTATTCAAAATAAGCGCATCTAATTAAATAAATTACATAATATAAATTTTCCAATATCCCTACAAGAAGTTAATAACATGAACATTATGCTCAGTAATACAAATTGCTGAATGTTAAAACCATTTTTGGCAATAAGGGGAGATCACATATACGCTTCTGGGAATACCATTTTATTTAGGAAGATGCTGTTTATTGAGCTAAATTAATATATCATTTTAAAATTATGACAACTTTACGCTGGTTACTATTAAACACCTACATTACATGAAAAAACAACCTTTAATTACAAAAGAAAACATCTTTACAACAAACAATTCCTTATTAAAATGTTGACGTGGGAAATCCTGAGTGTAAAGGAGGAATGTCAGCGTGCCCATGGTGGGTGCTAGGTCAGGCGCACCCGGTGGCGGGAGATTTGAAATGAATATAGTCTTTACGATGTACTGGAGCACGTCCAGTGTAAAGTACAGGCATGGTAGCTATGCGGCAGGGAATGAGATCAGGTTCCGTGAGAATGACTTTGCGTTTCAGAGGATTTGCTCTGGGCAGCATACCTGGGCGACACTACGTGTTTCTTCGCTAAGACGAATGGGAAATTCAAAGAAGTCCTTGGGAATCTCTGGTGTAGACAGTCTCTGCATGTAATGCAATGCCTGGGCTTGTTCCCTCAGTGAGAGTTGCATGAGTGTGGCCAGGAAGGGGTTAAGTTCCTGCTGACGCCCAGAGGCAGTGAGTATCTATCTAATCTTCTCTCAGACACCACATCGACAGGAGTATGACATGAGGATAGTCACCCTTCATGTCAGTGCCAGCCGAAAGCGGTATCACTACATCAGCACTCTGCGTCGAAACGTGGTGAACACTAAGAGGCAGGTCTTGCCGGCGGACAGTCCCAGCATGTGGATGAGTGTCTCAGGAGGAAAGATCTCCCCCAAATCAGGAACACTAACTCCGGCACAAGGAGCATGGTGGAGAGAGTAGCCAGAGCCTGCAAGCCGACCTCAAGAGTACCTAGTGTCGGGGTTCTGCCGTTCTCTACACCGTGGTGCACAGAAAGGGTGGCTGTCCAATGTGCATGTGGGTACTCTATTGGTGTGTTGCATTTTTGAGTAACTTTCCCGGTCACCTGCTACCCCTGGCACGGGCCCAAAGTCCACTGGGAGAGGAATTACACTACAGGAAAGATACTCTCAAGTTGGTTAAAACATCTGTTTATTCCTGTGATGGAAATAAACAGGGTGGTGTTGCACTACCTCCTAAAGTCAGCATGAAATTATGTAAGTGAAGGCGACCTGGTACTAAGCTAACAATGGCAGGGTAGACTAGCGTTATGTAACTAACTCTAACTGGTTCTACTCTACTTGTGTTGCCCAGAAGGGTGCGCAGTGTCTAGCGTGTAGATAACATTGGCGATGGTAAGGATCTTCTGCACAGTGTGCGGTGAAGACAAGGTTGGTAGAGCAAGACTGTGGTGCAGGCGAGATACAAGGATATCACAGACGAGTTGTGGTGGAGACCAAGGAGCAGGAGGTTGCTTCGGCACGAGTGTGCGGTGAAGGACCAGGATAGGCACTCTGGCCAGCGCACCCTGGCTGGAGTTGTGGAGGGGGGTAAGCAAGGCATAAAATCTCTTGGCTTGTGACGTCAGTAGCCGGCGCTGGTTCTGAAGTAAGACTCTGCGTTTGTACTGGCAGTGGCATTTGGCGGCACGCTGGAGTACTTGGATGATCTCAGTGTATAACTTTGGTGGCTCAACCGGTGAATAATACAATCTTCAGGTTGGAACATCCATTCTTGCCATCGGTAGACAGTACAATCTGACATCTCATGATACATGCTAACAATGAAAATTCCATAGGAATTGAGTGCAAGGCTTGCTCAGTGAAGAGCAGAAATTGTTTAATCATTATTGAAAAGATGTCAGGAGTCAATGTAGTGCATAACATTTTCAGGCAAAAACATTTTCTTTGAAATACTAGTGACGATAGGTGAAACTATTTTGAGTGACGGATAATCTTGATAAAATTTCTGCGACCAGATCACCTACACACACGCCCGGCTACTGTGAACAATTTACAGGTCAGATCCGGCAGAACACATGACCACTCTGTGGTACGGTGTATGATAGGATAACAGTGCATTGTTAAACTGAGATACCATGATTTGTTTTATTTAACACTTCATGTACTTTACCAATTGCCCTTTCAGTAGGTATGTAAGGAGATAAATAAGCGTGCATAGCAGAGAGTATGCAGCTATTTTTATGCTATATAACAGGTATCCCTATCTAAGGCATGTAAGGAGATGAAGAAAGATGCATGGCTAATAGAGAAAGAGGGAGAAAGAAGAGAAGGGGAAAGCGAAGAGGAGAGAAAAAGAGAGAAAAAGAGAGAAAAAAGGAGAGAGAGATAGAGGGGGGGAGAGGGAAAGAGGAGTGTGAGATAGAGAGGGAAAGAGGGAGAGAGAAAGAGGAGGGAGGGAGAAAGAGGGAGAGAGAAAGAGGAGGGAGGGAGAAAGAGAGAGAGATAGAGAGAGACTGAGTGAAGAGATTTGGATGGCTCTTAACAGCAAGGTCTTGAGTGCTGATGAGGGTGATTGAAGTAAGGATGGAGTAGCACCAGAATGAAAGGGCGGGAGACTCAGGAGATCCCCGGAAAAATGTGCCAACCAGCGGCATTGTCTGGCACAATTCCCGCGACACCTCACCTGACACTGAGACCCCATACCCTCTCAGTTACTCTCCAACTTTCATTAGAGCCAAGCAGCCCTGATACCTCGCTCCACCACAGCGTGTGCTGGAACTCTCTGTCGATCTCAACATCTACTAGACTTACCAGAAGCTCTTCAGCTAGAACTCCAATCTCTCATGGACGCACATACGTCAACAATACACACACTATATGGCCACCCGTTCTGTTCACTGCAGTATACAGAAAGGTACAGCCCACACTACTAGGAAGACAACCCATTAGTAGCCTAGTCAACTAGTTCAGTTTGTACTACACTGACCACACTGCTGTCTCGCCGGAGGGCGTATTTGACTGGTTCTGGAGATCTGACCGCCTCTGGGCCCACATCTACAGTTGTTGTCGGATGCCTCAGAGAAAGCCCACCTCTCCGACAACCATGCGGTTGTGTCACTGGTTGGAGACCAGGGTACAGCTCTGTATCGGCTCGGCTTCGGCTGTGGCAGAACACTTTAGTTAGGGAGTATTGTCGCCTGCTTCTCTCTCATGAGGCCGGTATTAGTACCCCTCCACGCCTTCCACCCGAAGGACCGGGATAAAGTGTCAGGAGAAAAAGGCACGTGCCGCCTCTAAGTCAACCTGGAACTGCACCCCAGCCTCTTTGGCATTCCGCCACAATAAATCCCGGGACCAAGCTCACGGCGCCCATTAGCTGGAGAGGCCTCACCTCCTGGCTCCCTCCCCTTCTGTGTTTTCGGCCACTCAGAAGTCACCAGTGACACCTCATACCATCGTCTCCACCATCCGCCGAGGAGAGGAAGTGCCACTGGGAATCGCCAACCCGTGGTTCCGAGGCCCATGTAGCACCAGCCCTGCTAGGACCTACACTGGCATCAGCAGCTGCAGCACCTCCAGGGCACCCAACTCCTCCGTAACACCAGCAGCCACCAACAAAAACCACAACTGGGGCAGCTGGACCACCGCCTATGCAGGTAACCACGTGGCCGCGAGTCATACCGCTCTTCGGACCGCCGCTAAGTTACACAGCCTACCTTGTATACTGGCCGTGTCCCAATTCACCATTGAGTAGGGACAGATGTTTTAACCCCCTAGTGTTCCTGACCCGTCACGAACCAAAAACCGTTCCCGACCGCGATGCCACCTTCAGCTATCCCCAGCCTATTACGCGTCAATTTATACAGGAATTTTGCTGGGACTACTGAAAATAACAGAGGATATGGTTTATCGGTACATGCATTATCAGTACATCGAGCATCCACTGTAATTATTATGAATGTACTTGAATGACTAAAAGATTAATTTAATGCTGAACAAGTGACGAATGAATTCAAGGATGATGGAACGACAGAATACTGAAAAATGACAGAATTAAAGAATGACTGATGAATGAAGACTGAATACACTCATTACCTGGGTGTGATTGGGCAATCCTGTAGAGTCCATACGGCTAGCAACGTTGACCGTGTTCCCCCAGATGTCGTACTGAGGCTTCCTGGCTCCTATTACACCTGCTACCACAGGCCCGATGTTCAGACCTGTAATACCAATCCATCACTCACTGCAATTTTGATCTGCAGCAAACTTCCACTTACAGTACTTATAACTGGAAATATGCATAGAAGATGAAGTAGGAGAAAACTTGAAACACAGAAGTAAATGTTAATTAGCTTTAGAGATGAACATGCATTTCATAGGGTCAACATACAGGAGGCAATTGTATGATGATCTGAGCTATGACAAAAAGCTGATCTAACAATGAACTTGTCTGTATCAATGCTGTGTTTTCTGTTTTGTGCTACTAATTTATACTGAGGAGTCGAACATCAGTAACAATGTATTACCATGACACCTGATGTAAAAATGTTGTATATTTGTTATTATATTAAAGTATCCATAAAGAAAACTTTTTAACTAGATAAAACTCGCTTACGACGTTCCCGAATAAGAAGTTTTCCTATGATGTTTTTAATTCTCTAGATCTCTTCCATTTACCTCTATGTTAGTAAATCCCAATTTAAAAGGTTTTTGTTCAAGAAAGATAACCCGCATATAACGTTAAAAAAATAATGAACATTTATTTTAAAAAAACATTAAATTATATAATTTTCCGATACAAATTGTTTGAAAAGACATCACAAATAATTTAAAAACTTTTAGCGATAGCGAAACCTCAGCCACATGCTGCACCGGGTCCAAGGAAGTTTTTACGAAACCTACACCACACATCGCAGAATGGTCCACGTATGTCCAACCAATCATCTGCTCACGCTTGTATTGATCCACTGTCGCTGTTTCATCTAAATGCCAGTGCCCAAATATTATAATGGCTATCTTGTGAAACCTGAACAGCATGTCGCAAGCTGATCCATTATTCTGGCTGTTCACTTTACTAACTGGCGCTAACGCAAATAATATGTATTTTTTCAGGCACAAACTCTGCAGAAAGCAAACAAATGCTGTAGTCTTAAGAGCTTTGGTGTCTCTTATTACTATTAATTATTCGACGGACATTTTTCACAGTTACGCACATATACATTAAAACATTTGGATAAGGTATAGAGCCAGTGAGGATAATGTGATGTAGGCGGATGTGATGCTGGATATCATTCATTGGCATGTGCCCTTGTTTATATTGGCAGTTGTTTTAGTAAAAAGATATGGTTAAGGCCAGGCTACAGTTGATTTAGCACATGCATAGACGTGCGTTAGCATGAAACACATGCACAGCACAAATCTGAAAGCTACAATCAAAATAGCAAATGCACAGAAACGACGAATGTTTAGAGAAAACAGTTGTGAAAATGAAAGGAAACCATTCTTGGTAAATTGCGTGTGTGTGTGTGTGTGTGTGTGTGTTGGTCACATTGGAATGAAAGAATACTGTTGACAGGTCTGTTTACTTTGCTGCTCGTGTCATAATTTGTAGAAATATAATATGTTATACCGTTCATCATAACATACATTGCCTGTACAATAACAATTTTTAACAAGACAAACTTCTGTTTATATGGCGCCAAACTCTTCAAGCCCTGGTCAAATTCGCTACTTTTGTAGCCTTTTTCATCATCATATGAACTCGCTGATATTGACATTCTGATTGGCCATGCATGGTGCACACGCACAGGAATTATAGGATATAGCTGTACTTTCTGTGTACTTCCCCTGTGCTATTTCTCTGTGCATGATTGTTGAGTGTGCCATGCTAATACATGTATTCTACTTTCTGTGCCTGTGGTATTTTCTGTGCTAAATAAATTATAGCCCGCATTTAGGAAGCCCGTGTTATTAAAAATAATTTTATTATTTTTAATGTAGAGAGTTTTTTTCATTATTTTTAATATGGGTTTGGTTAAAACAATTAGTAAAACACCAGCAAATCATTATTGTTTTTTGTTCGGAATGTGTTGTTTTTAATTATGTTGTGCTCACTAGATGCCAAGATGTTGACAAACGCCAAATGCAACAAATTTGCCATGAGAAAAATATACTAATTAATTTACTTAGCTATTTTTCATTTCGTTATCGATAGAGGAATCAGCTTTGTTAGCATACAAATGCTGTATGTTGCATTCATAACCTGCCCAATGTGACTTGGCTGTGATTGCACTACGCTGTGCGAAGCGTGTGTGTTCACGGACGTTAAAAATTCCACTGAAAGTTAGAATAAATTTGTGTCAACGTAAACACGTTTTACTACCAAAATTATGAATTTTCCTTAACAGATATTGTGAAAATATTAAGAAAGTAGCAGCGAACTAAAAACATCAAGGCTATGTTTTCAAACAAATTTAAAGTTACATTTTTGTTTTATCATGTCGTAAGTCCAATCTTTTTAATATTTAAAAAATTTTGTAAGGAATTTTCCTATTAAAATTGAAGCAAGCATTTTTAAGAAGTGCTCCAAACCCAGAGGATTAATTCGTAGAGCATCAAATAAGTGTATGAAAGTATAAAACAATATGACTTTTCTAGCTCGAATTTAATTTTTAACACATAGTCATTATTCTATGTTTATTTTCCCTTTTAATAGAATAAGTCATGATAGAATGTTAGTCTTTGAGTCTAGCAACACACAAACTTCTTTAGCTAACCTAAAATATTTTTTTCCTCGATTTTTCTTGAATTCCCATGAGAAATTTAAGTTTCCTGATGGCAAAATTCCATTCTCGCACACCACTATAGTCCATTCCCCATTGGAAGCAACTTTCTTGGAGCCCTGCCAAGTATCTACTTGCAGGCCCATTTCGTATCCTTCCGCCAAATGTAAACAAACATTGCCATGTGACTGCCATGTAGTATGTGCCAAAATCAATGTTTACATTCCATTGTGTGTGTACATATGTTCCTATACTTTCGCTACACCTAAAAATAAACATTGAAATGTGACCTACTTTTATACCTGTCAAATGTGTTGTTTAATTTTCACAGTTTTTCAAAGAAATCTGCCATATTCCAAAAACCATTCCGTATGAATATTCACAGTTTAGGCCTCTAACATTATTTAGGTCAGCTTTATGACGTATAAAAAATGCCTGAATTGAAGACAGTTCCTACGGTTATTTTACAATAACATATTTGTTTTCCACTATGTAGCTCAATACATGTAATGCATGTTATTATTTTGCCGCGACTGTGTTTAACACTGTTACAACTTCGAGGTAAAGGGCTGTACTAAATGCAATTATCCTTTTGTTATTGATATGTGTTGGGTCATTTCTCTAATAGGATGGCCTCAGTTGGAATAAATATTAAAACGAAGGAACAACCAGTGAAAAAGGCACATTAAATTCAAGCACGCAACTCGTGCTGCTAATTTTTGTCATAGAAACTTGGAAGATAGCGGTGAACATGCACACAAATAAGCCTGCGATAACATTTATTCCACTCATATTTCTATATATTGCTACTTACTGTTTATTAGGTTTATTGAAATTTATAGGGCTGGGCTTAGTATTTTTTTCTGGGATTGTGGCAAATTACGTTACACGATTGTGTTTCAAACCCCTTAGGGCAAAGGTACAACGTTGTGATAAATAAACAAGACGTGGATGTAAATAAATAACTTCGTCATAAAACAGTTCACATTTAAAACGTATAAATAGTGCTAATCAAATATTTGAAATCACACACACACACAGGGCCAGCGTATTGTACCACGATGCACAAAGGCATGCCATTTCACAGACACAATGATTAACGAAACACGCGTCACAATACATTTATTATTACTGCCGTGGAAACACAGATTTATCACAACATCGTAACTTGTGTAGGTAGGTTTAAAAAACACAACATCTACAAACGTTATGTATTAATTTGAAGTATTTTTCCGCGTAAGAATAATTTACGTTTCGTTTGGCAAAAAGCTACACGCGATGTCATGGCTCGCCACGTCTGCCAACTTCACTAGGAACTGCCCCGCCATCATATCTAAATATATTAAAATACGTATTCAAACACAAAAATCTCTTTGCAGTTGTAAATTACAAATTCAAAAATCATTATTTTGCTGTAATAAGTATGAAATATGCTACAATTGAAAATATTTATAGTTAATTGCTTACTAGCGAAGTGAAATTTCCCGAGTTTGAAAGAGACGAAGAAAGAGAGAGAAAGCGACGAGCCTCGCCCAGCAGACAGTTTCCCAGATGCTTTCTCGCTTGATAAAAAACACCGTACCATTACGGCCTACTCACGATAATTTCCACTGTTATTTTAAACTGTAAATATGATATATGTTGCCATCGGGGATACCTCAATATTTAAATATTTCAATAGGCACCGGTTAATTTACAAATAGCATTCTAAAAAACTAGGTTAAAATAATATTTTTACTGTGAACTATTTCTCACCGGTCGTTGCCAACACATCGCTGCTCTTGCTGTTGTTAATTCATATTTAAAAAGAAATAAATATTACAAGTTATAAAAGATATTAAGGTAAAGTTTAATTTACTCAATAAAACAGTACTTTAAAATTAACCCCAGTGTTATATATTTGTGGGATACAGGTTATTGAAAAAACAAGTTGACATGTCATGCCTAGTGTGTTTTTTCAAAGGTTAATTTTCATAAGTCGCTTCCAATCGGGAATGGACTATAGTTATTTTTGCATATATGTGCATTTAGGCCTCTTTAAAAAGTTTTGTGTTTATACAGCTATAGTTACAGTGCAGTAATTAAAACACAGTAGATGCGTGATGTTTAAATCAATACGGCTTGTGTGAAATGCTTAGATTATAAGTAACTTGGGTACCAATTTTTTTTTTTAAATTTTAAATCTCTGTTCCCCCTTACAAAGTTTTCCCCGATAAGAAGTTTTTAGCATCCAGTCCTTTGAAAATGTCTTAATAGAGTTCTATTTTATAATTTATACAAGAAATACTGCAGCTGATAAGTGGTTAGTGTGAACTTTGGATAACATTCACAGGCAATTATGTAATTATCTGCAAAGAAAAACCATTGATGCAGAAAATGTCAAATTTTATTATAATGTAAGGTAAATTGGATGAAGAAAAAGAAGCACATAATACATTGTACAAAACCTTTTTTTTTCCATTTTGATTAGAAAAATAGTTTTTTTAAAAGAAGATTCAATTTGTTACAATTAATAATTAAAGACATATAAATACTTCTAAAAGTTAAAACCTTTATTAAAGGCCATAAATTATTAAATTATCATGAAGTTCTAAGAATACTAATTAAAACAAGACCCCATCTGCCAAGCAGAACTTGACTGAGTGAGTAGCAACCCACTTACTGTATATGTGTACCACCATTGAAAGAATAATAGGACAGAACCAATAAGCAAAGTGAAATTGCTAAAACTAAAAACATTATGTAAAGACATGTAGGTAGCATGTTAAACATAATTTATTTAACATTATAAAAAAATGAAACGCTGTAAAAACACAATAACTTTGATGTCATGAAAGCAACTATGAGTAAAGCACTTACCAACTCGAAGCATGAAGTTGTTGTATGAATTCTCGTTGATGTTGAGCAATTTATCTCTCATTGCGAACACAAACTCCACCAAGGTGCTGAGATACAGCCCTGCAGTACTGTCATCATCGTCCAAGATCCGCAGCTCAGGTATCAGACCCACTGCAGCCATGTAGGTTGAACCAACTGTCTTGATCTTGTCTATTGCCTTGAACCTTTCCTCACCTAGCAGCTACAAAAATATTGCACGTGTCAGGCAGTTTGTGCAATGCTGTATAATTTCAGTTCATCTGGAGTCAACTTATTTTATACACTCTGTAAAAACACTCCACTTAAATGCACCAATAAAGAACAGATACGTAACTACAGTGTCCAGTTTATTTGTGGTTAAATGGACTCCTGGAAGAACTGCTTAATTCAGGGCTGCCATCAGCCCTGAAGCTGAAATCCTGGATCTTGTATATAAAAATCCTCTAAAATCTTGGAATCATTAGGATAAATTCTACAAAATCCTTGAAGTTAAAATCCTGCAAATTACAGAAATAAGTGTATATGAAGGACATTTACCTACATATTTACTGTAATTGTTTATGTTTGGAATGTACAGACCATGGCAATTCTTTTCTCCACTACCACTTATATTTTTGTTTATTAATTTCACATTAATTCTTCAAAATCAGAGAGTAAAAGCAGCACTCAAAATATACTTCAGTAATTTATTTTCAAATGTAGGTCATGGCAACTTAAGCAATTTATGTTTTAAACTTATCAAATAAAAATTATTAAATCTACAAGGTCGTGTATCACACTTCTCAGCATAATTAACCATTATTCACATTCACAAAATTAAATATTATTAATATGTATAGTTTTTAGTACTACTGGTATAACTTGCTCAGGCAAAATTAAACAGCATTCAGATGGGGCAAAGTCGAGTTTGTGTCAAAGATGCGCAGAGCATCATGCGTCAACCTTGAGTAGCAGTATGTAAAAAACCTACAAGAGGCAAAATACAGTAAATCTTCCTGCACCCATCCTATGTATTAGCACCAAGTAATAAATGATGAACTAAGAACTTACCTCTGCGAGAGGGGACTGGATACATGAATCAATAGAAGGTGTGCTTTGTGCAAGGGGGTGATAGAGTTGAGTGTAGGTGTACCTCTGTCACATCGAGAGAAGTGGCCCTTTAATCATTAGAAGCACAGCCGAATTCCCACAAGACTTGGTATAGAGAAGACTACTACTTCACAATTTTATTTGTATATAGGTGACTTGGTATGAAGCTAATGAAAATCACTGGATATTGGTAATGTAAAAACAACACATAACTTTACCTCATCAAAGTCTGCAATTATTTCATTAAGCAGTCGCAGACACTCAACGCCTTGGTTGTTGCCATCCAGCTCCGTGTAGAACTCATGGTAGTTGGTGATGGAAGCGAACATTACCCCCACACGGGAGTAACTCTGGTGGTACAAGTCCTGCGACAAGGTATTCTGTGAAGGCACAGCTGCGGTCAGTTAAGCATGCCTACACTACGGAAGCCAGACAAACCTGCACATCACAACTACCGCCACTACATTACAGCAACTACCTCTGTGGGTCACCAGGCTTCTAACTCAACATTTGTCATGAGGGGTTTAGAGCTGTAAAATACAAATCAAGACGAATGGAGACCTATGACTGAAATATTTCACAGATTGTACTACAAAGATTTTAAATTATTTGAGTTTGTGGAATAAGTTAAGCTCTTGAATTTAAACTTTTGTTACAGTTAAGGAATGTTGTCGAACTATATCTATTCTCAACCACTCCTTCAATTTCACATCTGCACGACAGGCTTGGGATGAACAATTAGCTGTGTGCTATGGAAAGGCACACAGCACAACATACTTGAGTGTGACAGTATACCCAAATAAAAGTCTTCAAAGTGTGACTAAAATACTTTTTACTATCTAACATTACCATTACTCCTGTAACAGTCATCAGTAAATTTGATGCTCCACCATTATTTACTGAGCACACTTGATGGAACAGTCCACATGCAAAACAAGAAATGCATAAGGACAGTACCTAATAATTCTTTTCACAATGAGCCTACACGTAGTGGTTCAGAGTTGCAATAAAATAATGAAAGTGTTACTATCATGATTGACCCTTGTTCTGAATGTAAGAATGTTTGTTGGAAAATGAGATAGGACTTCTTACCAGCTTTGACGCTGAATCAAGCCGTCTTTCCAACAATGAAATTACGACTTCGCCTGAACAGTGAGCACGCCTTGACACCTGATTTCGACAAGTTTGTATTGTTGACCCCTAAACGAGCCGCAAGATTTTACTTTTTGCTACTGCTAGAATGGACGTTCCAGCCAGCAGATTATATTATTCACTGGCCACCGAGACTACGCATCCAAGGCACCAAGTACCACAGCATGCCACTAGGTGGCTCCACCAGTACGATTCTCCAAGACGGCCGGTGATGTCACGTCTTGAGGAAGCTATGCTACAGTTACCCCCTTCAGCTGACTGAAGGGGAAGGACCAGAGAGAGTACAAATAGTGGGATGTTTGCCCACTCGTGACCAGCCTTCATTTTCACCACCGTATACCCATGCCGGAGAATCTAACCAACCTGCTCTCTCCACCGCAGCCTTGCCGGAGATCTACCCTGTTCACTTTGCTCTAAAACTACCCTCCTTCACTGCATTTGTGCCTAAGGAACCACCTCTCCTAGGTCTCCACCGCAACTCGTTGCCGGGGCCATCCTTTCCAACCTATCTTCACCACATTCATGCAGAAGATACACCCTTGCCAAACGTCGTCTACACACCGAGACAATGTGGCCCCTTCTGGGCAACACATGCATAGGAAGTTAGTACAAGTTTTAAGTTATTTTCATAGTGCTTGTCTACCCTGCCATTATTAGTCTAGGACCAGGTTGTCTCTACCTGACTCAGCATAGGTTAAGCTTCCCTAAGCTCTTGCCAATGTTAGGAGGTAGTGCGACACCACTCTGTTTACTTCCCGTTAAACGGAATAAACAGGAATTTTTACCAACTCCAGAGTATCCTTTCCGTAGTGTAGAACCTCTCCCACGGGGCCCCATACTACTCAAGGGATTGCGGGTGACCGGGGAAATTACTCATACGAGCTATACACACCAGTCGAGCAACCACTCGCACCTTGGACGGCCACCCATTTTGTGCTGCATGGAGTCCAGAACGGCAGAGTCCCAACACTAGGTTCTCAGTCTCTTGAGATCAGCTTGCCTGCTCAGCTGCATATTATCTCCACCACATTGCGGCACCGGAGTTAGTGTTCATTGGGTGTGGGGAGACTGTTCCCTCCAGAAACACTGATCCACATGCAGAGACTGTCAACAGCAAGGCTTGACACTCAGTGTTCACTGTGTTTAGGTGCTGAGTGCTGAGATAGGGTGTCTGCTTGTGTCGGCAGACGCTACCATAGTGGCACACCAGGCAGGACCACTCGTCACCTGCAGTCACTTCACAGATAAGAGGTGTATGATTTAGTCCAGATGCCCTATGACCATCGGAGTAGTATCCGAGAGAAAGTCAAACCGGTGCTAACCGCCTCTGGGTGCTCGCTGGAGCTTCCCCCCCCCCCCCCTCCTAACTGCTACACTCTTGCAGCTTTCCCCCAAGGATCAAGACCAGGCATTGTGCAGACTCCAGATTCCAGACGAACCAGAGATCCCTAAGGATCTCTAAGGATCCCTAAGGATCTCTAAGGATCCCATCCAGCTAAGTGAAGAAACACACCAGTTTTTCACAGCTTTCTTAAGCAGACAGGACCAGTCCTTGGGTCTTGCCTACTCATACTACAGGGGAGTAGAACCAGTTGAACCTAAACAGCAGCCATTCGCAACCTTTGAGCCTTTGACCATAAGCCAGTCACAGTTGTCCGCAGGTCAAACCACAGATAGAGGTTACGCATCGTCCAGGTATACCGAGAGCCAACCCATTAAGGTGAAAGATCACTCTCACAGAACTGGATTTTGTGCCCCCTGCCACAAAGCTTCCAGGACAGTCCTCTACACTGGATGTGCACCAGTGCTACATAAGGATAAAGAGAGAAACCTGAAATTTCCGCTAGAGGGTACGCCTAACCTAGCGCTCGACAAAACCAACCCTCCTTAACATACAGATGACCCTGATAGCCCAAGGCATCACGCATCAAGGTCACGTAGGCATCTGAATTTTAATTCTGCTAGATGAAGAAATACATTTTCTGTTACAAAACCACAGCTCAGATTTATGTAAAATATGAAATTCAGCTTATATACCGGTAATTGTGACTATCCCTCACCCTCATTCTATAAATGATGAGAAACATTTCAATTTATAGGTCATCACTATATTAAAACACAACAGCCAGCAAGAACGTGATTTCATACAGAAAACTACATAATCCTTCTTAATGATTCATACATACCAAAAGGTTGGATATTTTCAATGCTTACAGCCTGGCAACCCTGGTTTTCATACTAAAATATCTACCTCAAACAATATCACACACGTTAATTACAAAAAAAACAACAAAATATTACTAAATAACAAATCAAATTTTAAAAAGGAATTCTTTTGTTAAATTGCACACATGGAAAATACAACACAATTAAAAAAAAAGAACAGTAATTTTATGAGTAAATTACTGTAGAAATAAAGTTTCCTCAAATTCAAAACAAAAAGTTTGTAATGTTAACACTACGTATTTCCAAAGTCACATTCCATAAATTTCAAAGTTCTGCGCAAAGGTTATACAGAAAAAAAAACTAAACACGTATTAACTAGTGAGGGTCCGATATGTAAAAAAACCTGATACTGATTCCAATACCGATATTTTGTAATTTTAAAATCCGGTAACCAATATTTTATGTGTAAAAATCTTAATTTTTAAAGATTTATTTCATAGTTATACTAACTATACTTTATTGCTGGTGATTTTTTTTTTTTACTATAAAGTTTGATAGCGACTTCATGCATTTTTGCAGAAACGAATTAAATTTTTGGGCTTTGACTTTAATTCCCTACCCTCATAAAACCTGTGCAATAATCCTTTGCCATCTGCGGGGGTTACATTTTACAAAAAAACACTGCATTTGAGAAAACAGCAGAAGATTACAGGATGTTACGAAGAACAAAGGGATAGGTTATCCCTGCCAACTAAGTAACATAGCAGCACTCGGAAAACTGATTTATCACACTAATAGTAATGACACAAACATTTAAAGATACACGACTTTTCAGGCAGTTAATAGTCCATAATTTGGCTGTCAACCACTGTTTCACACAATATGTTTTGTAACTAATTCCTGCAACCTAAAGTCCAGCAACACGGAGTAGAGGTAACTAACTGTTTTCCTACATAGATGGCAACACAAGTCAAGATGGCCACCAGTCATGGCACACTGTACAGTTGGTGCTAAATTTGAATTTGAATCCAAGTACATACACTGAAACAAACCTAAACATAACGCCCACCAAAAATAACATTTTTAAGCAAACTAGAAAATCTGTACAATGCCACAAAGATATGTGTGGTTCTCAGTGAATGGGTAGACGACAACTTGATAATGGTGCGTTTCAGGTTTTGATGTTGCTGCTTGATGGTTGCTACCCTGCAAACTCCATCCTTGCCCGCATGTAGAACTGCAAGATGTCCAAGCCGCCACTGCAGGGGTGGCAAGTGGTCTCCCTTGACAAGGACAAGGTCGCCAATCTGCACCTCACCTTCACTCTTGGTCCACTTGCCACATGGTTGTAGTGCATGCAGGTACTACTTGTGCCATCTCTGCCAGAAGTGCTGAGAGGCACACTGAACCAGCTGCCACCGGTCCAATCTGTTTGACTGGATCTCTGAGAGGTCTGGAGCCGGAGGTGCTGTCCAGGTGGTGCCCACAAGTAAGTGTACTGGTGTCAGGTCCTCTAAGTCATTTGAATCTGATGAAATGGCACACAGTGGACGTGAGTTAATCTGGCCAAAGAGAGTAGACAGCTTTTCAAAGGTAAGAACCTGCTGCCCTAAAATTCTTTCTTTCAGATGGTACTTTGCAGATTTGATGGCTGTCTCCCACAACTCACCAAAATGTGTTGCAGATGCAGGATTGAGGTTCCACTGAATGCCACAAGTGGCAAGGGTATCCGCAACACACTGCAAGTTAGCACTCTCCTTTAAGAACTTCTGAAGATCATTGAAATAAGTGCGCCTGTAAAGTTTGTACCGCAGTCAGATAAAACATTTTCATAAAGCCCGCACTTAGCAGTAAATCAGAAAAATGTGTCAAGAAAAGCTGCGGTGATCAAAGAAGAAACAATTGATAAATGTACTGCCTTTGTTGCTAAGAAAACGAATAGGCACTGACGCGTGCCATACCGGGAATGTATTCTCACTTGTCTGTCACAATAGATGGTGTTCCAGGATTTTTGGTTAGAAGCCAAGTACTTCTATAATGAATGGGGTTTCAGTTTAGTCGGGGCAGTGGTGCCTTCCTGTTATACAAAACTGGCCGGGTCGCTTTGGTGATACCTGGGCGACGGGTTGCTGGAGTGGCCTTAGTGCAGGTTGGTGCAGGAGCAGATACAGTGTAGCAGGTAGGCATGATCCGAGGCTTTGGTTGAGGAGCAGGGTGCAGTATGGCAGGAACCAAGCATGCGACGATGGACGTAGGTGGCTGATCGGGTTGGCTCAAGTGTTCAGCTACCCACCAAGGGTATTCCGTTGAGCTGTGCTTCTCTGGAGGGGTGAACAGATCTCTTGGTATGACGACTTCCACTGGGTCTTGAAGATGGCGGAGTGCTTACGCTTGTGCTCGTGGCTCTAAGCTAGATATTTGAGATACAGGGGAGGGCTGATATTCATGTGATCGGCCAAGAGCCAGGAGAATCTGTTGCACCTTTTTCTTCAGTTCCCTCCGCTTGGAATAGGGCATTGGGAAGTGGAATTTACCCTACTACTACTGCAACAAGATGGCAGGCCGGAGTCTGGTGGACACCTTATTCCAATGCCTGGCAGAGACTGCAGTACACGATGGAAATAAGGCCTCACCTGCCCAAGGTCACACACGGGTAAGTGGCCTTGTCTCAGTCTTCCCAACTCAGCTCAAGGGATGTCTGTCTCTCTTGGCAAAGCCTGCAGTGGAGAGGCCAACGAACATCGATCTGACAAGTTGTTCTCAGGACAGTGTACCTGTGTGGCTCTCCTTTCCTTCAACTCCAGGGTATTGACGGGAAGGGTGGTTTAAGCTAGTGAGTGTGGGGAAAAATTAGTGTTTTGAATCGTTCAAGTAAATTTCCCGGGATCACCTGTGGTATTGTTGTGAGGGTAGCTATTGAAGGTGCTAAGTCTAAAGGAAATAACTCAAAGTAAAAGTCGACCCATGTTTTATTCCAGTAAAGGAATAAAACATATGGTGACTGCACCCTAGAGTCTGGTCAACAGCGCGAATATCAGCTGGAATGCTCGAATACACAGTTAAGTGGACCTGTAGAGGCAACCGGTGTAAAAACAGGGGAATGCTGGGAGTGGTGTTAAACGTCTAAGTAATCAACTCTTGCATTTTTGTATGTAGGTATCGTATGCAACGATGTAACTTAGTGAATATGACACGTAGCTAGGTAAACAAGGACGTGATGAGATGAGTCCTGAGAAGGACTGCAAGGATAGGTCCCCTACAAATACGTCCGTATAATGCAGGTTGAATGGGTTTGCGAGGTACGTAGCTGGGAGCGAGCCTAACGTAGCCTAACCCTTTTGCAAGTAGGGATGGGATCCTAAAAACTACGATACCTTGATACTTTGTTTATAGTAAGAGTATCGCATGCGACTATCCAAAAGTATAGAATTTGAAACACCAATTTTCTTGTACCATAATTATGGTATGAGCATACCATAACATTCGGAATGTGTACGATACTTTCGAAAAACGAATGATACTCCAATCATACAACACACATTTCCTCATGACACAACTATGGTACGAACGTACCACAATTTTTGAAATGCATACGATACTTATGAAAAGTGTACCATAATTCAATCTGCCTCCTCCTGGCATGCCAACACCACCATAAAATTTGACCTAAACACAACAGATACAAGATATTAAACGAAACTTTTATATGCATACCATAATTACCTCGGTTGCCAATGAGCATTCCAAAGCTTCTCACAAGCATTGCAAAAAGTCTTCGTGGGTTGAGATCGGACGAATGGTTTACAAGTTATTAAATTTTTAATAGTATAAGTCTACCATAATATAAAATATTTTATTCACAGCATAATATTCACACAGCTGCGAGCATTTTGAGGTGTTTTTAGGCAACCCATACATACCACAATTATGATTTTTGACATTCACTTTTATGGTACATCTGAGGTACAATAAAAAGGGTCGAAAGTTGAGAGCAAGCACCAATAGGTGTAAGTGAGCAACTTGAGTAGTTATTGTACATACCACACATACTATAATTATCTGATGCAAGTGCATTATTAAATATTCAATAATTGTATACCATAATTATTATCTTATACACCTGTATGTAGTATAGCCTGCAAATTTTTTGGGCTAAAATGCAACTGCATTATTAAACATACCATGATTATATGCACATTCCGCGGGCTAGGCCACAGTGGGCGTATCAGATAATTACAATATTTATTTTAAAATAAAAACTGTGAAATCGCAAAATAAGAGTGTACTGAGCTATCATTTTCCTCAAAATTTGATTACAGCTTTTACTATGGAAACACGATATTATAGAATCGAAGGAGACTGTGTTGGTTTATCATTGGTTAAGGACATTTGGGTTACAGGCCGTCCACCATTTGTTTCCTGTGTAATGTGGGATTTGATATAGTTTCAGTGTGTGTCAATGGCACTAGTAAAATGAGCAATTTTCTTTGCCAAGTTGTTTTGTGTTCATGACAATTTTAATTTGGTATTGAGAAAAGTATTGGTATTGAGTATCATGAGAATGTTTTGGTATCGAAAATGGTATTGAGTATCGAGAAAATGTAGTATCGACCCATCCCTAGTTATTTCACTCTAAAATGATCAAAAACATGAAGGATGAGCTTATCGCTATAACTGTTAATGTTTTAGTTATATGTCAAGCCATTTAAGCTCAGCCCAAGTGAGCATGCCCAGGGTATCCGCAGGTTGCAACTTCCAGTGATGCCGCCAGTGCCTTCGCCTTCTTCAGTGCTCCTGTACACACCGAATCTACTCAACCACCTGACTGGTTCACTGAGGGACTACGAGCTTCCCTGGCATACCAACCATAACACGAGGCATACACAACTCCCGACATGCTCCATCCTCTATGACCAACACAAATAGTACCTCCTCCCACGAACCAATCAAAGTCTGGTCAACCAGCACTCTGCCCAGTCTGGCACCAAGGTGTCTCCAAACCTGCTGTACCAACTAAACGCCTGATTATACTCAAAACAGCTGATTTTGTGCCCTGTCTGCAATCCACAAGACCAGTATTGTACAATGGGAAGCTCTCGACTAGCTGGCCCAATTAAAATCCCATGACCCATTCACAGGAGCGTCTGGACAGCTCCTGGCCAAAAACTTCGGGACAAGCAGTGCCACTCACTCGCTGCTGTAAGTATTCTGCCACTCTCTTCCCCCGTCACACGCCAGGTCATAAAAAAACAAATATTATGTTAGTATTTATTCACCTTTGACTCAAAAATTACACATAAAAAAAAAAAAAAAATACAGTATCGACGCGTGTTGCCCTAGAGAACTACACACACATCAATGCGGTTTATGTGCAGTAGGTCAGGCATGCTTGGGTTATACCAAGAATTATGCTTTTGGGTTAGGTTTTTGACTGGTTGGGTCGGTTGCCGACTGGGTACAAAGTTAACGATTGCTGCAACTACAATGTCTGGTTGGGACATTGGCTCGCTTTGGTATACCTGTCTTACCAGGGATTGCTTCGGTCACTGCAGCTGTTGCTGGCTGGCTGGCTGGCTGGCTGGTTGGTTGGAACTGGTGACTCTTGGAGAGGAGTGGTGTGTGGTTGTACTGTGCTGACCAACACAGTACCTTTTGTTCCACTCTGCTCCTTCTCAGCTCCATAACAAGGAGTTGGCTACTCCGTACCTGATTTATGTGCACGCTAACAGAGCATGGACAATTGGATGGTAATCATGGGCTACGCGAATGTGTGTAGGGAAATAAACAAACTTAGAAACTGGAGACGAAGACCTCTCCAATTGATGGGTGGTCTGAGCTCTCCCCCATTCGGCTTGTCTGCTTAGTGCAGTGGGGTCAGATATACACACTCGCTTGGCGGCAGTATAGGCCACTGTTTGCTCCTCCCTCTGTCAGCCGTGCCTTATAGGTCTTGTCGACACTTAGGTATACTTTCGATCAACGTGAACTCAAGACAGATCCAACGCTATGTGTAAAGCAAATAGTGGTTGACGGCACGAGCTCGGTGCCCTAATCAGTTCCCTGTCACTGGCATACAAACCTAGGGTGATGAGCCATGTGGGCCGTCTTCCTACCACTATTGGGTGAGGTCACAACAAAGGTTAGGCCTTCAGACCCCAGCAAGTACTTCTTCCAGTACCATAAGCGCTCTGGTACAGTACAACCTGAGCTGACTGTCTTGCCCCTCTTGGATGTGTTTCTAGTGGTTGGGGCTCTACCTTTCTATCCACCAAAGTGTCTAGAAGGGGTGGCCTTTGAATGGTTGTTGTGTGTGTGTGTGTGTTGTATGACGTACATATTCCTGAAGGGAAACTGCAGTCTTACTCTAAGGTTCATACTTCTGCAGCAACACCCGGTCTTGGTTGACATTGTACGGAAATATAATTTCTAGTGATCGTAGGAAATACCGCTAGAATAAAAAACCTCAGTGAAAGAAACAAGATGTATTTATTAGGAATAATAAATACAGTAATGTGTGCTACCTCCTAACCAAGCAGAGTGTGATATGGAAGTAACCTACAGTGTTAAGTTACCAGCCACACCCCAACTTGACTGCAAGCGGCGCTACAACCGACAACCCACTTGTTAGCCTGACCACTTGTTTGCTTTACCTACACTGCATGACGCAATATTGAGCAAAGTTATTTTTCACAGAATATGAAATACATAAAAGACCTGGTGTGCTACTGAGCTACATAATAAAAATAAAGAACTTTTACTTTGACTGGAACTGTGAGGTACACAACGAACGATATATCTTAAGTGTTATTCGCCAGAGCCCGAGCTGTGGCAGACCGTCACGCAGCAAGTCAGCTGTTAATCTGAGCGGCCTGGAAAACATCATTCAGTGACCTTCCAATTTGGGCACTAGTGTAGCGGAGGGGGCGTGTACCAGCATGCAATGCGCATTATAGATGGCGCCACGAGGGCTTTAATTCTGGGAAAATAAGTCCTCCTGGAAGGTGCCACTGCTCCACATTGGGTGAATTACAAAATACGACTGCTTGTCCCAAAAGTAATGGGGTGTTTCCCCAGCTAATACAGTACTATAAATTGAACCAGCAGCCGACTGGTCTTCAGAGACTCAGCTGATGGGCTCCAACAAAGCCAAAGCTAAGTATTTCTCAACATGTACATAGGGTCCATATTGGCCAGGTTAAAAGTAGAAATTGAACTTTCCTGCTTGTACATGGAGACAAAAGAATTTTACTTGGTAGGCCTCAACATGATTCAGATGGCTATTCACTTTATCAAAGTTTAGTAACAAAAGGCTGTTACTTTTAAAAATAGTTTTGTTTCAGCCTTGGTTTAGGTTTGTAACCAGTCATGTATTGGAATTAATATGAAAAATTTAGTCTTTCCTAGTTTTGCATTGTCCTAAAGGAAGAAACTTTGTTACATAAGAAAGGCATTTTTTTTAAATGTAGGAAGTGTAAGAAATACTTAATGTTAAACTTAAAAAGGTGAAAATAATCCTACACAATTTTAACAAACACTATTGCGAAAGTACAAATGCACCTGAATTAATGGCAAATGCAAATTTTCATGCTGTGTCATTAGAGAGATTTTATTAAAGGCGTTGCTGTTTCTAAAAAACACCAACTGTTGTCATTTTCTGCCTTATTCCAAAATTAAATCATCATGCTGTACATTGATGTTTTACGGGCTGTTTTTAACCTTGTCTTTTCTAGTCTTGAATTGAAATCTATGAAAAAAACTTTATTGAACAGCCAAAAGTGTAGTCGAGTTTTAATGAACAAGGAATGTACTGAGGTGGATAGATATGTTGAAATAGTGTTGTGAATGTTGGTGCTTTTACATGGTTTTGTATAGAGTTGTTCCGATACCACTGCCGAAACCAATGCCCTTCACAGTGAATTTTAGAAAAAGTATTACTATTAATAATACATTAAAAAACATTTTCCTAGACTCGTTCAAATACAGAAAATAACGTCTTAAGAAATGCACATTTCCCCTTTCCAAAGTAAACACAACTACCGGCCAGATAATAACCACCCTCTCGAAGTTACAACCCTGTTTTGGGGAACCATAAAATTTTTGGTTGAAAAAAGGCAAAATTTGGCAGTAAAAATACTAAAAAATTAGTTTGTTGCATTTATCTTGGTCATTCATTATATGCTAATGTGCAGTAAAAATAAAGGTAAAGTTTGGTTTAAAACTGTAGTTGCGGTAGCCAGAATACTCTCGCTCCCTCTAGTGTGAATAAACTTCTGGCGAATGTTGTCTCATCCCAATCTCACGCTGTAAAGCAGCCCTAGCTAAGCTGAGTCTGGCCTCTAAAAAGGTCGGTCTCTCCCTTCGCCATCTTTGATCCCCCCCCCCCCCCAAATCTTTTAACAGTCAACCCTCCACTGGCTGTCCGTCATTCCACCCATTAGCCACGCCGCCCACACCCCTACACTTCCCTCCCCCAACCATCCTCCAGCCACGCCCACACCGCTACACCTTTTCTCTCTCCATGAAGCCACACCCACACTGAACCAAGCTACCTTCCTCCCTCCAACTGCTACAACAGGCAGCCTGGAATTTTCTTTGTCCTACTCTCTTAAACGTCATGCAGTGCATGGCACTGTCACATCTTTTCAACTCTTCAGTGGGCGGTAGAGGCAACGAAAACCAGTAAACAGACGTGAAAACACTGGCACGATCAAATAAAATCCTATTCTTCCGTTTGGGGGTGAATACACACTTCAAATTATATATGATTTCGAATTAATCTACTTAGAATTAGCAAGGTTATACTGTATACACACCGAAATACTGTAATTTTTGTATAAAGAAAGTAATAACGGGACTTAATTGTCTACAACTGATACTAATGTATTGGCCCGATAGCATACCCAATACAGATACATAAGAAAAAGGCGAAGTATCTACAGATACTTAGTATCGTTATCAGAACTACTTTTAGTTTTGTACTCCCCCCCCCCCCCCACCCATACAGTGCGTGTATTTGTTACTTCTAGAGATATTATGCTTCTAAACTACAGCATTCAAAGTTTTGCTTGCTAGTTTCATACGATTGGTGGTTTTCTTGGTTATGTGGTATTTCTCGTGTCGTCTTGGTTTGCAGGATGTGGCGAGTGCGACACTACAGTAAACAGATGTAGGCGACCTTCTCCAAGACTAACCAAGATTGTGAATGACATTGACAGCTATGAAAATAACTTGGTTGCAGCTTCTCTAACCAAGGGGCGTCTAGAAGAGACTTTACAAAAAGGGGACTACTAATTTTAAGGGTAGTGGGTGTAGTTGCCTCTACCAGCAAGTAGAGGCGGCTGTTGAACCAGGAGGAACAGCAGCGGAAGATGTGATGGTGTCTGCAAGCTTTACTGAAGGAGAGTGTCTGGAAGATGCTGATGGTGGTAGATGTCAATGGAGCTTCTAGTAGCTAGTGGTAAAGGCTGCAGAAGTCCCTGGTAGACGATAATGGAACTTCTGGTAGTTAGTGGTGACAGCCACTGGTGGCTGCTGAAGACTTCGTAGTAGCAGAGCACCTCAGCACACAAAGTGTTGAGGTAAGCTACTGGAGATGGAAATAACTCCAAGCCCGGGTGTGCATGGCCTTATATACTCTGTTGGACGGATGCATGTCAGGCTGAGGTGTGACTTTGCCTCATGGTGTGAGGCCGATGTGGGAGAATCTACCCTTAGCTCAGCGCGTGGCTTTGTCCATTCTCGGGCATGCTCGGCTCACCGAGGCAGGTGACGGCTTGTAGGCTCTCAGCACAAGGGGGGAAGTGCTTCTTGACTGCTTTCGTAACCTTAAATTCACGTGTTTAGAATCACCCTCCAAGGTACTGGCGATCTAAGGACATTCGTGAGAGATGTTGCCGGGTTTGACCCTTCCTCGGGTTACGTAGAAATACGTGAGGCTGATGAGTCGTAATTGTTTAGTAAATAAACGGGAAAGCAGCAAGCGTAAGTATTATGTATTACTACAAAAGGCAGACGTTTGGCAAATAAAAGAGTCATATATATATATATATATATATATATATATATATATATATATATATATGTATTCTCCAAGCGATCATTGCATCTAGTGCGAATAAACAAAATGTGCCCGCAAGTGAAAAATCAGTTTTAAGCTGCTTGTTTTGACAGCCAAGAAAGGAAGGGAGGTCGAATGTGACAAATTGTAGGGAGAGGAGACAAGGGTGAGAAAGTGAGAACAACAAAGAAAGCTTAAAGTAAATAGGTACTAGATTTCTTGTAGCATGATCATGGAAAACGTCCAACCAACATAAATGTTGCGTATAATTGAAATGTGGTTCAAGAAGCCATAGTTGACAAGAGAATTGTAATATACAGGAACTTGAGTTGTTATTGTGATTTTTGAAATGGCATAGTGCTTCATTACTGATAGTACATATAAAGTTAACCAATAGCCAATATTGAGAAATGTGCCGATAATCCTTACAACCTATATAGGATATCCGGCCATTGCTAGTATAAACATCCACTACTACTGTTTCTTGCCATTGCCGGGTGACCTAACCTTCACTACCCCCAACCACCACCTCAGAATTTTTTTTTAACGAAATTATATTCATAAATGAACAATTTTTAGTTCTTTTTGTAAACTTTAGAATTTCTAGCAAGTGTAACAAAGCAGTGGTTCATGTACCACTACTATAACAAATTTCAAGATACTGGCAACTAGAAAGTATAAACATAATCCTCTAAGGCATACATACACACATATAAATATTAGTCACAACTAATGAAGTCTTTTGATTAATTAAAAAAAGTGTATTATATTGCTTAGAACAACAAAGCTAAGAATATAAATTGTTGAAGAATATATATGATTGAAATCCAAACCATTCAGATGTATAGCATTATCTATGATTAAACTGCAGACTAAAAATACACTTCACACAGTATATGGATTATATCAGCCTTAAGCTATACTACCATGCACTACAATGTGACCACACCATCTTACCATGTTACTACGGAACTGATTGTCGAGGAAGTGAGTGGCCACGTGTGCAGGTAGAAGGTTGAACAAAATGCGCTTGTTGCTTGTCTGAAGGGCATCCATTTCCCGCCTCTCTTCGTTAGCCTGTACCAAACACAGCAACATACATACATTCAGAACTGTAACCACGCTGGGCAACCCACCCAATGTGGTGTGGACAACTGGTTTTTTTTATGGCATCCATTAAAGCCTTTACTAAGAAGCTGTGGTGGAGCAAGCAGTAGGTGAAAGTATCATAATCAAGCTTTTTATTATCTCTACATCAAAATGTTGGCATAAACATCTTGAGATACACACGAACATTCTAAAACATAACTAGCAAAATTGTATGTTACTTTTGAAATGCAGAAGCCACCACCACTTTACATGTAAACAAATACATTTACCAGATTTGTAAGTAGTTCCCACTTAATAACTACTTTGATGCATGCCGATCTTCTGCGCTACCGAGATGCGCACTCTACGGCCTACTTCGCCCCATCTGAACGTGCCAAGCGCGGGTTGAAATCAAATTTACTGACTGCTGAGACATGGAAATAATAATATTAAAAGACTCCATTCATTGGGAAGTCAACTACGTAATTGGACTCCACGTCTGAAATTATGATCTTCCACATCCAATCAAGGAGGAACGTGCCAGAGCAACCCCGACAAAGAAATAATATTAATTATTTAAAATATACTACACTACCATGCCTGGCCAAGAAGTTCCAAATAACATTCAAGATAGCAGCACCCCCGTGACCTTCTGACGTCACAGGCCGCCTGCCTCAGTCCGGGGTGCATGAAAATGTCATCGTCTCCACCAGGGGAGATAAGAAATTGAGAGGTGCTCCCACAGCAGATAAACCAGCCCCTGTGTTGGAAGGCTACATTACCCCCTTGTCCTCGGAGAATCGCTGACACAGGGTGATTTTAGTATAAATAGAAGAGCAGCACCCTGGTGCAGCGAGACATGCCAGGCTCGCCGGCTGCATAGGTTTGCAAGCTCTTTTACAGTATGCGGAAGACTCTCTCCTCTTCTCTGCAGCCCGCCCAGGGCTCAACCTTCTTCGCTTCAGCAGCCTGAAGCAGGGCTCGAACCACAATCTCCTGCTAGCAGCTTGCAGAAGGCTGCCAGCACTTCAGCCCCAACTTGGACAAGGCTCCTTCCTTTAGCTGACCGCCCACGGACAGCTCTCCACAATCGGTAAATCCCACACATGTACCCACTGAACCTTACCTCAGTCAACTTCCATTGACTCCCATGGTAACAGGCCATTGGGAAATTTACATCCCTCTGGATAGAGCTCCTTTGTTATGCTCATGCTGTAAATAGCGTATATATTGGTTATATTATTAATTACAAATTTTTGGTACGGATTATTTTTTTTATTAGATCAAGTTTCCCAGGTTTGCCT